>JAHSVC010000057.1:600000-984636 GCA_021397845.1 Areca catechu
ACTACAACCCATGCGTAAGGCCTAAGGTCTTCCGACCTGGCGACCTGGTGCTGCGCCGAGCTGAAGCGTCTCAGCCCCAGGAGTGAGGCAAGCTCTCGCCAAACTGGGAAGGCCCCTACAAGGTGGTCGAAGCTCTTCCGCATGGAGCCTACTACCTCATGGATCTGGACGGTGCCAGGTTCCCGCGAACATGGAATGCCTGCAACCTGAGAAAATATTATCAGTAATGTAAGGCTCACCCTTTATAATAGTAAAGGCCCTCTTTTGCACAAGTCGCCTTCTGCCTTGCAGGAATGTCGCTGCTCGGCCTAGGGTCCGGCACATCAAAACTCGGAGCTTAGCTCTCCAACACCGAAGCCCGGGGCCCAGCTCTCTGGCACCAAAACTCGGAGCCGAGCTCTCCGATAATAAAACTCGGAGCCCAGCTCTCCGACATCGAAGCCCGAGACCTAGCTCTCCGGCATCAATAGGGTAAGTTTCTTTCTCACCAATAATCAAAGTTCCCCTTGTGCAAATACTTTTTGCCTTGCAGGAGAATCTCCACCCGACCCCAGGTCTGGCGCTTAAAGCCCGGAGCCAAGCTCTCCGGCCACCAAGTCTTCGAGCCTAGCTCCGAGACATCAAAGCTAGGAGCCAAGCTCTCTGGCCACCAAGTCTTCGAGCCCAGCTCCGAGACATTAAAGTCCGGAGCCAAGCTCTCCGGCCACCAAGTCTTCGAGCCCAACTCCGAGACACCAAAGCCTGGAGCCAAGCTCTCCAGCCACCAAGTCTTCGAGCCCAGCTCCGAGACATCAAATCCCGGAGCCCAGATCTCCGGTCACCAAGTCTTCGAGCCCAGCTCCAAGACATCAAAGCCCGAAACCAAGCTCTTCGACCACCAAGTCTTCGAGCCCAGCTCCGAGATACCAAAGCCAAGCTCTCCGAGATACCAAAGGCCAGAGCCAAGCTCTCCGGCCACCAAATCTTCAAGCCCAGCTCTGAGACATCAAAGCCCGAAGCCAAGCTCTCCAGCCACCAAGTCTTCGAGCCAAAATCCGAGACATCAAATCTCGGAGCCCAGATCTTCGGCCACCAAGTTTTTGAGCCCAGCTCCGAAACACCAAAGCCCGGAGCCAAGCTCTCCGGCCACCAAGCCTTCGAGCCCAGCTCCGAGACACTAAAGCCCGGAGCCAAGCTCTCCGGCCACCAAGTCTTCGAGCCCAGCTCCGAGACACCAAAGCCTGGAGCCAAGCCCTCCAGCCACCAAGTCTTCGAGCCCAGCTCCGAGATACCAAATCCCAGAGCCAAGCTCTCCGGCCACCAAATCTTCGAGCCCAGCTCTAAGACATCAAAGCCCAAAGCCAAGCTCTCCGGCCACCAAGTCTTCGAGCCTAGCTCCGAGACATCAAATCTCGGAGCCCACATCTCTGGCCACCAAGTCTTCAAGCCCAGCTCCGAGATACCAAAGCCCGGAGCCAAGCTCTCCGGCCACCAAGCCTTCGAGCACAGCTCCGAGACACCAAAGTCCGGGGCCAAGCTTTTCGGCCACCAAGCCTTCAAGCACAGCTCCGAGACACCAAAGTTCGGGGCCAAGCTCTCCGGCCACTAAGTCTTCGAGCCCAGCTCCAAGACATCAAAGCCTGGAAACAAGCTCTCCAGCCACCAAGTCTTTGAGCCCAGGTCCAAGACATCAAAGCTCGGAGCCAAGCTCTCCGGCCACCAAGTCTTCAAGCCTAGCTCCAAGACATCAAAGCCCAGAGCCAAGCTATCCGGCCACCAAATCTTCGAGCTTAGCTCCAAGACATCAAAGCCCGGATCCAAGCTCTCAGGCCATCAAGTCCGGAGCCCAGCTCTCCAACACTGAAGCTTGGGATACTTAGAAACAAAGGAGAAATCTCCTCTCTGATCTCATCACATGTACAAAAAGAAACAAAAGAGTAAACCAAGTTGACGAAAGGTGTTTTCATTACTTAAGCAAAGAGGTTACAATGCTCGAGCCCCGACATGCCGAGCAGCCAAGGATGGAAAGTAAAATGAAGAAGTTACAACTAAAAAGCCCTACTTTACTCCATCGATGCCTTCCCTGGACGGCGCGCGATTGGAGCCTCGACCTCGACGACCTCCATGGTCGGGGCACCTCCTTCAGCCGCCATCGCAGGCAAAGTTGGTTCGGCCATCACCACCTACGGGGTCGGTTCGGTCGTCGCCATTTGCGGGGTCGGTTCGGTCGCCACCGCCTGCGGAGCCGGCACGGCTGCAATAGTGCACTCCTCCACCGTGGTTGGTACGGGAGTTGAGGTCTTTGCACCCTTGGAGCCTGGAAGTCGGAGGGTGACCATCCGCTCGTCTGAAAGGATGCCGCACAGTTGGTCCGGCAATATGCGAACCCCTTGAAGAAGGAGTCTGTCGCTGCCTCCTTGAAGTCCAGCTTGAACTCCTCAAAGGCCTTGTAATTGGCCATCGCCTCGGTGACCTCCTTCCTGGCGGCCTCCGCCTGGCTAACCTCCTCGGCCGACCTCTTTTCCGCATCCTCAGCTTTGCAGGCAGCCTCGACGTCTTCTTTCTTCGCGGTCTCAGCTGAACTGACGGTAGCGGAGATCCTCCTCTCTGCCTTGGCAGTCTTCTGCTTGACGGCCGAGGCCTTCTTCTCAGCGGAGACGGCCCGCTCCTTCACCGCCTCCAGCTCGGTCTGGAGCTCCTTCAACTGAGCGCCTTTTAACTTGAGCTCCTCCTCGAGCTCCTTTGAGTGTTGCCCTGTGCTAGCGACTTCGCCCTGGTGGCCCTTAACCATCATGTTGGCCTCCCAGAGCTTATCACTCTTTCGTCTCAGTTCGGTCTTCGAGGACTTGAACTCTGCCTCGTGCTCCTTGTCCCTCCTGACCCAGTTGCGAAGTAGTCCCGGATCAGTAGAAGCTCAGCACCTTGCTGCATAAAAAATGATGTTAGTCACCAAGAAGATGAGGGAGGAAGTGAGGCAGAGCAGGAATTTACTTACAGCATAGAGGTTGGAGAAGGATGTGCTGATGATGTCGGCTAGGTATCTCCCACTCCTCTCCCACCAGTCGCAGGACTAGATGGAGAAGTCCATCATCCGCTCGACGAGGGCCGGGTCCTTAGTAAGGGATACGTTGGGCCCCAACTTGAAAGGGACTCGATGGTAATCCCTATCTCTCTTGCCTACCGCCGGTGTGGGATCATCTGCTCCATCGGTGGTAGAGGCTGTCGATGTGGACTGAGGGGTCGGCGCCACCTCGGACGGCGTCGTCGATGTCGGCCTCGCACCCTCCGGCTCCCTATCCTCCTCGACCTCGACGATCTCCGGAGGAGGGGACGCCGCAGCAGCAGCAGCGGTGGCAGATCTAGCCTGGGCCACCACCTCGGACTCTGACACTGGGGCCAGATCGCGCTGCCTCGGAGGCTCGAGAACGGGCTCAGCATGTATGGCCGGCACCGCCCTCGTGCCAGTATCCACCCGAGCCCTCTTCGGGGCGGGCTCGCCGGTGCCCTCCGCTTGGTTCCTTTCCTCGAAAAATGAGAGTTCTTTCATAGAGAACTTCATGCCTGCGCCAAGAAACAAGACGTCAGCTCTGAAAAAAAGAAAAAGAAAGAAAAAAGAAAAGAAAGAAAAGGATTTTCAAGCCGAACTCACCCAACCCTTGTGTTGGGCCGACCTCAGCCTTGTGGAGATTCTGCTTTGACAGCAAGACCTCGAGCAAAGGGATCTCGGCAGAGCGGAGCTGGTCGTACACCTCCGAGTCGGCTGCGTTGACCACAAAATCCCGGTTGGGAGACCGATCCGGGTCACTCCAAACCCAGTCAACCCCCTCGACTGAGGCAAAAAAATACCTACTCTTCCATCCTTTGATGGAAGAGAGAAGTTTGAACTTAATGCCCCTGGGGCAGGAGGAAAGATACCACCACCCGTCCTCGGTGGGGTGGCGTTTCAAGGTGAAAAAGATCCTGAACAAGGAAAAACGAGCAACAATCCCATGGAAGTGACATAAGACAATAAAGGAGAAAATCATCTTGATGGCGTTCGGAATGAGTTGGGCAGGAACAAGGCGGTAGTGGTTCAAGACAGAGAGGAAGAATGGGTGGAATGGAAATCGGAGGCCCCCCGAAAAGGTTTCCTCATAGAAGGCTATCTGATGCGGGCCACTGGAGGTGACCCGCTCCCCCGGTCGAGGGACCGAGAGCTGGACACCGTCGGGATACCGTAGGTGTCCCGGATGGTCGCAAGGTCCACGACGATGATCACCGAAGCGATCCCCCCGGGACCTGTTGACGAGTAGGTTTGAGAGCAGGTGCAGGAGCAAGAAGAAGAGGACGAGGCGGGGGAAAAGATGTGGGTTCCCTAATCACTATTCCCCTAGGCGCGGGCCTTCGGCTGACCTTACTATTCCCCTGGGTGCGAGCCTTTGGCTGACCTCAAAGCATGCCACATCCTCCTCCTCGTCGGAAGAAGAAGAAGGCGGCCTCGGCTTAGAAGACCCGGCCTTGCCCTGGTTAGTGGTGAGGCAGAAGTTCGGTCCAAAGCGAGACATAGAGGTCAAGAAACAGGAAGAGAAGAACAGAAAGAAGGGGAAGATGGACAAGGATCCGAAGAATAACCTAGCCCTAGGAGAAGGTCCCTACTCAACCAATACGGGGGAAGAAGACTAACCTGCTCAGGACTTGGAAAGGCAGAGATGGCCGGGGGAGCAAAAGGAAAAGCTTCGGAACGATGGCGGGCACGCAGGATTTGAAAGAAGGCTTGTTTTGGGAAAAGTGGCATTCCCTTTCGAAGTGACCGGCGCCCGACCGTACCGTTACAGCCCCTACTGGTGGATCGGCGCTACGTGTCGCCAATTGGTAAGGCTGGCACTTGATTTCGACTGTGGCCGCTCTGAATTCTGTGCCCGCAAAACTACTCCTCGGACGTGTCTATGTGGCTCCTATAGGTAGGCTGAAAGAACCGCTCCATGAGGTGCCGGCAATCATGGCCATCATTACGCCGAATTCTCACCTTTCCACGTTAGCGTTGCATTTACTCTCTTCACTCCGAGCGCCCCATGCCAATGGGACTCGGGAGTGGGGGGCAAATGATGTGGCAAGAAGCTGACGTGTAATCCCTGTCAGATGCCATGTTAGAAAAATCGCCACGGTGGACACTCCATCTCGGACTCCTTTGACCGGCCGAGCTCTCCTAGAATGACGAGGTGGCCCATCAAAGCCAAGTTTCGTCCTCCGCCAGGTTGGCACCCGCAAGCCCAGGTGCCTAGGCCGGAGCCAAGCGACCCCCTTCACCAGATCGAGCCCCTCCGAGGCTGAGCCCCCTGGACCGGAGTCGAGCTCAGCCCTCCTTTGCCAGGTCGAGCCCCTCCGAGGCCGAGCCCTTCGGGCTGGAGTCGCGTGCTGACCTTCTCCGCCAAATCGAGCCCCTCCGAGGCTGAGCCCCCTGGACCGGAGTCGAGCTCAACCCTCCTCCGCCAGGTCTAGCCCCTTCGAGGCCGAGCCCTCTTGGCAGGAGTCAAGCCTTCCTCCGCCGGGTCGAGCTCTTCCGAGGTCGAGCCCCCTGGACCGGAGTCGAGCCCAGCCCTCCTCCGCCAGGTCGAGCCCTTGGAGGTTGAGCCCCCCGGGCTGAAGTCGAGTCCCAACTGTTCGGTTCGACAACTACCTCGGACAATGCCACCGGCCGCCAAGGGGGCGGGTGCATCGCAATGCACCGATTTGAAACTTAATTTCACTAATCTAAAAGGTAGAATAGCGGGAGTAAGGGTTGAACTCACAGAGACTTCCGGGTTATTTTGAAAAATTTTTTTCTTTTTTTTCTAAAATAAACTAATGCAAGTAACAGATATAAATAACAAGAGATAAAAATGATTACCCGTGAAGACAACCAAGATATGATCTATCTTAAGAGTATGGTCTGTACCCGTGGATCATGGCCCCCTTAGGTATAGATTAGTCAAAAGGTATAGATCAGTCAAAAGTTGACTCATTAGGACTTACCTCAAATGCTAAACCAACATGACAATGACTTGTTACAGCATTACTTCAAACAAGATAAAGAAACATGGATTAATATAAAATAAAAGAGATATTTATTTCATGAATATGGAGTACAAAAAAAAATAAAAGAAATACGGGAACAAGGGTTCCTTTCTCCCTTTTTATGATTTTTGACTCTCTCTAATAGAAAGTGGGCAGCAGCAGGGACCAAGGAAGTAGAACTACGGATGATGGAGTCTCCAAAAATTCTTCCTCTCCTGAGGTGTAGAATGATCGAGAGAAATTTAAATAAATTAAAATAAACTAATGCAAGTAACAGATATAAATAACAAAAGGTAAAAATGATTACCCGTGAAGACAACCAAGATATGATCTATCTTAAGAGTATGGTCTGTATCCGTGGATCATGGTCCGTCCTTAGGTATAGATCAGTCAAAAGTTGACTCATTAGGACTTACCTCAAATGCTAAACCAACATGACAATGACTTGTTCCAGCATTACTTCAAACAAGATAAAGAAACATAGATTAATATAAAATAAAAGAGATATTTATTTCATGAATCTGGAGCACAAAAAAAATAAAAGAAATACTGGAACAAGGGTTCCTTTATCCCTTTTTATGATTTTTGACTCTCTCTAATAGAAAGTGGGCAGCAGCAGGGACCAAGAAAGTAGAACTATGGATGATGGAGTCTCCAAAAATTTTCTTCCTCAGGTATAGAATGATTGAGAGAAATTTATAGATAAAAATATCGGGCCATATTGAATGATCAGAGAAATTTATAGATGGGAAACACTGGGCCGTGTGGAAATCGGGCTAATTTTCTCATCCCAATCTGTTCGTCGATATTATCTACGGGATCAACGCAACTTCCGATGCTTATCCTCGTATCCTCTTTCGCGTCCTTCCAGTATCATCCGAACTTCGCCGCTATAGCATTTCTATTTCATGAACTTCGCCGCTATAGCATTTCCATTTCAAAACTCAAATTCAAAATCATGCACTTTCGATCTCCCTTTCCCATTTGGACATCCCGAAAATATTTTCACGATAAAAAGAGATGGCGATTGAGAAAGAAAACAAGAAGTCCCGTGGCTTCGGAAGTTAGATCTTGGAACCGTGAAGAGGAAGAAGACCGGTAGCAAAGACGGCGGTGAAGAAGGCTCCAGCCGGCGGTGAGGTCTCCGGCGGCTGCTAGCGGACGGTGGAGATGAGGAGCGGACATGGCTGGCGGCTTGGCGGGAGTTGCAGGGAATTTCCGACTGTGGAAAGCTCTTGGCGGCGCTGGGCGGCTTGCGGCGGCTCGCGGTGGCTTGCGGTGGCGCTGGAACGGCGATGAAAAAGACGACGAACAGCAGCCCCTCCTCCACCATTTTTCCGGCCATAGGAGCTTCTCCAGCTGGCAAGGGAGCCGGCGATGGGTTGGGCGGCGTCGGGGGCATCTCTCCGGCAAGTTCCAGAGCAAGCGGAGCTTCGTGATCCACGGTCCTGCTCCGTGGACCACTGGTAATGGCAGTGGTGGACCGGCGAAAGAATGATGAACCAATGAACCACAGTGAACCGGGTGAGAGAATTTAGGGGCTGCTCCAAAAATCGTACTGCTTTAAAAGCCGTACTAAACTATACAATTTTTCAAAATTTCATTTCGGGCTCATTCGAAGTCCGAATTACGTGTTGTTTGCGCTGTCGGACTTCTAAAATCGAGCTCTACACAATGATGATCTTTTTTCTACAAAAGATATATAAAAATATCAATTTTAAAGATAATTAATTATTAATTTAATACTCTTATATATACATAAAATATAATTATCACACCCCCACTTGAATTTTGCTCGTTGTCGAGTAAAAAAATGAATTAGTCTTGTGTACTAACAAGGTCCAATAAGTGAAAATCATCTTACTAACCTAAAATCAGAGGATACCCGGTTAGACCATTAAAAATGTAATTCATTGGATTACCAATTCTACCCATTTAGTGGTAGAGTGAAGTTCATAGAAGTTTTAAGAGTTTTTCTTTTTCCAACTTTCTATTTCACTCTCTAAATTTTTTCAACTTACTTTGGTTTTGGAGCAATATTATTAAGTCCCCTACTTTTTTTTAAAAAAATAAAACGTAGAGTTAGTGCAATGTCTTGACATCTTACTTTCTAGTTAATCCTTGTAGCGAGCTTTAGGCCAGTGACTCCTAAACCAGTTGGCTTTAGGGCATTAGGTGTAAAACACCCATCGGGCTTATTGACTCGAGTCAAAAAGGCTAAGTCAAGACTGACTCTACAAAAGATTTCTTTACATCCCACATTTTGATGTGAACAACAACGCTTACTTAGACGAAGGGACCCGGTTACTTAGTGAGAGATGCTAAAAACCTTTATTATTAAACTCGAAGAGTTTTTAACTTGGAAACTTTTTATGATGCCTATACCAATATAGGTAGGATTCATTATCAAGATCGATAGGTCGAAGGGTTGGAATTACTCGAAAAATTTTTTGGTCTACACTCTACCATTTATAGGGTTTCCTTGATAAATCATTCCTCAGTATCTCTAAAATTGTCTAAACTATTAATCACTCCTCATTTAGTGAGCTTGATTATTTTCAATTCGAGACAAAGCTTGTATACAAAAATCGATTAAAGTTTTACTCGAGGATTAGATTAATTTAATTAAATTATCCCCCCAACTTAATTTTCATTGTTCCCAATGGAAGAGGATACTAGTAATATAATGACAAGAAAATGTACAACCTGGTAGGGTATTCAAGCATTGGATGTCCTTTTGTCGCCATGTTCCTCGCATTCTTCATTTATTACTCCTTTCGATTTATTCTAAAAACAAAGAACTTGAAGTTAAACTAAAAACATGAACTGGGTTGCTAAAGCATGAACTAAGGTAAGAGCTGGGCTGCCTCCCAGGAGCGCTAATTTATAGTCTTCAACCAGACTAAGCCGATCTTTTATCATGGTGGATGGTTAGACGAAGTCCAATCAATAATGTTTCACATGATATTTTTCTTATATATTTCTTCCAGACATGTTTCCAGATTAGTAACAGGAGCTGGTTCAATGTGCAAGGGAAATACTGGTTCTAGTGCAAAGGCTAGGTAAGTGTTGGAGGATGCTACAAATTGCTTATAATCGAATATCCAAGATGGATCTGATAGATCACTTAGCTCCTCCACATTATCAAATCTAGCCACATCATCAAATCCAGTCAAATCATCAAATCCAATAAAATTCACATGTTTGGAAAACAGATCCTCAATCAAATTATCAAAGCTATTGTGCTGACAGACTGTACTACTTGAATCCAAGATTGTTTCTCTCCTAACTTCTTTGAATTCATTCGATGAACCTACCAATTGGATTTCCTATTTAGGAATGGCATCATGCTCAAAAGAGGGGTCGTTTACCATGACTAGGTGTGGCTCTTGTTCCAATATAGGTATGGTCTCAAATGAAGAAGATATCGGTGAAGCTATCGGTGTATCAAAAGGAGAGGTTATATGCTCATATTTCTTGGCCCATAGGGGAGTGGTGCAAAAATCAGGTACCTCTAACAATATATTCACTTCTTCAGTATACCCATTAACATCAAAATCATCTACTTTGAAATGTGTTAAGCATGCTTGTAGAGGATCTGAGTCAAGCAAACTAAAAGTTTTATCCTCAATAACATCCTCTAGCACTTCCTCTATCATGTTTACCTCATTATAATCATATGAGGGTGGTCCTTGGCATGCATTGAAAATATTCAACCTCATTTTCTTGTTTCCAAAAGAAACATCCATAATCCCCGTCCTAAAATTTATGCAAGCGTTAGGTAGCTAAGAAAGGTCTTCCAAGAATGATAGGTATCTTACTAGGGTTACCGCTAGATTCCTGTCCAAAACAAGAAAATCAACAAGAAAGTAGAATTCATCTACTTTCACTAACACATCCTTAAGCATTCCATGGGGTACCTTAACCGATCGATTAGCTAATTGTGAGGTCACTATCATGGGTTTTAGTTCTCCGAATCTAAACAAATCATACACTGAGTTTGGGAGAAAGTTTACACTCGCACCCAAATCTAACAAGGCTTTCTTGATTGTGAGGCCCCTATGACACAAGATATAATTGGGGTACCAGGATCTTTGAGTTTGGGTGGAGCTATCTGCTGAAAAACTGAGCTGGCTTGCTCAGTTAACTGGATTTTCTTAGGATGTGCTTTAGATTTCTGTTTCTGTGTGCACAGATCCTTAATAAATTTGGCATAAGCCAGAACTTGCTTTATGGTATTGAGGAGAGGTAAGTTTATTTGGACTTGCTTGAATAGTTCAAGCATCTCATTCATTTTCAGATTTTCTTATCCAATGGTAAAGGTGATTCTAGAGCACTAGGGAATGGAGCCTTAGGTGCAAGATCTTGACCAATGGATTCCTTCTCCTCTTCATTCTTCTTCTCTAGCTTAGCCACTTTTACCTCTTGGGTCAGGTCAGGTTGGTTCAATGTTTTCCCACTTCTTAAGGGTATGACAGATTTAGCATGTTCAGGAAGAATTTTTAGGTTAAGTGGAGCTCTCAGCCATGTATTGACCTTTGGGATTGCTAATGAGTTGCTAATGGGCTGGCTAGGTAACTTATCTTCCTCCCTCCGATTGAAAGCTGTAGCTAGCTGACCTATTTGGGTCTCTAGCTTGGCAATGGATTGTGTGTGGGAGTGGAGGAGTTGGGTATTCATGTCCAACCCCTTTAAAGCTTGAAGCACCTTCTTTTGAAACAAAGGGTCATGATTGCTCGGTGAAGGTTGTGGAGGCTGTGGAGCACTTTGGTACTGTGGAAATGACATGCTTCGAAAGTTGGTCTCCTGATAGTTGGGCCTAGCAGATGAATTGATTCTAGGTTGGGGTTTCCAAGAGAAATTTGGGTGATTACGCCAGTCAGGATTGTATGTGTTCGAGTATGGGTCGTTTCCTGGTCTAGGAGCCATTCGGGTTTGGGCTTGATGGGCTTGCTTCTGAAGCAGCTCAGGAAATTGGTAAGCGGATGGACAATCACCTAACAAGTGGGTGGGACTCGAGCAGATAATACAAACATCTTGATTGTGATGAGATGAGGAGGAATTATTTCCAGCTTACAAAATTTGGTCAAGCTTCTGAGATAGCTCATCTACCTTGCCATAGATGTCTACATCATGACCAACTTCATACATTCCCCCTCTCTTGGATCCTATGGGTCCTATGAAAGGATCTCTACGGGTAGCGAACATATGATGTAAGGAGTTTTCACTCAAGGTTTCAAATAACTGCCATGCCTCATGTTCATTTTTAAGCATGACCGTTCCTCCACATGAGGCATCCACCAATTGTCGGTGCCTTTCTGACAGACCGTCATAGATGCACTGGACTAATTACCATTTTGGTATAGCATGGTGAGGATATTTTTTGATCAACTCTTTCAATCTCTCCCAGGTTTCATGAAACATTTCTCCGCCCAATTGAGAAAAGCTAGTAATGGCTTTTCTGATTTGATTCGTCTTTCCTGTGGGAACATACTTCTTAAGAAACTCCCTCTGAAGTTGATCCCAAGTTAAAATAAACAATGTCTAGAGAATTCAACTAGTATTTAGCTTTCTCTTTCAAGGAAAAAGGAAATAACTTAAGTCTTAAAGCATCGTCGGAGAAATTTTGTATCTTAACGGTTGAACAGATTTCCAAGAATTCGTCTAAGTGTTTATATGGATCTTCAGTTGCAAGTCCATAAAAAGAGGGTAACATCTAGATTATATTGGACTTGATTTCATACTGGACAGCATTTACAGGGGGTACTTGGATACAAGGTGAATAGGTGTATTTTGAAGGAGTGAAGTATTCCTTCAGTGGAGGGTCAATTCCTTGATTTCCTTGATTGGGATCCATAGTACCTGGGCTGTCTACTGGAGCTTTCTATTTTTGGATCTAGGGATATATGTTTAGGTTCTCGAAGTCGATGCCTAGAATACACTAACATACACCCTCCTAAAGCAAACAGCAATTCAGATTTTTTTTCTTTTTTTTTAATTAAAGAAAAGTGGAAGAATGAGAAGAGGTCTAAAGAAAAAACTTCTAAGAGAGTCCTAGGCTAGAAAAGAAAGTTATGTTAATTTTTTTTTCTTTTTTTTTCAAGAAAGTGAAACAAATCAAAATCACTATGCTAAGGTTAACCTGGATCTAGACAGCTCCGAACTGATCCAAGGTTACCTTCGAGCACTCCAAGCCCAATTAACTGACTCGGCCAGGTAAGTGTAAGGTTGGTGGGGGTCCCCCCGTTGCTTGCTTTAGACACCAATTAAAATTGGCTAGGTAAGCGAACGGAACCAATTAAAAAACCACATTCCTTCGGGCTTTTGTCCCTGAACCACTTTTCTTAGACACTAAGTAGCTAAATGACCTGAACCCGGTCCTAGACTCTAGGATTCCCTTGTCCTATTGAGCTTAAAATCCTTAAGGTGGACGTCTAATTGATTTTAGAATTAAAGGCTTAGGTCAATGCAAATGCTGGGTGGTGGTTTGTGGGCTAAGGAAGGGTATTGAACTCTCCACCTTATTTGATTAATTGGGTTATGTCCTTAAATTGATTATGGAATGATGGAATGCAGCAATCAAGGTATCCAAAATAAAAGTTACAAACAAACAAAATGAAACTAAAACTATTTTTTTTTAAAAGTTTGGTAATTAAGTCTCTAGTCCTAATAAATTATGAGATGTCGAGTAAATTTTTTTTTTTGATTTTGCAGAAAAGTAAATTTACCTAAATCAATATAAAAATGGAAAGTAAAAAGCACAATTTTTTTTTGCTCAACCTTTTTGTACCCTAGGATAACCATTCAACATAACCTCCCAGTTATGCCAGGGCAACCTTATGTCAGGGCACTCAAGATTGAAAATTTTAATTTTTAATTTTTTATAATTTTCAAATTTTGAATTTTGAAATTTAATTTTTTTTTGAAATTCGAATTTAAATTTTTTTGAAATTTGATTTTTTTTTTAATTTTGGATTTTTGATTTTTTTTTTGATTTTGTGATTTTTTGATTTTTTTTTCAAAATAATGCCAAAAGTTCCCGGCAACGGCGCTAAAAATCTGGTGCGCGTCACAACGCACCGATTTGAAACCTTAATTTCACTAATCTAAAAGATAGAATAGCGGGAGTAAGGGTCGAACCCACAAGACTTTCGGGTTATTTCGAAAAAGAATTTTCTTTTTTTCTAAAATAAACTAATGCAAGTAATAGATGCAAATAACAAGAGATAAAAATGATTACCCGTGAAGACAACCAAGATATGATATATCTTAAGAGTACGGCACGGGATATCTTAAGAGTACGGTCCATACCCGTGGATCACGACTCGTCCCTTAGCTATAAATCAGTCAAAAGTTGACTCACTAGGACTTACCTCAAATGCTAAACCAACATGGCAACGACTTTTCCAGCATTACTTCAAACAAGATAAAGAAACATGGATTAACATAAAGTAAAAGAGACATTTATTTCATGAATATGGAGTATAAAAGAAAATAAAAGAAATGCGGGAACAAGGGTCCCTTTCTCCCTTTTTTATGATTTTTGACTCTCTGTAATGGGAAGCGGCAGCAACAGGGACTAGAGAAGTAGAATTACGGATGATGAAAAAGTGGAGTCTCCAAAAATTCTTCCTCTCCTGAAGCATAGAATGACCGAGAGATTTATAGATGGGAAACACCATATCAGACCCGTGTGGAAACCACAGTGATTTTCTCATCCCAATCTGTTCCTCGGTGTTATCTGCTGGATCAACTCAATACAGTCGATGCTTATCCTCGTATCCTCCTCCGCGTCCTTCCAGCATCATCCGAACTTCTCTGCTATCGCATCTCCATTTCAAAACTCAAACCCAAAATCATGCACTTCCGATCTCCCTTTCCCATTTGGACATCCCAACAATATTTTCACGATAAAAAGAGATGGAACCGTGAAAACAAGAAGTCCCGTGGCTTCGGAAGTTGGATCTTGGAACCGTGAAGAGGAAGAAGACCGGCAGCAAAGACGGCGGTGAAGAAGACTTCGGCCGACGGTGATGTCTCCGCGACTGCTAGCGGATGGTGGAAATGAGGAGCGGACATGGCTGGCGGCTTGGCGGGAGTTGCAGGGAATTTCCGGTCATGGAAAGCTCTTTGCAGTGGCTGACAGCTCGTGGCGGCATTGGGCGGCTTGTGGCGGCTCACGGTGGCTTGCAGTGGTGCTGGAACGGCGATCAAAAAGATGGCGAACAGCAGCCCCTCCACCATTTTTTGGCCATAGGAGCTTCTCCGACCGGCAAGGGAGCCGGCGGCGGGTTGGGCGGCATCGGGGGCATCTCTCCGACAAGTTCCAGAGCAAGCGGAGCTTCATGGTCCACGGTCTTGCTCTGTGGACCACTGGTAATAGTGGTGGACCGGTGGAAGAATGGTGAACCAATGAGCTGGTCCACAGTGAACCGGCTGAAAGATTTTAGGGGCTGCTCCAAAAACGTACTGCTTTAAAACCGTACTAAACTATACAATTCTTCAACATTTTATTTTGGATCCATTCGAAGTCCGAATTACGTGCCGTTTATGCCGTTGGACTCCTAAAATCAAGCTCTATACAATGATCACCTTTTTTCCTACAAAAGATATATAAAAATATCAATTCTAAAGATAATTAATTATTAATTTAATACTCTTATATATACATAAAATATAATTATCAAAGTCACGTCCCCAAATCACCGGCGGGCTGCCCGAGGACTATGAGGAAGCATCCATTAGATCATAATAACTGTCCGCAGCCACTACTTACATCAGAAGAGGAAGAAGCTCCTTGACCGAGACAAAACTGTCACGGTGGATACGCCATCTCGAACTCCTTTGACCGGGCCGATTTCTCCCAGAATGACGAGGTGGCTCGTCAAAGCCGAGTTCCATCCTCCGCCAGGTCGGCACCCGCAAGCCCAGGGTACCTAGGTCGGAGCCGAGCAACATCCTTCACCAGATCGAGCCCCTCTGAGGCTGAGTCCCCTGGACGGGAGTCGAGCTCAGCCCTCCTCCACTAGGTCGAGCCCTCCGGGCTGGAGTCGCGCGCTGACCTCCTCTGCCAGATCGAGCCCCTCCGAGGCTGAGCCCCCTAGACCGGAGTCGAGTTCAGCCCTCCTCCACCAGGTCGAGCCCCTCCGAGGTCGAGCCCTCTGAGCAGGAGTCGAGCCTTCCTCTGCCAGGTCGAGCCTCCTGGACCAGAGTCGAGCCCAGCCCTCCTCCGCCAGGTCGAGCCCCTCGGAGGTCGAGCTCCTCGGGTCGAAGTCGAGTTCCAGCTCTCCAGTTCGGCAACCACCTTGGACAATGCCGCCGGCCGCCAAGGGGATGGAGTCACCTCCCCGAATCACCGGCGGGCCGCCCGAGGATTAAGAGGAAGCACCCATCAGATCATGATAACTGTTCGCAGCCACCACTTACACCAGAAAAGGAAGAAGCTCCCTGACCGAGATGCCACGCTCTCCACCAACCGCCTGCACCACCCAAAAGAGGAAGTCAACCAGGGGATTTGAATCCCGGGGGCGGCGGCCCTCCAATCGAAGTCCTGCCAGGTTTCCCGGAGTGGAGCAACTGGAAGGAATGTCAGAGCGTATGGCAGCTTCTTTTATCACGAATCAGGAAGTACGTTCCATCCACGGCACGTATTACCGCCGCACGCGCCTGCCAGCGCGGAGGAGATCCCGAGATAGGCATTCAACAACTACCTAGGCTTAAAAGAACCTTCAACACCCTCAGCAGGGAGGTACGCAAGCTAAACCACGAACACCAAGCAAGTAGGGCAAGGAGGCCACACAAGAGAACCACCCAGGAGACTGAGAATTCAAGGCTCACGGTGATCCGCAAGAAGGATCGCCCGAACACAACCATCTATCTCCAGTTCCCTTCGACCACCACCTTTCACAGCCTACTTGCTCCCTCACTCGCACATCATTTACTCCTCCTAGCGTGGAGTCCATCTCAGGGGCTCGACCAGCAGGATCTATTTTCCTGGATCGTCACTGACTTGACCGTCGAAGTGCCCCCGCCGGAATTCCCGGCCCGGGTATCTGATTTTGTTTTGCAGGTCCTGAAGTGCAGGCCATCTCCGAGAAGATGAGGGGCGATCCGATATCGATAGCAGCTACGGGTCACGGCGATCTTGGCGGCAACAATCAATATTTCAATTAAGACCAACAAAATTAACAACTTTGAAACGGGCATCATTTGAGGAGTTAATGCTTGTGAGCATTGTCTGACAAGTAAAATAAGGCAATTATATATCAGAAAAAAAACTTGGCCAAAGAGTGAGAAGTTTCTTGATCTCTCAAATTGATCTCGAGTGTCTTGAAGTTATGACCTTTTTTTCTACCTCATTACTAAATGTTGTCAGCATGCGCACGCTACTTGCATACAGATTAAAGAGCCTGGTATGAACAAAGGCACAACATTTATCACCTGTAATTACCAGAACGTGTATAATAGGAATTCAGAAGTGGTACATGACCATATGAACCTCCTAGTTTAATTCTTGTCATATGGTGATCATGAATAAAATCCACCATCGTGGTCTACATAAGTCATCTTTTTGTTCGTGATATTGCTCCTCCATGCTAGGGATTCGCTATTTGTCCATGAAATGAATTCTATACCTGTCATTTTTACTTGTATATTTGATACTTCAATGCAATTGATGAGTACAGGATTGATTATGATACTAGATACATAAATTATTACACAAGATTTAAGTCATCAAATATTCACAATTTTTATATCAAAAGCATCTACCATTGTTTGCTTAATAAAAACCAGATTATGTTTTAAGGTTGTTTGTTTGCATGTGATTCAATTGCATACGATTCAAATTTAGACTGTAATAGGACTCGCGGTTGCAAACACTGTTTTTATTTAGCTGTCTGTAATTGAAAGCTGCAAATGAATTTGCAGTTATTTTATTTTATTTTATTTTATTTATATGATGATAAAAAGATATGATAACCCTACAAACAATCTAACAAGATTACCCCTTGAAATAACAATATTTATTTTTTAATGATAATATAATAATTATCATATTATTTTTATACTTACAATGGATAAGTAATATTATTATTGAATTATTATTAGTTATAATAACAAAAACTACTATAATAATTGTGTTGTTATTGAAAGATAAAAACAATAATACTTTTTATAAATTATAATAATATATTTATATTTTATTATATGTATATTAAATGATTAGCATAATATATTAAAATCATCTACTATCGAATTTCAGTTGTGGTATAGTCTTGTAGGGAGACAGCTTTTAAAAGTTCCTACAGATCTTGTAATTGGAACTGTGCCAAGTTTTAATTTACAGAATTTGACTCATTTTTTATGGTTCAAATGCAGCCTACCATTATAATTGCTCCAAATAGTTTCTTTGGATGCCTGTAATTCTGTATTTGCAACTACAACCTATCTAGTTGTAGACAAACAAACAACCCCTAAGATCTTCGGGATCTATTTAGATGTGCTAAATTGGCGCTTCACCACTGCTTGTCTTATTGAAAAAGGAAAGAAATTTTGCAATATAAACTAATTAATTTTTGTCCATACAACATTAGGATACAACAACTTTTTGGATTTACCCATCTTTTCGAAGCCAATGGCACAGCCACAACATAATGACGTTTAGTTTCATATTTCTCACTTTAACTACATTATATTTATACACAATTTTTTTTTAATTTTTAAAAATATAAAAATATCTTGTCAACTTTATTTCAATTTTATTTACATCATCTCAGCTTTAAAACATCTCAATTAAATTCTTCAAGTTAATAGGCTATATTAAAATGGCCTTTCCATCCAACTATTGACACCGTTATATTATCTTTTTTTTGATATAGGCCGACGGTCACACTATTCTGATGCAAGGACAACAGAAAAGATCTAGAGAAAGAAATCCTTGAAGAGGCATGGGAATATTGTCATCTTGGTTTTAGGATTAATTGGCATAATGCTGAACAACAAAGGAGGCAACCTAGTCAGCTACACTATTTGCCTCCCGGTAGACATGGTGAGCCAAAGCCATCATGGGGTATCGAAGAAAACTCAAGATATCGCGAAGGAGAGGGTGGGTGTCACAATGCTCCGACCTGTCCTGAATCCACTAATAACAATGGAAGAACTCTCTCAATGAGAATTGTTTGAGCATGCAAATCCTGTATAGCTATGGTGATGCTTGTCCACATAGCTTTAAGCTCGGCTTCTAGGATGGAAGGGTCATAAAGGAAGAACCCCTCTACTGCGAGAAGCCTTTTATCAGCATCCCGGATAACATACCCTAAACCGCCAGAGGCACTACAAACACTGCCATTAAAGTTCACCTTATAAACTCCGAGGAAGGGGGCTTCTAGGAAATGTAGATAGCCCTCCGGACTGTTGCCGAGATAGTATGGGAGTTCCAGGAATCTAAGGTTGCAAGGGACGTAGCAATGTCAAAGTGGTGATACTTCATCACCATGAACCTGGCTCTTTGAAGAATCTGGTGTGCCAAAGTGGCCTTAACCTCAAAAATTGTGGTATTTCTAAATAGCCAAATTTGATAGGTGATGTAGGTAGAATTGCAGCCCTCCTATGCTAAACTCCAACGAAGGAAGTCTAGGAAAGAGCACAACCGTGAACCATCATCCATATCCCAAGGCCATCTCCCAGCAAGCCTCCAAATCAACCTCATCCTGGGATAACTCAGGATAGTATGCTCAGTGAACTCATCCTCTATGCCACACACCAGGCAGGACATCGACAAGTCCATACCTCTATGTCTGAGTAGAGTCCTCCTAGGGAGGCGATTCCAAGCCATCTTCCAAAGAAAGAGGTGCACTTTCGGGTGAATGGGAAGTCTCCAGATTCAGGCCATCGTAATCCTCGTATGGAAAGGCCCCCTACATAGATATGAGAGGGTGCTTGAAGGAGCCTTGGGGTAGTGAGAGGGACCCCACACCCTCAGGTCCTGACACCGGTGAGTCGAAATCAGGATGACAAGGATCTGAGTTGCCAGCTGGCTCCTAAAGAGTCTGGTAATCTCTTGGACTCTCCAGGTCCTACTGTCATCCATCAGCAAGTCATAGATCTGAAAATTGTCAACAACCTCTATGCTAACAAAGGTCGGCAGCTACACTGTTTGCCTCCTGGTAGACATGGTGAGCCAAAATCATCATGGGGTATCGAAGAAAACTCTAGATATCGCGAAGGAGAGGGTGGGTGTCACAATGCTCCGACCTGTCCTGAATCCATTAATAACAATGGAAGAATCTCTCTCGATGAGAATTGTTTGAGCATGCAAATCCTGTATAGCTATGGTGATGCTTGTCCACATAGCTTTAAGCTCAGCTTCTAGGATGGAAGGGTCATAAAGGAAGAACCCCTCTACCGCTAGAAGCCTTTCATCAGCATCCCGGATAACATACCCTACACCACCAGAGGCACTACAAATACTGCCATTAAAGTTCACCTTATAAACTCCAAGGAAGGGGGCTTCTAGGAAATGTAGATAGCCCTCCGGACTATTGCCGAGATAGTATGGGAGTTCCAGGAATCTGAGGTTGCAAGGGACGTAGTAATGTCAAAGTGGTGATACTCCATCACCATGAACCTGGCTCTTTGAAGAATCTGGTGTGCCAGAGTGGCCTTAACCTCAAAAATCATGGTATTTCTAAATAGCCAAATTTGATAGGTGATGTAGGTAGAATTGCAGCCCTCCTATGCTAAACTCCAATGAAGGAAGTCTAGGAAAGAGCACAACCGTGAACCATCATTCATATCCCAAGGCCATCTCCCAGCAAGCCTCCAAATCAACCTCGTCCTGGGATAACTCAGGATAGTATGCTCAGTGAACTCATCCTCTACGCCACACACCAGGCAGGACATCGACAAGTCCATACCTCTATGCCTGAGTAGAGTCCTCCTAGGGAGGCGATTCCAAGCCATCTTCCAAAGAAAGAGGTGCACTCTCGGGTGAACGGGAAGTCTCCAGAGTTAGGCCATCGTAATCCTCGTATGGAAAGGCCACCTACATAGATATGAGAGGGTGCTCGAAGGAGCCTTGGGGTAGTGAGAGGGACCCCACACCCTCAGGTCCTGACATCGGTGAGTCGAAATCAGGATGACAAGGATCTGAGTTGCCAGCCGGCTCCTAAAGAGTCTGGTAATCTCCTGAACTCTCTAGGTCCTACTGTCATCCATCAGCAAGTCACAGATATGAAAATTGTTAACAACCTCTATGCTAACAAAGGTCGGCAGCTACACTGTTTGCCTCCTCGTAGACATGGTGAGCCAAAGCCATCATGGGGTATCGAAGAAAACTCCAGATATCGTGAAGGAGAGGGTGTGTGTCACAATGCTCCGACCTGTCCTGAATCCACTAATAACAATGGAAGAATCTCTCTTGATGAGAATTGTTTGATCATGCAAATCCTATATAGCTATGGTGATGCTTGTCCACATAGCTTTAAGCTCAGCTTCTAGGATGGAAGGGTCATAAAGGAAGAACCCCTCTACCGCTAAAAGCCTTTCATCAGCATCCCGGATAACATACCCTACACCACCAGAGGCACTACGAACACTGCCATTAAAGTTCACCTTATAAACTCCAAGGAAGGGGGCTTCTAGGAAATGTAGATAGCCCTCCGGACTATTGCCGAGATAGTATGGGAGTTCCAGGAATCTGAGGTTGCAAGGGACGTAGTAATGTTAAAGTGGTGATACTCCATCGCCATGAACCTGGCTCTTTGAAGAATCTGGTGTGCCAGAGTGGCCTTAACCTCAAAAATCATGGTATTTCTAAATAGCCAAATTTGATAGGTGATGTAGATAGAATTGCAGCCCTCCTATGCTAAACTCCAACGAAGGAAGTCTAGGAAAGAGCACAACCGTGAACCATCATCCATATCCCAAATAGCCAAATTTGATAGGTGATGTAGATAGAATTGCAGCCCTCCTATGCTAAACTCCAACGAAGGAAGTCTAGGAAAGAGCACAACCGTGAACCATCATCCATATCCCAAGGCCATCTCCCAGCAAGCCTCCAAATCAACCTCGTCCTGGGATAACTCAGGATAGTATGCTCAGTGAACTCATCCTCTACGCCACACACCAGACAGGACATCGACAAGTCCATACCTCTATGCCTGAGTAGAGTCCTCCTAGGGAGGCGATTCCAAGCCATCTTCCAAAGAAAGAGGTGCACTCTCGGGTGAACGGGAAGTCTCCAGATTTAGGTCATCGTAATCCTCGTATGGAAAGGCCCCCTACATAGATATGAGAGGGCGCTCGAAGGAGCCTTGGGGAAGTGAGAGGGACCCCACACCCTCAGGTCCTGACACCGGTGAGTCGAAATCAGGATGACAAGGATCTGAGTTGCCAGTTGGCTCCTAAAGAGTCCGGTAATCTCCTGGACTCTCTAGGTCCTACTGTCATCCATCAGCAAGTCATAGATCTGAAAGTTGTCAACAACCTCTATGCTAACAAAGGTCAGCAGCTACACTGTTTGCCTCCTAGTAGACATGGTGAGCCAAAATCATCATGGGGTATCAAAGAAAACTCTAGATATCGCGAAGGAGAGGGTGGGTGTCACAATGCTCCGACCTATCCTGAATCCACTAATAACAATGAAAGAATCTCTCTCAATGAGAATTATTTGAGCATGCAAATCTTGTATAGCTATGGTGATGCTTGTCCACATAGCTTTAAGCTCAGCTTCTAGGATGGAAGGGTCATAAAGGAAGAACCCCTCTACCGCTAGAAGCCTTTCATCAGCATCCCGGATAACATATCCTACACCACCAGAGGCACTACGAACACTGGCATTAAAGTTCACCTTATAAACTCCAAGGAAGGCCCTTAGGAAATGTAGAAAGCCCTCCGGACTATTGCCGAGATAGTATGGGAGTTCCAGGAATCTGAGGTTGCAAGGGACGTAGTAATGTCAAAGTGGTGATACTCCATCGCCATGAACCTGGCTCTTTGAAGAATCTGGTGTGCCAGAGTGGCCTTAACCTCAAAAATCATGGTATTTCTAAATAGCCAAATTTGATAGGTGATGTAGGTAGAATTGCAGCCCTCCTATGCTAAACTCCAACGAAGGAAGTCTAGGAAAGAGCACAACCGTGAACCATCATCCATATCCCAAGGCCATCTCCCAGCAAGCCTCCAAATCAACCTCGTCCTGGGATAACTCAGGATAGTATGCTCAGTGAACTCATCCTCTACGCCACACACCAGGAAGGACATCGACAAGTCCATACCTCTATGCCTGAGTAGAGTCCTCCTAGGGAGGCGATTCCAAGCCATCTTCCAAAGAAAGAGGTGCACTCTCGGGTGAACGGGAAGTCTCCTGATTCAGGCCATCATAATCCTCGTATGGAAAGGCCCCCTACATAGATATGAGAGGGTGCTTGAAGGAGCCTTGGGGTAGTGAGAGGGACCCCACACCCTCAGGTCCTGACACCGGTGAGTCGAAATCAGGATGACAAGGATCTGAGTTGCCAGCTGGCTCCTAAAGAGTCTGGTAATCTCTTGGACTCTCCAGGTCCTACTGTCATCCATCAGCAAGTCATAGATCTAAAAATTGTCAACAACCTCTATGCTAACAAAGGTCGGCAGCTACACTGTTTGCCTCCTGGTAGACATGGTGAGCCAAAATCATCATGGGGTATCGAAGAAAACTCTAGATATCGCGAAGGAGAGGGTGGGTGTCACAATGCTCCGACCTGTCCTGAATCCACTAATAACAATGGAAGAATCTCTCTCGATGAGAATTGTTTGATCATGCAAATCCTGTATAGCTATGGTGATGCTTGTCCACATAGCTTTAAGCTCCGCTTCTAGGATGGAAGGGTCATAAAGGAAGAACCCCTCTACCGCTAGAAGCCTTTCATCAGCATCCTGGATAACATACCCTACACCGCCAGAGGCACTACAAATACTGCCATTAAAGTTCACCTTATAAACTCCAAGGAAGGGGGCTTCTAGGAAATGTAGATAGCCCTCCGGACTATTGCCGAGATAGTATGGGAGTTCCAGGAATCTGAGGTTGCAAGGGACGTAGCAATGTCAAAGTAGTGATACTCCATCGCCATGAATCTGGCTCTTTGAAGAATCTGGTGTGCCAGAGTGGCCTTAACCTAAAAAATCATGGTATTTCTAAATAGCCAAATTTGATAGGTGATGTAGGTATAATTGCAGCCCTCCTATGCTAAACTCTGACAAAGGAAGTCTAGGAAAGAGCACAACCGTGAACCATCATCCATATCCCAAGGCCATCTCCCAGCAAGCCTCCAAATCAACCTTGTCCTGGGACAACTCAGGATTGTATGCTCAGTGAACTCATCCTCTACGCCACATACCAGGCAGGACATCGACAAGTCCATACCTCTATGCCTGAGTAGAGTCTTCCTAGGGAGGCGATTCCAAGCCATCTTCCAAAGAAAGAGGTGCACTCTCGGGTGAACGGGAAGTCTCCAGATTCAGGCCATCGTAATCCTCGTAAGGAAAGGCCCCCTACATAGATATGAGAGGGTGCTCGAAGGAGCCTTGGGGTAGTGAGAGGGACCCCACACCCTTAGGTCCTGACACCGGTGAGTCGAAATCAGGATGATAAGGATCTGAGTTGCCAGTTGGCTCCTAAAGTGTCTGGTAATCTCCTGGACTATCCAGGTCCTACTGTCATCTATCAGCAAGTCACAGATCTGAAAATTGTCAACAACCTCTATACTAATAAAGGTCGGCTACCTAGACAGAGTAAGGTAGAAATCCATGCATCCTAACTAACATCAATCGTGGTCCCATTGCCAATCAAACATCTGACATGGATCATCACAGCAGGGCCACGGGCACAGATCTCCCTTTAAATACAATAGCAGCCATGGGTGGTCTGAATTTGGGATCCCTAACTCTTAGTACCATAGCGGGCCCTTATTACCCTGCTACAAACCTGATGAGAATGAGTCTGCCCATCATAGAGAGTAGTAGCCTGCGAACCCTCTAGACAATCGCGGATCCACTACACCATGGGTTTGCACTCCATCCTTCGCAACCTCCTACCAGTCATAGGGATGCCAAGATAAGTAAGAATCTTAGATTGCTCAGAGATCTCCAGTCTAGCTAGAATGGTCTGCTTCGTCCGGACCTTCATTCTGGGGCTAAAAATAATAGAAGACTTCCACAAATTGACTAGCTAGCTAGACCCATGGCAATAGGACTCCACAATGGATACAAAACATCTAGCATTCTAGAGTGAGGCCGGTCCAATGAGAAGATGGTCGTCTGCAAAAAGAAGATGAGAAAGAGACTGGGCTCCAAGGACGGGCCAGTATGGCTACAATAATGATCTCTGGACTGTGCCCCTTGGAGCAGGGGCAAAAGCATCAGCACATAAAATGAAAAAGTAGGGGGATAGGGGACAAGCTTGTTGGAGCCCGATTGTTGAATGAAAGTATTCAGTTAGGGTACCATTCATGAGAATGGTGAAGCTGGGGTCTTCGACACAGTCCATGATCCACCTGATCCACTTATCTTGGAAGCCGAAATCATGAAAAGTCCGCCAAAGAAAATGCCAACTCATCCAGTCATAGGTGCTCTCTATATCTAGCTTAATAGCTATAAGACTCGATCGAGAAGGGGCACACCTAAGATCATGCATGAATTCCTGAACAAGGAGGATATTATCAGTGATGCAGCATCCACTAACAAAGGCCCCTTATTCAGGACTGATGAGATGAGGCATAATTAACTGCAATCGCCCGACCAAAACCCTCACATAGACTTTGTAAAGAGTGGTACATAGGCGATTGACCTAAAGTGGCTTGGAGTAAAAGTGTTAGGTCTCTTCGGGATCGAGTACTCAGGGTTTTCTTTCACTTAGCAAGGATGCCTAAACCAAAAATTGCTTATACAACCTCGACAACCTCACCCCCAATAATGGACCAGTATTGATAGAAAAACATGGGAGGGAAACCATTCGGACCCAGGGATTTATCCTTCTCAAGGGATCAAAGAGCATCCCGCACCTCCATAGAAGACATAGGGAGGTGAGGTTCGAGTTCTCCTGATCAAAGACTAGGTCCAGTGGATAGGAACCTTGGAAAGGCATATCCTCCCCCAAGGGAAGGGTCCACTTGGATATGAAATTATGAAAAATCTACTTACCAATCTCATCATTGACAGTCACCATAGTGCCATTATCCTCTCTCATCTACCTTATACAATAGTTGACCTCAAGATCATAGTAGCCTGGTAAAAGAATATAGTATTCTGGTTTCCTTAATTCATTGCATCCTAGATTTCTACCTCCATAAGCTCTCCTGCTATCTCAGTAAAGAGTAGTGGGACAAGAGACAGCGGTGAAACATCTCCAGGTCAGCCTCTTGGAAACCCCCCTCTTGATCCTCCCACCTCTGGAGCTCTGCAATATCACTCTCAACCTCTTTAATCTATCTAAAAATGTCACCAATCTCAATCTTGTTCCACCAAAGAAGCCTGCATCTAGCCAACTCCAACCACCAGGTCATCCGATACCTCGCATCCCCATAAATCGGCAACCTGCAAACCACCCAGATTAGCTTCCAAGACCTCGGGTAGAAGGCCCAAAACTCTTTAAAATGGAAAGGAGGTCTGGGCAAACATGTACCATCAATAGTGATAAGGAGTGGGAGTGGTCTGATGAAATTCTTAGGAAGTGCTGAACATAGTGCCCAGAAAAGCACTACATCCAGTTAGTCAAGCCAAGTACCCGATCAATTTTCTCCCAGACTCTGGCAGTGATGGACTGATTGTTATACTAGGTGAAGCGAGGATCAGAATAACCCAAATCAATCAGACCAGTGTCGCCCATAAACTTCTTAAACTCTTTGAAATCAATGCTATTCACATACTACCTACCTTCCATCTTCTCATGTGATCCTGCAATGCAATTGAAATCACCGGCAATAAGAGAAGGGAGGCCCTGAGTCACTAATATGAAGATCTCATGCCAAAGTCTCCTTCACTCCCTGTACTCAGTGCTCGCATATATACTGGACAGTAGCCAGGGGCTGCCCATCTGCTTTGAGATAACCATAATCACCTGCTGCCCACAGTTGTGAAAAGCATCAACTCTTATAGAGCCCCACCTCCACAACACCAAGATCCCTCCTAATAGGCCACTGGACTCAATGGCATAGGTCCTCCACATCAAGTGAAGCCACCATCTCACCCGATCCAGGCACCTAACCTAACTAAATTAGGTTTAAATGCTTGTTATTTGGACTAACCAATTTGAGTAGGACTTAAATTGGGTTAAGTCTTAAGTGTGGCAGCCAAATTAGGATTTATCCTAGTTTATCAACATTTATCCTTTAATTAAACCAAGTGTCTCAAGGGCATAAGACTCTTGGTGCTATATTAGCGTGAGCATAAGATAAGGGGCGTAGAAGGACAAAGAGTCCTACAAATTAATCACTTTTTAGGTGATAAGACTTAGCCCCTATCTTATCTATTGGATGCCCAAATTAACTGAAATTGGCTGATCAATTGATGTAATAAAGGGCACGAATAATGAAGGGATGCGATGCTTCATGTATATGATGCATGGATAGCTTAGGGATGGTAATAAAATCCAAACCCATGGGTACCCAACCCGGCCTGACCCGATTCGGCTGGGTAGTCAATGCTTTGACTGGGTTTGGACCAAGTTTGAGTAAAACCTAAATGCTTAACTTTGGGTTTAGGCTAGGACTGGATAGATATATATCCGACTCGAACTCGGCCCTAATTATGTTGCAACTAAAGATTAATCAAGAATTATTCTTTACATTTTTTTACAACTTGGGATTTCGAGTTAGATATACTTTTAAATTATATTTATGTCTTTATTTACTTCAAAAGTATTGAATTAAGTCTTGTTAAATTTTATTGGTTTAAGATAATTTAAATTTTATTTTGATTGAATATAGAATTAAATGCTGTTGAACTAAAAATATAGTTAAATTTTATTTATTTAATATATGTATGATTTATAAAATGGTAGATGATTATAAAGTTGATAAAAATAAAAAAATATTTAATATGACTCAATTGGATTAGGGCTGGGTAAATCCGAATTACCTGATACCCGATTGAGATGGGTTTGGATAAAAAAACTTAATCTCGATAGTGTTTGGGCTGGGTTTGGATAGTTTATTGAGTATTCGGATTCAGATTTGGATAGTTATATACCAGGCCCGAACCCGGTCTATGGCCATCCCTAGATAGGCTAAGAGTCCTTTTGCTTATCAATCACCTTTTTTCAAATAAGTCTTTCTAATTTATATGCTTCTTGGGGTGATGGACCAAGTCTTTAAAGACTAATTATTATTTTTTTTGAAGAGTTGCGATAAGCAACTCTTGGCACAAATAATTAGTGAAATGATGTTTCACTTTGCACCTTTCTGCCAAGGAACTCTTTCAAATTAAAGGATCTTATCTGATATGTTAAATATCAAATAGGGGGCTGATGAAAGGGTGTATTAGGTGCCTCCTCTCTTCCTATTTAAAGGTTTCGGTGATTGAAGCCAAGGCATCTAAAAATTATCCTGATAATTCTCTTCCTTCTCTTATTAGGACAAGTTTATTATTTTAAGATAAGTCCGCCATTTTAAGATAAGAGCTTAGGAAGATAATTAGAAATATGGTTTAGGGTTTCGGTTAACTAGGATTTCAAGATTTAAAATTTTGAAATATGGTCTTCCACTGCACTACCGAAACCTAATAGTGGTATCAGAGCCACCTTGATTCATTCAATTAATAGTCAGTTAAGTATTTGAATGATTATATGCTATCTAATAATATCTACATGACAGTTGTTGCATATGATTGTTGATGTATGTACTGTTTAGGGTTTTACTTAAACCCTAATTGATATAGAGATATGTTTAGATTATTTAGTCATCATTCTGAAATAAGGTTATCATAACATAGCAATGGATATCTTTTATATTGTAAGGTTGTCCTAAAATGATAACACACTTGGCACATATGATGTTGTTGTATGCCTATTAGATAGTTTATAAAATTAAGATATGGTGAGACCATGAAAGCCCTATTTAAAAAAATATATTTAGTCATAGTGTTATAAAAGTATATTGCAAATCTCTTTAGGACTTGATTGATCAATTGGTGTCTAGAAAAGTAATTCTGGGAAGGTAAAGAGAATGTGGTTTTTAATTAGATCCATTGCTTACTTGGCCAAGATTTTTGGTATCTAAGGCAAGCATGGGGGGCCTCCCACCTCTCTCCCACTTACCTGGCCAATTCGATTGATTTAGATCTTGATTTGGAAATGCTAATTGATTAAAATACTATGAATTATCTTCTTTCATGCTAAGTCAAATTTATGTCAAAACTATAGTAGGTTTGTTGTGTAAACATAAGACCTACTATAGGGTTTGATGTAAAATTTGTCTTGGTGCATCTAATACTTTATAGCATGATTATTGATATTGCTTTGTTGTGTGAACATAAGGAGAACATTATTTAATCATGACTATATGAAAATAAAGGGTCTAACTAAACTAAGACATTATAGTTTGTTTTGTAAACAAAAGATTGTAAGTGTCTTAGAGGCAGTTGTTATATTGAGAGCTGCATGGGTTGCAGTTGGAAAAGAAAATCTTTTACCCTTGAACTCATAACAATTTATTTTGTAAACACAAGGCATTTACAAGGAATTAGGATCTTAACCCCACTAAAAAAAATTTGTTAGGGTTTCTCACTTACTATAGGTGAGGGCTATGGTATTCGTAGAAAAATAGTGGGAGATATAATTAGATTGATAAGTCCTTATCTAATTATGTATATCATCTTGAATGGTCTACTTATATGTTATTCTTTATTTATGTAGATTAATATTATGGATTCTACTTTATCACTGCAAGATATTTTAGATGCCAAGTTGACCGGTTCTAATTATGTGGATTGGTTAAGGAACCTGAGAATTGTCTTAATTTAAGAGAAGGTATCCTATATCCTTAATTCTCCTGATCTAGATCTGATCAGAGATGATGCTTTAGAAAAGGAAAGGGCCACATATATAATGTCACAAAATGATAGTTTAACTATTAAATACATTATGTTGGCCCTTATGAGCAATAAATTATAAATGCAACATGAACATATGGAATCTCAGTCTATACTGCTCAATCTTAAAAAGCTTTATGGAGAGCAAAGTAGGGCTTCCTGATATAAGGCTAGGCTAGTGGCAAAATGTTTCAAAAAAGACATGAAATTGACTATGATGAAATATTTTTGCCAGTAGCTATGCTTAAGTCCATTAAAATTTTGCTTGCTATAGCTGCATGCTATGATTATGAAATATGGCAAATGAATATAAAGACTACCTTCTTCAATAGTATCTTAAGAAAGAAGTCTATATATCACAACCAGAAGGGTTTGTCTTAAATGGGAGACCAAATCAAGTATGTAAGCTTAAGAAATCCATTTATGGATTAAAGCAAGCATCGAGGAGTTGGAATATCCGATTTGATGAAACAATTAAGGAATTTGGTTTTGTCAAAATGTGGATAAACAATGTGTGCATAAAAAGATAAATGGAAGTGCCATTATCTTCTTAATATTGTATACTGATGACATACTTATCATTGAAAATGATGTTACAATGTTGCAATCGATCAAAGCCTGGCTATCTAAATAGTTTTCCATAAAAGATTTGGGAGAAGCATCCTATATACTAGGCATAAAGATCTATAGAGATAGATCAAAGAGGATGCTTGGCTTATCTCGATTCAGGTACATTGACTTAGTATTGAAAAGATTCAATATGGAGGGAAATAAAGGGATTACTTGCCTATGAGCCAAGGCATACATTTTTCTAAAAGGATGTCTCCTAAGACACATGAAAAGTGACAAAGGATGAGTAAGATTCCTTATGCTTTGTTATAGGATCGATCATGTATGCCATGTTATGTACCAGGCTTGATGTTGCTTATGCCTTAGGCATAGTAAGCAGATTCCAAGTTGATCCGGGGAAGGATCATTGAAAAGCTGTGAAATATTCTTAAGTACTATAAAAGGACTAAAGATATTTTTCTAATATATGGATGATCAGATTTAAAACTAGAAGGCTATACCAATTCTAGTTTTCAATCAGATTCAGATGATAGTGAATCCATATCAGGGTATGTCTTTAATTTGTGTGGAGGTACAATGAGCTGAAAAAGTACTAAGCAGCTAACTATAGCTGACTTAGTTATTGAGGTAGAATATATAACTACTAGTGAAGCCGCTAAGGAAGCTGTCGGGATGAAAAGTTCATCTTGGAGTTGGGTGTAGTTCCTGTGATACAACCAGTGCCACTTTATTATGATAATACTGGAGCTATTGCATAAGCTAAGGAACTAAGATCTCACAAAAAACTCAAGCACATCTTAAGGCGCTTCCATCTCGTTCATGAAACCATTGAAAAACAAGACATGATTTTAGAACGAATAGAAACAAAGAACAACATAGCAGACCCATCACTAAGGCCCTTCATTAATAGCAATTTGATCGCCATTTAGATTGTATGGGAATTATATACAAGGACGATTAGCTTTAGTGCAAGTGAAAGATTAAAAGAATAGTATCCTAAAAGCCAATCATATTTTTTATGAAATAGGGACTTATTTGTAAAATTCTCTTGACTCAAGTATGATATTAATAAAATGTATTTTGTTTCATCATATGTGTTACAGTAGTAAACAAATCCATTCAGCCCTGACACGCATCCTCCTTGATGGCTAACGTGGCCACGTGCTTCGTGGGTATCCCCAAGTTTCCCATCGAAAGAGAACGATAGGTCCGCTCGCTCTGTGAGGAGATCGGCTATGTCGGCACCTCAGCCTCACCTCGGCCATGTACTTCGCCACCTCAACCTCACCTCGGCTCCACCTCGGCAACGTCCTTCTCCATCTCGGCCTCACCTCGGCTCCACCTCGGTAATGTCTTTCTCCACCTCGGCCTCACCTCGGCAACGTCTTTCTCCACCTCGGCCTCACTTCGGCCATGCGCGAAGAACAGCTTCATGGCAGTCCAGTTCACCTCGGCACCCTAGCCTGTGCCGGTCCAGTTTGGCATGCCTGCATGGAGTCCTTCCGCCCGCATGCTCCGGTCTAGCGTGGCGCCCTCTGCTCGCATGGGGTCCAGCTCCAACCTCAGCTCACGCCCGCGGCATGCCAAGCTCATGCCCACGGCATGCCAACCTCATGCCCGTGGGATGTTCGTGTCTTCCGTGCCAGGTCCGGCTCTGCGTCTTCCACCCAGGTCGACCCGCAGGGCTGCACCTCGACTTCCCCCGCTCCGGTGCCCAAGTCAGCCCGCAGGACCTCACTTCGACTCCGTCATCGCCAAGTACGGCGCGACCTCGCCCGCACAGACCACGGTGGCTCCCAGTCTAGCATAGCTCCGCCCGTGCCAAGTCCGGCCATGCCCGGTGCAGGTGGCACGCTCTGGCTCCGCCCAGTCCGGCTCTGTTCGCCTGGGCTTGGCTCCGGCTCCGAGACGGAGCTCTCCAGTCCGGCTGTGTCTGCAGGAACGTGGCGCGGGGCATCTCCAGCCGCCCACGCGAGGCCCGGCTCTGCCCGAAGCTCCTCCCCCGGTCCGGCGCCTCGGCATCTCCAGCTGCCCGTGTGAGGCCCGGCTCCGCCCGAAGCTCCTCCCCGGTCCGGTGCCTCGGCATCTCCAGCCGCCCGCACGAGGCCTGACTCTGCCCGAAGCTCCTCCCCCGGTCCGGCGCCTCGGCATCTCCAGCCATTTGCGCAAGGCCGGCTCCGCCCAAAGCTCCTCCCCCGGTCTGGCACCTCAGCATCTCCAGCCGCCAGGAGCGCGCCCAGTGTGTGCTCACGGCTCCGCCCAGCGACTGCCCAGTGCCCCGCTCCAAGTGAGGTTGCGCACTCTCGATCTGTGCATGAGGGGAGACCCTGCATGCCGCAACTCAGTCTACACGTCTGCCCCGTGCACCTCAGCCCGCATGCATGGAGGCCTCTACAGACCTCACCACACACGGAAAGGCTATGCGGCCTAGCCTCGCAGTGGGACACCTCGAACCATGTGCACAGAGAGCTCCGCCTGCCTCATCTCGGCCCGCATGCCACGAGCCATCTAACACCATTTTAGGTATGCTTCTCAAAGTGCAGGTACGATAGCAGTCCGACACGTAAAATCACCGTCCCTGCCAGACCTATAGTGCGTCTCCTACAAGGAGGGCTATATTAAAGCCCCCAGGTGACAGTTTATACCAATCAGGAAGGAGTGCTCCACCCAAGGCACTGTGCTCCTTCACCAACTTCCTGAACCACTCAGAAGAAGGAGGTTCACCAACCCATCTAAACCTCTCAGGCCTGTAGAAGCCTCACAGGCCTATGCCAAGAAGAACGTGCCTCCCTGAACACCAAGAATCACTCGTCTACATAAGACCAAGATGAAGAGGTAAGAAGGGATAAGAAATCATGGACCCTCTTGAGTCCTAAATGATCTTCTATTTATCTTCTATTTATCTTCTATCTTTGATCACCCTCTGGGAGCAGAGAGTTCCCTAAGCTCTCTACCTTAGAGGTCTTCTGTTCTCCTCGATCGTCCCACTGACTTGATGATTGGAGTGTCTTCGCTGAAATCCCCGACCTAGGTATCCCTTGTTTTGCAGGTCCGCCCGACGGAGGGAGTCGATTCACGGGGCTGGGCTCCGAGCGCCCAGCAAAAGGGACCCGACGCGCCGGAGCTACGGGCCAGGACGATCTTGGCGGCAACAGATTGGCATGCCAGGTAGGGGGGCAGATCAAAGCTCCTCAACAGGTGGACAACAATAGCCACCTTCGTCCTTTACCCCTGGGAGCATGAGGATGGGGGCACGGAAGCTCCCCCCTATTGGGACTCTAGGGAGTGGTCTCGAGAAGAGGTTCCGACCGAGCCTGAAGGGAACGTTGTCATCTCCTGCAAGATCAGGCGGGGAATGATCAAACCCATGCCAATGTCATGGGTGGCTGATTGCACAGGCTCCCACAAAAAAAAAGAGAAAAAAAAAAGAAAGAAGAGGAGAAGAAAAAGGGGTACGGTTATAGTGTTCGTGGTCTTGTCAAAACACCAGGCACTTCCCATGCAACGGAGCTTCCTTCCATGCAACAAGGCCTTCTCCTCCCATGCAACGGAGCCTCAAGTTCCCAGGCAACATGGAGTCTTCTCCTCCCATGTAACGAAGCTTCTTCTTCCCATGCAGTGGAGTCCCATGCTCCCATGCAACGGTCCTCCTCCTCCTCCATGCAATGGAGCCTTGTTCTCCCATGCAGAGGAGTCCTATTTTTTCCTAAGGTAACTCCTTGTTTCGTTACGTTTGCAACATAAAAATCGTGTTTCAGTCCTGCAGGAAGAGCTCCTACATCATCACCAATGGAGCCTTAAGCTCCCAGGCAATGGAGCCTCAAGCTCCCAGGCAACATGGAGTCTTCTCCTCCCATGCAACAAGGTCTTCTACTCCCATGCAATGGAAGCTTCCTCCCATGCAACGGAAGCTTCCTCCCATGCAACGGAGCCTCTTCCCTCCATGCAAGGGAGTCCTTCTGCTCGTAGGCAACGGAGCTCTCTCCCATGCAATGGAGTTCTTTGCTCCCATGTAACGGAGCTTCTTCTTCCCATGCGGCGGAGTCTCATGCTCCCATGCGGCGGAGTCTTATGCTCCCATGCAACGGAGCCTCAAGCTCCCAGGCAACGGAGCCTCATGCTCCCATGCAACGGAGCTTCCTTCCATGCAACAAGGTCTTCTACTCCCATGCAACGGAGTTTCCTCCCATGCAAAGGAAGCTTCCTCTCATGCAACGGAGCCTCTTCCCTCCATGCAAGGGAGTCCTTCTGCTCGTGTGCAATGGAGCTCTCTCCCATGCAACGGAGTTCTCTGCTCCCATGTAACGGAGCTTCTTCTTCCCATGTGGCGGAGTCTCATGCTCCCATGCAACGGAGCCTCATAGCTCCCAGGCAACGGAGCCTCAAGCTCCCAGGCAACGGAGCTTCCTTCCATGCAACAAGGTCTTCTACTCCCATGCAACGGAGTTTCCTTCCATGCAATGGAGCCTCTTCCCTCCATGCAAGGGAGTCCTTCTGCTCGCAGGCAACGGAGCTCTCTCCCATGCAACGGAGTTCTCTGCTCCCATGTAACGGAGCTTCTTCTTCCCATGCAGCGGAGTCTCATGCTCCCATGCAACGGAGCCTCAAGCTCCCAGGCAACGGAGCCTCATGCTCCCATGCAACGGAGCTTCCTTCCATGCAACAAGGTCTTCTACTCCCATGCAATAGAGTTTCCTCCCACGCAACGGAAGCTCCTCCCATGCAACAGAGCCTCTTCCCTCCATGCAAGGGAGTCCTCCTGCTTGTAGGCAGCAGAGCTCTCTCTCATGCAATGGAGCTCTTCCATACAACGGTGCTCTCTCCCATGCAACAGGATCTCATTCCTTCCATGCGACGAAGTCTCATGCTCCTACACAATAGGCCCATCTTTTGCTAAAGGGAGTCCCATTCTCTCCTGAGATGATGGTCGGCGAATTTAATTCTGGCCTCCCCAAGGAAGGAATATATTTTTCATGACCGAAGCTTAACAGATAACTCCTTTCTTCACTATATTGACAACATGAAAAAATGTGTTTCAGTTCTACAGGAAAGGCTCCTGTACCACCATCAAGGGCAGGCACTATGGCCCGTCAGAGCCAGTCACTGCCAGACAGAATTCTAGACAAAGGCCAAAGCCACGAAGCTCTTCACCGAGCCTCTTATCTATCGCCTGACTCTCATCCCGAGATGTCCATGGGAAGCTCTGGAGGTCCAACCATTTGTGGCTCGCCTCCTAGCATGGCGAACCAGCAGCTCTGCCATCTCATGAAGGAGGTAAGAATCCCTCCTTAATTAAAGTTCCTCTCTAGTGTAACTTTGTTCTTCATCATTACAGGAGCTCGTCCGTCCGACTCCGAGTCTGACGAAGGAAGCCCGGAACCCAGTTCCGGTAGAAAATCCTGGAGACCAGTCCGGATGAAAGCCCAGAACCCAGTTTCGGCACAACGGAACCCAGTTCCGGTTAAAAGTCTTGGAGTCCAGTCCGGATGAAAGCTCGGAACCCAGTTCCGGTATAAAATCTCGGAGTCCAGTCCAGATGAAAGTCCGGAACCCAGTTCCGGTATAAAATCCCGGAGTCCAATACGGATGAAAGCCCGGAACCCACTTCCGGTACAAAATCCCGGAGTCCAGTCGGGATGAAAGCCTGGAACCTAGTTCCGGTATAAAATCCTGGAGTCCAGTTTGGATGAAAGCCCGGAACCCAGTTCCAGCACAACGGAACCCAGTTCTAGTATAAAATTTCGGAGTCCTATCCGAATGAAAGCCCGGAACCCAGTTCCGATACAACGAAACCCAGTTCTGGTATAAAATCCTGGAGTCCCGTCCGGATGAAAGCCCGGAACCCAGTTCCGGCACAACGAAACCCAGTTCCGGTATAAAATCTCGAAGTCCCATCCAGATGAAAGCCCGGAACCCAGTTCCGGCACAACGGACCCAGTTCCGGTATAAAATCCTGGAGTCCAGTCCGGATGAAAGCCCGGAACCCAGTTCCGGCACAATGGAACCCAGTTCCGGTACAAAATCCTGGAGTCTAGTCCGGATGAAAGCCCTGAACCCAGTTCCGGCACAACGAAATCCAGTTACGGTATAAAATCTTGGAGTCCGGTTTGGATGAAAGCCCGGAAACCAGTTCTGGCATAATAGTCTGGAATCCCTGGCACCTAAAGACCAGAAACCCCGACGCCTCGAGATGGGAAATGCCGAAAGCCCCACATCAAAAGTCATGAAGCTTCTAAAGCCCTGCATTCAAGTCGCCAAGCTGAAATCAAACTCCTATCCAAAACCGAGCTCCTGCTCCTAGGACCTTCCAGCAGCTTCTACGCCCTCACCAAAATTCTTGAGGAGTGCTCTGAGCCCAACCATATGCTCGGTCATGTATGTGTGCACCCAAGTTGTGCATCTCACCAAACTCTTCCTCCATGGCACCACCTTCTATCTGGTCAAAGAGAAGTACCGGCATCATCATAATGCCACTAACCTTAGGTCAAAGCACCTACAAGCTAGTAAGTTTCAAAAAAAAAAAACATCTTCTACTTTGTTTTGCAGGCCATTCCCTATTCATGAAAAGGACAGCCAGACTTGATGCCTTCATCTAAGCCTTCAAAAGCCAACAGCTAACCTCCGGTAAGTTCAGTTCCATTTAGCGACTAACTTCTTGCAGCTAATATAGAGCTCGTTGAGGCACAGAGCTGAATGGATAACGGTACTTCCTTTATCCAAAACGAAGACATTTTGGACTCAGGGAGTGGGGGCATCTGTTACAGTAGTAAACAAATCCATTCGGCCCTAACACACATCCTCCTTGATAGCTAACATGGCCACGTGCTTCGTGGGTACCTCCAAGTTTCCCATCAAAAGAGAACGGTAGGTCCGCTCGCTCCATGAGGAGATCGGCCAGTCAGCATCTCGGCCTCACCTCGGCCATGTACTTCACAACCTCGGCTAGGTACTCCTCCACCTCGGCTCCACCTCGGTAATGTCCTCCACCTCGGCCTCGCCTCGGCTCCATCTCGGCAACATCTTTCTCCACCTCGGCCTCACCTCGGCAACATCTTTCTCCACCTCGACCTCACTTCGGCCATGCGCGAAGTCCAGCTTCGTGGCAGTCCAGTTCACCTCGGCACCTCGTCCCGTGCTGGTCCAGTTCGGCATGCTCGCACGGAGTCCTTCTGCCCGCATGCTTCGGTGCGGCACCCTCCGCTCGCGTGGGGTCCAGCTCCAACCTCAGCTCATGCCCGCGGCACGCCAAGCTCATGCTCACGGCATGCCAACCTTATGCATGCGGGACGTCCATGTCTTCCGTGCTAAGTCTGGCTCCACGTCTTCTGCCCAGGTTGGCCCGCAGGGTTGCACCTTGGCTTCCCCCGCTCCGGCACCCAGGTTCGCCTGCAGGACCTCACTTCAGCTTCGCCATCGCCAAGTACGGTGCGACCTCGCCCGCACAGACTATGGTGGCTCCCAGTCCAGCACAACTCCGCCCGCACCAAGTCTAGCCACGCCCGGCGCAGGTGGCACGCTCTGCCTCCACCCAGTCCGGCTCCGTCCACCTAGGCCTAGCTTCGGCTCTGAGACGGAGCTCTCCGGTCTGGCCGTGTCCGCAGGAACATGGCACGGGGCATCTCCGTCGCCCGCGCGAGGCCCGGCTCCACCCGAAGCTCCTCCCCCAGTCCGGCGCCTCGACATCTCCAGCCACCCGTGCGAGGCCCAGCTCTGCCCGAAGCTCCTCTACCGGTCCGGTGCCTCGGCATCTCAAGCTGCCTGCACGAGGCCCGACTTTGCCTGAAGCTCCTCCCTCGGTCCGGCACCTTGGCATCTCCAGCCGTCCGCGCGAGGCCAGCTCCGCCCGAAGCTCCTCCCCCGGTCCAGTGCCTCGGCATCTCCAGCCGCCTGTGCGAGGCCCGGCTCCGCCCGAAGCTCCTCCCCCGGTCTGACACCTCGGCATCTCCAGCCACCAGGAGCGCGCCCAGCGTGTGCTCACGGCTCCGCTCGGCGACTGCCCAGTGCCCCACTCCAAGTGAGGTTGCGCACTCTCGGTCCGCGCGTGAGGGGAGACCCTGCATGCCGCACCTCCGTCTGCACGTCTGCCCCATGCACCTCGGCCTGCATGCATGGAGGCCTCGCGGACCTCGCCATGCATGGAAAGGCTATGCGGCCTAGCTTCGTAGCAGGACACCTCGAACCGTGCGCACGGAGAGCTCCGCCTGCCTCATCTTGGCCTGCATGCCATGATCCATCTAACACCTTTCAGGTATGCTTCTCAAAGTGTAGGTACGATAGCAGTCCAACACGTAAAATCATCGTCCCTGCCAAACCTATAGCGCATCTCCTACAAGAAGGGCTATATTAAAGCCCCCAGGTGACAGTTTATACTAATCAGGAAGGAGTGCCCCACCCAAGGCACTATGCTCCTTCACCAACTTCCTGAACTACCCAAAAAAAAGAAGTTCACCAACCCATCTAAACCTCTCAGGCCTGCAGAAGCCTCACAGGCCTATACCAAGGAGAACACGCCTCCCTGAACACCAAGAATCGCTCGTCTACATAAGACCAGGATGAAGAGGTAAGAAGGGGTAAGAAATCACGGACTCTCTTGAGTCCTAAATGATCTTCCATTTATCTTCTATCTTTGATCACCATTTGGGAGCAAAGAGTTCCCCAAGCTCTCTACCTTAGAGGTCTTATGTTCTCCTTGATCGTCCCATTGACTTGATCGTCGGAGTGTCTTCACTGGAATCCCCGGCCCAGGTCTCTCCTGTTTTGCAGGCCTGCCCGACGGAGGGAGTCGATTCACAGGGTCGGGGTTCGAGCACCCAGCGGAAGGGACCCGACGCGCCGGAGCTACGGGCCACGACGATCTTGGCGGCAATAATATGCTATATCTTATACTTTGTTGTTTTAAGATTATGATGAACCCCATAAATTAAGACAATGATTTTACGGTTATGATGGAGTTCATAATAATGAGACCTAAGATCTTATAAATCCTAATTTAAAATATAGGATCATCGAGTCGGGGATCAATATTTTCGGAAAGACTAGCATGTCCTATGTATGCTCAATGAAGAGAGTAGTTGGTCTCACGATCACTTGTGTAGGGACACTAATACAAGAATGTCGGTGCTCATTAGGACATGAGTTCACTAAATTGATTCATTATAAGAACATCTTATGGAAGTCTTACTTGTCAAAAGATGATTCTCTTAGTGGAAGTTATGCAAGTGATCCTTAAACATGAGATCACCATGGTATCTTGTACACATTAATCCATATTTTGGTTCATACTCATTCATGACTTAGTCATGTACGGGATGTTCATAGATATGGTGAATTATGTATGAAGGTTATGAGTAGGTCTACAAGGAATCGATCACTCCTAGTAAGGAGAGAATTAATCCCATGTAATCTCATCAAATGATGACTTAGGAAGTCTTCGATTAAAGTAGGATGAAATTAGAAAAGGATCTCTAATTTTTCATTGATCAAGTCTTCATTAGTGATTTGAGGTTTGAATAAATAAAGTATGAGGGTTTGACAATTTTTCATACCCATCGCTTATTCGGGATAAAAGGAGATCGAATGATTGAATTGCATGGTAACTTACCACTGAAGGATATTTTGATAATTTTTATCAAATTTTTCATCTTCTGGGTATGCATGACATGTTGCTAGACATCAAACATGTCTTGTAGGTATCATGAATTAAATTGATTGAATTCATGAGTCAATTTGAAAGATGGTTCAAATTGGTAACTAGGGTTAGCTCGATTTGACCTAATTCGATTAGTTGATTTCTAATCGAACTAAATTGACATGAACCTAGACCTACTGCTAGCTAGATGAGAAGCCCAAAGGGTCACACACATTAAGAAATTGATTAAGAAAGTCATTTATATTTTTATTAAGGTCGTGGATCCTAATTAGCTAGCTAATGAATATACTAGCATATGTTGGCTAGCCTAACTCCTAACCTAATTAGATTGGGTTTAAATGCTTGCTATTTGAGCTAACCAATTTGAGTGAGACTTAAATTGGGTTGAGTCTTAAGTGGGGTGGCCAAATTGAGATTTATCCTAATATATCAACCATTATCCATTAATTAAACCAAGAGTCCCAAGGGCATAGGACTCTTGGAACCATATTAGCGTGCACATAAGATAAGGAGCGCAGAAGGACGAGGAGTCCTTCTGTAAATTAATCACTTTTTAGATGATAAGGCTTAGCGCCTATCCTATTTATTGAGCATCCAAATTGACTAGAATTGGCCAGTCAATTGATGTAAGAAAGGGCATGAATAATGAAGGAACGTGATGCTTCATGTATATGGCACGTGGATAGGCAAAAGTCCTTCTACTTATCAATCACCTTTTCTCAGATAAGCCTTTCTGATTTATACACTTATTGAGGTGATGAACCAAGTCTTTAATTATGAAATTAAAGACTAATTATCGATTTTTCCTGAAGAGTTACGATAAGCAACTTTTGGCACAAATAATTAGTGAAACGATGTTTCACTTTGTACCTTTCTACTAAGTGACTCTTTTAGATTAAAGGATCTTATCCAATATATTAAATATCAGATAAGGAGATGATGAAAGGGTGTATTAGGCACCTCTTCTCTTCTTATTTAAAGGCTTCGGTGATTAAAGCCAAGATATCCGAAAATTATTCTGATAATTCTCTTCCTTCTCTTGTTAGGACAAGTCTATTATTTTAAGACAAGTCCGTCATTTTAAGATAGGAGCTTAGAAAGAGAATTAAAAAGAATAATAGGATAGTAAGAGAGTTTTCAGAGAGATACTAAGCTATTCTTCATAAGGGAAAAGATCCTAGAAGGAAGAAAAGGCTGTTGAACGAAGAAAGGTTGACGGAAGGAGTCAAGCAAGGAAGGGTGCTTCCTTGGTTTAGTTCCTGTGTGGATCACCTATGGAGGACATTTACTTGTATGCCTAGTAGAAAAAAAAAGATATTAGCATTACAAGTATTCTTCTATTTTCAAATATTTTATCCTGTTAATTGATATAATCAAGAAAGTCCTGGGTCTAGGGTTTCAGTTGACTAGAATTTTAAGATTTAAAATTTTGAAATATGATCTTTCGCTACACTATTGAAATCCAACATGAGATTCCTGGTGACATTAATCACTTTCCTCTGGACACCTCCGAACTCTAAAAGGATTTTATGATTGTAGAACACTGAGCATTCCTTAAAAGACTTCAAGGTTTCAGCAGCAACTATAGCCATAGTGGATTGCTTGTTAAGAAACAACCTTGCATTCGTCTCTCACCATACCCAGGCAACAGCTACAATAACCATTAGCATAACGAGGTGTGTCGGTTTTTAAAGTTCCTTTCAATCTAGAGGGTGCAAAGAATTGCAAATATAGACTGAGGGTGAAGAACTGTTAATGATGGAAAAATCTACTTCCAGATGTCAGAGAAGAGAGAACAATTTGAGAATGGATCAACAGTTTCGAGTGCCTGATTTTAAATGGCACGTGGTGCCAAATTCCTCCCTAGTTTTCTTCTAATAAATTCCCTATTATTGATTTTTTTCCTCCACACCAGCCAAATAAAACACTGAACTTTTCTAGGGGCATGAGAACTCCCGAGAGATTTGGCAAAAGCACATGAAATTCTTCATGAATTCAAAAAATGATACAAAGATGATGTTGAGAACTTTTCCCTGCTATCCATCCACCACATTGCATGATTGTCCTCATGTTGGTCAAAAGTTATATCTTCCAAGAGCTTTATAAGTTGGTTGAATTGAAACCTTGTTTCCAATGAGACTATTTAAGGTGGATGAAGGTTCCCTATTTGTGTCAGCCTATTTAAAAAATGAAGCCTGTTTAAAAAATCATCAATTATTCCATTTTTTCGGTGGCTTAGGAAGTACATGTTAGGGAAGATGGGGTACAAAGAAGTGTTACATAACCAAACATCCTTCCAAAATTAAGTTTTTCTCGTATTGCCAACTTTATTCTGAATTCTATTCTAAAAGGGAAGTAGAGAATTAATAATATCATGCCACAGAGAGGAGCATCTCTTATAAGGTTTCTTGCTCATAGAGAGTCTAACTTTTCGATGATTGGCAAAGCAAACTTATCTCTTCCATAACCTATTCTCGTTTGAAAGCATCCTCCAACACCACTTTGCATGTAATGAAATATTGAATTCTTGAATGCCCTTCACTCTTGGGCTACTTTTTATGTTATAACGAAGTTTTAGCTTCTACATGTCTAGTAAATGAGTAGTACAATAGCAGGTAGGCTAGGATTTCCATAGCAGTTGTAAAACAGAAGACTTAACCATTCATCATATGTAGAGACGATGTTTGACAGAGATCGGTTTAAAAGGTTCACATACTATATAAAATCAATTTTTAGCATAATTCACTGTTGCTGGTATTTGACAGGAATGATAAACATCATATAACCAAAGACAATCATTTTAACAAAGGCTCCAGAATTGCTTGATTCTTTTAATTGAATGTCTCATTTGATATTTGTAAACCACAATATAGCACATTCGACCACCCCTCCCCCTCCTTTGCCTCTGCTGCCGCCCTCTACCTTCGTGCCCACCCCTGCCATATCTACAAGTGCAAATGCTCCACCCTTGCCTCCCTACACTCTAAGTGCCTACGAACGCACTTCTTCCCCCCGCTCCTCCCCTCCACCACTTTCCAACTAGGCCTTGCCCGTGGGCTCCCTCTCCTACCCTCTTCTCCACCCATGAAAAGATGCCTATCAAAACCTTTGACGACCTCCGCATCCTCTCCCTCCTTCCACCCACCTCCTTGCTAGGCCTTTTAATATCTTTTTTGTTTTGATTTATGATTTTTCTTTTAACTAAAAGAAAGTAAGTTTCTCATTTCATAAAACTAAGATTGTCAGATTCATGTGACAGTATTCGGTTAACGGAGATGGACAAAAAGATCATATTAATATAGTTTATTAATTTGAAGAATTTAATTGAGACATTTTAAAGTTGAAGGGATTGAAAGCAAAATTGAGATAAAGTTTAGAGGATAATTCTTTAATTTTTTCTACTATTTTTCTGCAATGCTTCCATCTATTGTAGCAAACTGTGATAGTATAACAAAGAATAACCAAGATGTATTTTAAAAAGGGTCAAGGACAAAAAATGTATACTGTACTCTTAGCAATAGAATAAAATAGACAACGTTGTTCTGCTTGTTTTTGTTATGTTGCAGAGATCCCTTGTTTTTGTTAGCCTCGTCTAACACCACTAAAGCATTGGTCTCAGGCATGTTAACCTTGTACGGTGCGGTGAGGATCTTAGCACCTCCTTATTTAATAAATCTTACACATGAAATTTTGATACTGAAAATAATGTTGATGACTGTCTTTGATGGGTGCTAGTTCATTTATGATTTGATGAAGCACAATGGACTTGATTTTGAAATAATGAATTTTTGTTGAAGCAAAATCTGGCATGTAATTTTGAAAAGCTAAATTCAGTAATCAGGTTTCAATTAATATGATTTTTTTTTTCTGCAGTAGAATGGTTAATATCTTGATGAAAAGAATTTGGCTTTCTTCAAAAAAATTTAGTGGCGAAATATGTATGGCTACACAGAAATTTAAGAACCTTTGCCTAAGAATTCTAATTTCTATCAAAATCTCATGAATTTGACTTCATGGTGAATTCGAGATCCTGCTCATTCCCCCCACCCCCCAACCCAAAAAAAGAGAGAGAAAAAAGAGTCAGACTTCATGCCCCATGGCAAAACCAAAGATCAGACACCTTAACAAATGGAGCTGTCAAATATGATCAACAATTCCACATAAAACAGCTTGTTTGATTGTATAAAAGTTATATCAAGCTTAACAAAAGCTTAGGAAAACACACACACAGCAAAAGTAAAGCATATACAATACTTAAAAAAGATCCCCCATTGATATAACTGGATTACCTACTGCCACACAAGAAACTTACTGCATTAAAAGGATGGGAACCCACTTCACAAACTTCCGGAATACAGCATCATTCACAACATGGAATGGTCCAAGAGTTCGAGTTCAAGTTCTACAAAAGATTGAAATTCAGAAAGAATAAAATACAAAACATCGCACTATTTGTAGTATCACAATTATTTGAAACACAAACTACAATAACAACAAAAAACAATTAGAAAAGTTGGGTAATATTCTCACATGCACCTGTTACCATAACAAAAATTCTTTTAGTGGCAGCTGCTACAACAATCCTGGGCAACAAACATTTATATGACCATGCTCAGTTCTTCAGACAGTAGGATTTTTCTCACAACTTCCCAAAACAACCACTGACAGCATCAATAGCAAAAGACCTAACCAGCTCACTCTTCTGAATATATCCACTTACGATGCCAGTCTTCCTAAGCTGCTTCACGGTTCCCTATATATGTACAAAAATGAATGGTTCGTTAACCGTGCTCTGAGACCACCACAGAATTTACAGTGCCCACCTGAACTTTTTTACCAAGATTTGTAAATAGCATGTCATCCTTTTCAGCTTCTGGACTTTGATGGCTACTTCCTTCTTTTGCATTTGCAGGTTCCTTATCATGTTCTGAAAGTGAAGTTACATTAATTGGGGAACCCCCAACTACAAGTGGATCATTGTTCAACAAATCATTTGGTGACTTGGATCCCTCAGAGACATCTTCCTTATCAGCTTCCAATAGTTGTTCCTCTTTAAACTTGTTGGAACTTTTCTTGCTCAGTATGCTCTTCAAACTGCTAGCAGACTTTCCTGCCTGTTTTACAATGTTCTTAGCCATTTCCTTCGCCTGGCCCTTGCTTGGGCTCTCTAGCTCACCCTTATCAAGCTCTCCACTGTTTCCAGAATGATTATCATCGACCATGAAATTAACTGATGTCCTTTTCTCACCAAGTGGCTGGATGTTGCGATGTGGACTTGGAGCAGCATTCTTTACATGCTCTCTGGGCCTCTCTTTCACTGGACTTCTATGAAACACAGAGCCTAATTTGCGCAGGCCCTTCTTTATTGTTCTGAGTTGATGAGATTTATTCCCATCCACATTTTCATCATTACCGTTGCGGTCACTGCAATGAGACCCAGATGCTGATGACTCTCTGGCATTGGTGCACTCATTATCCTCTCGTTGGAGTTGAGTTTCAGGGTACCGTACACGTCCTTTTCTGGGCTCCCATGTTTGGGAAACATCACTGCCAGGGCGATGCACCCATATTCCAGTCTTCTCTTGTCCCTCAATGTTAATAGGCTCATACTCATCGGACATCTTCCGATAATCTTCTAAAGACTCGTTGGTGTTCTGGTTTTTAACCACACAACCAGATTCCGGTGTTGCAGTTTCCTTAATTTCAGGTACCTCATCATCACAAATATCCTTATCCCCCTGTTAAAAATTATGTTTCAAACTGAGGCCATCATGTTTACTTTCTGAAGTGTGTTTGTGAAATACTACAATAAACGCACCTTATTGAGCACATCTTCAAGAACAGTTATTGCTAAGCGCAGCCTTCCCATTTTAATGTTCTGCAGGGACACCCACATATCATGTCTTTGTCCACCCTTAAACTTGCTGATCTCTACTGAACAATCTCTGAAAGATGCATACATCATAAATAACCAGAAGATTTCAATACACATGCAAATTATACAAGAAAATAACACTCTAACAAACAGACGTGAGCATGCTTAACACTAAAGCATAAAAAAAACATTCATGACAGGGTTTGTTCAGCTTCATAGCAGGAATTTGAGGGTGAAGAAATCCCTCTTCATTTGATGCAATATAACTGTCTTCAAGGATCATGCAAGAAGCTTAATTTAAGTGGAGTTGATTACTTGAACAAGGATTGGTATTACATCTGATGAAAAACTTAAATACCATTTTTACCTTATTGAGAAATTTGCTAACTTATATCGCCATATCATAAAACATTAGGCTCAAAACTATCAAACCAAGTCAAAAATAAACATCAGGAAGGGGGAGCTTTGCTTGTCTTCTGGTCAATATAGTAGGTTTCATAAGGTACATACACATGCAGTCCGTATATGTAATGATCCATAAGCTTCCTTGGATCCCTTTTTTCAGATAAGGAGTCAAAGAGCTCTGCATTAATCTAATCATATGTATAGTCAATTCTAGTTACGGGTGCTAAATATGTGAACAGCTCAAGCTCACTCAAGATCTGCTCTGAAAAAGCTTGGTTTAGGCTTGTTTTGAAGCTAAACAAACAAAGATTCAACTAGCAATCTATGCTCGAAATTAATTTCAAGTGGAGCCAAACCAGGCTTGATTAGGCTCGAAAATACGCACACACCCACATAATTAGATCCAGTGATCCATGGTATTAGAGTCATTTTAACAAGCTTGAATGTTTATTTATTTTAGAACCAATTAAATATTAATTCAGATTTTTATGAATCTTTAATTCAAGCTTGACTTGATCTCAAGCTGATCAATTAGGCTCATGTTTGGCTTGGTTGAAAATTAAGCTCGAAACGAGCTTGAAATAATGGTAAACAAATCAATCTTGATTGCAACTTTCGAGCTTGAAATTAATTTCGAACCAAGCTTGATCAGACCTAGGCTCGATCAAGCTCAGCTCTAATACACCCCTAGTTCTAGTGCTCATTTGAAAAGGAAAAATCAATATAGGTAATTTGTCATTTTTCTTATTCTTGCAGATCATGATTTTGCATCAAGAATCTCTATCTCTATATATGTTAGGATAGGAATCAGGAACAAACCCAAGCGTGTCATCAAAAATATGATCCTTGTCACGAACTTGGAGAACAAGCAAATTTGGCACTTCCCATGAACTAATGGGCACCCTAAATTCCTCATGCCACTTTGGAGCCAATGTTTTCCTTTGAATCTTGGTCTGGAATCTGTAAGGACCAAGCTGTCCTTTCACATATGGGTCAGAAAGACCTGCATAATAGCTTGCATCAATCATGGAAGACCACTTGCTACACTTGCACGAGACAGGTGACTGTTTGATATGGTGCAAACAAACTAAATAAAGCCTACCATTTAAATCTGATGGTTTCATATCAGCTCCTTCCAAAATCTCCACGTTCACATATGCAACAGGAGGTTTTTCATCTATGGTGAACCAACCTTCTGAAATATTTAAAGCATCACTTGTATCAGAAACAAATTTAAAAGTGAAGAACTAGCATTAAGATAAAACACAGAAAATTTAACTATAATAGCAGATGTACAGTTCATAATGCCTTGTATTTCAAGACTCTTGCCACTCCAACATGTAATTAAAAAAAAATTTGTTGGTCCAGAAAAGCTGTTGAGAAAAACAGCTGACAAGCAATGTTAGTAAACCACCCTCCACAATTAGAATAAAATAATATATATATATATATATATTGGGGGTGGGGAGGTGGGGGAGAAGAAGCATTAGGTACCTAAATTATGACACATTTTAGCCATTACAAAAGCAGCTATTTTCATAACCTTTCTACCAGCAAGATCTCATCTAGAATGACTAAACCTGAGAGGTACATCAGCTAACGTTCAGTCAGACTTATTCTTTCCTTTGCTGGCCATGAGTGGTAATAAGGGCACACACTGCTATGAGCCAGATTACCCAAATAACAAGATTACCTGCTCTTAACAACAACGAACAACCAAGATGTCCAAATGTATGTCGTTAAAATGAACATATAGAGAGGAGGAGGAAGAGCACAATAATTCAAGCTTTATGAGCTTCTCTTATTGTAGGGCCGTGTCATGGACATGCATAAGAGTGAATACACCCAAAAACAAGTACAGATTACCAGAGGGATGATGAAGTTATCTTTCCCACAAAACAGCAGCATGAGACCACCAAAAAGAAAACATCTGTTTTTGCTTTGCCATCTTTAATGTGCAGATAACCTTGTCTGATGCCAACAATCACACCTCTGGAAATCATTTGAGCCGCCATGTAATAATCTTGGACCACTGTAAACCATCTCTAGGCAAAGGATATGTACTTCTCTCACAATACCTTTCTATGAATCTAATAGCTATAAACCATGTAAGATTCCTCAATATCCTGACTTAACCCAAAATTAAGTCTTAGAAGTACGTTGGTGGGTTTGATATCATCACTCCAAAAATATCTATCTATGTAGCAAAACTATCCAGCCATTGCAACCAAGAGTCCACATTCCTTATGCTACCAGAGTTTTGAAACGAAATAGGTAAGCTCAAGTTTAACTCTATGTATCAGAGTAATGGATTTGTCAGCAAGATTTTCTTAAGTTCCCACCTTCAGCACCTGCACCTTGCCATCTTGAATGACTTCAAATACTCGGTGGTATTGAACATCAAAATAATTGGTTCTTTTGAGCTACTTCTTGCTAGCTTTTATGCTCAGCCTTGGAAATGACAAATACTGATGATGGGTTACACAAAGATTAGAGTGTTATTCGTACAATCAATATTTTAAAAGATTGCAGGAAGTAAATGGTTGTCCACAAGCCCAGTTCTAGAAGGAAACTAGAGATCAAGGCTAACAAAAATAATGTGTTAAAAAAAACAAATCTAAAGATAGTTATAATCCAAAAAGAAAAAGAGGAAAAAAAAGGAACACAACTTAAGCAGTAAATCAATGGGCATTAGAGATTGGCAACTTCCAAAACTACTTTGTAAACTGAACCCATCCTCCATATTCAAACATCTCTAATACCCATTGATTTACTGCTTATGACTTCCAATACTACTTTGTCAAGGAAGTTTCTAAACATCTCTAAATGAAGTGCCAATATGACTTTCATTTGAGGATGTCTAATAATTATCCTGAAAATGATTTGCCATCTACCTTTAAGTACCTTGAATATCCTGCAAATGATTAGCTATCTAAACTTGACCATCATCAGATATCCAGCAAGCCTACCGCAGAAATGGTTCCCACCCAACCTATTTTGGCCATTCTCCACCATCCTTACCAACCCTAAAATAGTTGAGATTGATGTATTTGTGCTTAAGATGGTGGTCTATGTCCATCGGAATACAATATATGAAGTGATACCAGGAGTGCAATACATATATGTACATAACATGCAAATTATGTTCCTCCATTAGTTTTTATCATGAATTGTGAGCTCTTTTGTGTTGTTTATGTGTAGGTATAGATGTATGATATTGACATATATAATGAATTATCTCATTATGTAGTGCATATATAACAATTGATATAAATATCAAGGATGATAGATCATGCTAGATCTCTTTAAATCAAGGATCGCTAAACCAGTACTGAGACCCATACTGGTTGTAGGCCAGTACGGTATGGTACCGGTTTGGTATCATACCGACATATAGACGAGCAAATGTGCCAGTTTGACTAGCATGCATTTTTTTTTTTTACTTTTTTTGGTTTCTTATGATTTCAAATCAATTTTCTAGGATTGATGAAATATTTTTAGGTCCAAATAGATTTTTGTTGATGCTTATTGATGTTTGCATCACTTCAATACACTTTTAATTATGTATGACATGAGTTTCACTTTCTACATTTCTAATTTTTAAATTATCAATACATGGATTAGATATCATTGAATCTTAAAATGCTCAAAATTTGAAAATAAATAATGAATACATAGTTACATACCGATATTCAGAATTTGGTCGAGTATCGATGTCCATAAATATCAGGATCATTGATATATTTGGTAGAAAGATCAGTCCATCCCTCTAGATAAAAGCAGCATTGTAATCCTCTACAGTCATCTCAGAAGGTATGCGTGGTAGATCATAATTCATTGCAAATCCTCGCTGAAATCCTAATCCTGAGAGGTATCTCGAGACTAATGATATGACCATAAAGGGACCCATCCAAATATACTGACAATAATACCGGATCCGTAAGATACTCCAAACTGCATGGAATAATAGTCAATAAAATATGATATCTCGGATGCACCATATCCATATAGATCATAAGCCACCAGTGCCTGTGGATAAGAAGATCTAAAACACGAGGATGATCCTGATACATTCATGAATCCTACTCCACGTGCGAGATCATCTACAGTTGTATCATATCCTAAATGACCTTGTGGAGCCCATCACTCGTATAAAATTGTATCGCCATGGATTCTACTAGCTTGTGCATCATGGTTTCTATCCTATGTGGTGTGCATAAACGGCGACTCACTAGTAAATCGAAGACCACTAGCCGGCTGCATCTCCTATTCTCTGATTCCTTCTTGATCACTAGATTCTCAACCATCACAAGAATCATTGGCACTGCTCTTTCTAGGAATCAATGTACCTTTAATCGCGTACCTTTAATCAATGTACCTCTCTGTGTTAAGGTTAAGAGAGGGTAGAAGAAGAAAGAGGAAAGAGGATGGATCAACGTATCTTTAATCGACATTTTTTTAAAATCTTTCCTGTATTTTTTTCGAGTTGTATATATTGGAATCGATTGGATAGGAAAAAATGGCCAAAGATAAGCTTCTCTATGAAACTGAGAGCCTTTCATGCTCTTAGTTACATTAAACCCCCTCCCACATTGCTATAGTGTCTAATCCGAACCGGGCCCGAACTGGACCGTAATGCACAGTTCAGGGCCGAACCATACTGTTTCAATCCACTTCAAGATTTTCTCAAATGGTCAAGGGATTCAGACCATTTTCTACGACCGAACTGTCCCAGTTCAGTGCCAATATGGTCCGAACTGACAATTTGGTATGGTTTGGCAAATCCTATTTTAAATTAATCAAACCATATTTATTTGCTCAAAACATGTTTACAAGCTTATGCACAACAGTTAAAATTGCCTAACTAGATTTTGGGAAAAAATAAATAAGATTAGCACTTTGACAAACTTTGGCATATTTCTATGTCAATGCATCGCAAGTGTGCAATAGATAGAATATGAAAAAATACATACAATTTGTCATCCCCTAGCTGGATGAAAAAGATGCATGATGCACTAACCTTACCATTCCTTCATGAAATTCATACCCCATTAGAACCTCTATCAAAACTCATTAAAGAACAACAACAAACATAACTTGCATGCACAACAAGCATTTACTTAGGTGATGAAGAGTCACTTGCACTCTCAAAGTCTCAATAATCAAAAGACCTATTTATAAGCCAACACTCGATGCAATTTTTACATGATTTGGATAACCAGACCAAGAGAATGTGCAGTAGATAATAAAGGCATATAATTGACAAAACCAAGACACCAATAACATTAGAATAAAAACTTAAGTTGTTATCCTTGTTCTTATCTTGGAATTGAGTTATATTTTGTAGACATATTAAGACACTAACAATATTTTCACCACCTCTTCCAAGCTTGTGCCAGATGCAGCAACATTTTCAATAAGTCCCCCTTTATGGCAAGTAGAAATGTGTCATTTTTTCAGCCATGACAAATCTCGCTTATAGAAATTTGATATGCCAGTCCAAGATGCTTCAGTTCAAAAGCTCTTCTATATTGAACCATGATCTCTTGATCTTATTCTTTTTTATTACAAGTTGAAGCTCAATAAAATCTTTAAAACATGCATGACCAGTTAACTGTAAAACTAGTCAACGTTAGAACAAAGATCAATGTATAAACACCCAACCGAATATATAAATTCTATCCTACAATCTCAATCCCTTTTAAAGAATTTCCTTGTAGAATATCTAATCACTGGATGGTTGTCCCACCAAGATTTTTTCTGTGCATTTAGATTTTGTTATGATGAAATAAGCATTACAACATTTGACAATAAAGGACATATAAGTAGGGTGGTTCTTCAATCCATACTAAGCAGCCAGTAACTTGAGCAGCATATCTTGCAAGAGCATGAACCACCAAGTTACCATGTTGTTTGATATGAGAGAGAGCAATTTTGCAAAAGCAATGCACAAACTTATGAAATCTTCCATAACAACTCCCACATAAGACATAAAAGGTCACCAAAGATAGATCTCTGCACATCTTCAGAAATTCCCTTCTAAACAAATATGATGGAGGTCTAAATTTTTGGACAATAGAACCTTCTAGAAAAGCCAATGCTTCTGCATGATCCACCAGTGCAATATTCCGAAATTTATAGGACATGGAAACAATTAAGTTCCCCTTTTTGTTTCTAGCAACCACACCAGCAGCAACATCATAGATCCAAACAAGAGTTTTAAGTTATCCACACCCCCCCCTCTCTAGAAAAAAAGCCCTCAATTATCAGAAAACGTTAAGACCTGATATACATTGTCTACCCTTTTCCTGACAGCTTAACCTTTTGATTTTTGGTAATTAGTTAGCAAGGTATGAAAGCCAGAATATGCGTTTAAATCCCCATCCAGGCCAATTTTTCTTCGTACCAACTGTTAATGATCTTGAGTCTTTTTTCCTCTTGACTTATAGCTTTTTGTTATTAGAATTGTTCAACTCATTACTGAGTTGTTCTTGACTTGTTAATGCTTTCATGTGCATGGTCAGGACTGCATGTTAGGGGGGTTGTTAAGGCCTAATAAACATTGTTGATCCCTTCCCTAACAGCTTAAGCTTTTTCCATATAGTGGTTAGTTAACAAAAATATCTCTACCACTAAAGCAAACTAGAGACTAAAAACGAAGGTAGTATTGTTTAAAGGAAATAACTACTAGAGACTTCGATTCATGGATATTATACAAGACTAACAAAATTGCAAACTTTCAAGAGATTTGGGGAATAAACTTTTTTTGGGGGATGAAGTAACAGGGATTTGAGATTGCCAGATCTGCAATACAACTCTAAAACTAGAAGGATGATGGAAGAAAATAACATTCAAACTCATTGTTTTTTAATGCAGCCACATAGACTGTCTATTCAGTCACTAAGGTTGAGGCAGTCCCTTAGCCACGCTGCATGGGATCCCACCACATAGGCTACCTCTAGATGCAAGCTAGACATCTACCTAAGCATCCACAATAATGCTGTCTCCTTTTATAGCAACAAAAATAAACTTGCTGCTCTTCAACTAAACATTACACACCATCTTTCCCACATTTGAAAATCCCTTCAAATCCCCTTCTTCAAACTTACAATTGACATTCTCAAGTTCAAATATACCCCAATCATTAAAAGGCCTCCACTTCCAACAAGCCATCATGAAAACCCCCCAAGCTTCCAAAATTACATTTCTGGACAGAACAAGAAATCACCAAATTAGCTCCACATAATTTAAATCAATACCTTTAGTTTGTACCTATTGTAATGGTAAGATGCAACAGTCTGATTTAATTTATGGTATAAAGCTACTTGATGCCATTTAGAATCAAACTATCCAAGTTTTATGGCATAGAATCATAGATCATGATTAAAATGTTCTATGATCATTCTGATGCCAGAGGTCCATAAATAGTGCTCTACCTTGATGCATCATAAGAATGTCCCAAAAATGTTCTGTTGTTGGTTTCTTATCATTTTACAACAATTAGTGGCATTGATACTTAAATTTAACAGATCACAAGCATTTCCAACTCATGGGATTTAGGCTCCAATCCACCCAAAGCTCTCTGTGTGTGCGCGCATGCGCGCGTGTTCATGTGTGTGTGTGTGCGTGCGTGCATGCACGAAATAAGGTGTCTGATAGAAAAGGTCACAAAAGAATCAAAGTTCCCTAACAGTCAAATTCAGCATTTCTCCTGATTTTAAGAACTCAATTTGCCAGATAATGTAAAGATAAAAATGGAAATTGCAGAGTTGATGCAAGTTATATATTTATCACAAATTTTTAAAAAAAGAAATCATAGTGTTGCAAGCAAAACTCAAGTAAAAACAAACTTTGATATCATTTACCTGCAGGTGCTGAAGCAAATTTCTCCACATCAATAACCAGCACATTAGGCTGAAAAAGTGTCAAGTTAGTCATCTCAAAGAAAAAATTGTAAATTGGGATCAATTGCTTTTGCAAGACCAAAAGCATATAGATGAAAACATGGGTCAGGGAGACAAAGTATAACTTATATATTTTTTCTTACAGCTCACATGGTATATCAAGAATTAGTTTCCTATACAGAGTATGAAAAAACTTAGCTATCTAAAAACGGGAAAAAATCTAGGTTAGGACCAGCTATGAAGAAAGCATAGCCTAGACCAAAAGCATAAGCAACGGGTTAGGGGAAACAGAATATCACCAGAATATATTCCTCTTAAAACTAAGATTGTACATGGGATATTTCCATGTCATAACTGAGGACATATCAATTATAGCCAACTTTGAAAACTCTCTCTCAAATCTGAAAATTATCAAAAGAAAATCTCAACATTTTAGGAAATTGATAACTTCACCCCGAAGTTCATAATATACATGTTACCATTTATTGAATGGGCTCAACCATTAACTAACATGAAGAATCATCTCTTGCTTAAACAAAACTTTATTAACTAGATTTATGAGATCAAACTGATATTATAATGCTCAAATACATCAAAAGTTAATACTTATCGCACAGTGTAGGTTACCCCACTTTTATTTTTAAGCACTGAGAACTAACCTCAACTAATGTTTGACTAAATGCAACATCCAACATTTTATCCTGCAAAGTCAAGAAAATAGAGAAATTGAGAAAAAATTCGCTGGCTTCTAAAGTTGAAGAAAACAGAAACAGATTGATGCTTCTACAATTGCATTAATTCTTACAAGCCATCCTGAAATTCCTGGAAGTTCTGTAACATCCAAGCCATGTCCAAATATTGGTTTTACAGTCATCTGAAAATATGGAGGCTCAACAAAGCACACCCTAACACGTCCAATGAATGGCCAACATCGAAGAAACTTCATGCCCACCAAGACCTAGATGAAGAGTTATTTCAGAATAAAGAGTCTACAGGAATATCAGTGGTTGGCTGTTCTTTATGAAATCTAAATATTATAAAAAGAGAAAAGAGAGGTCACTGTTTGTTTCATCCTATAATTTTTCCCTTCAATTTCATCTATGACCTTTCATCAACAAATAATTGGAAAGCCTTACAAAACATATGTAGAAACATAAAAGTTATAATTTGCAAATAACACGTGAAATCAACATAGACAACTTCAAGCTCCAAGAAAAATCTTCTCAGATATGTACTTGGACAATAATATTACATGGATGGATGTCTATCTGAAGTCCTCGTGGCACACTTGCACATATTGGGAAAGTATGAACAGCCATACATTCGCAGAGACATACATGCATGTACAGAGTTCAATAGCCTAACTTAGAAGTCAGCTGAGTTGAGTCAAAGACGAAGACTTGATAATAAATTATAAATTAAAATAATATAGTATAGGCATAGAAAGAAAGGTTTTAAGTCCCGACAAGATGGGGGCATCTTAGTTGTCTCATCTCGTTCCTGTGAAAAAATGGAATCGGGATAGGGTTGGGACTTTGAAACCCATCTATGCAAAGAGAGAAGAAGAAGAAGAAAATAAAAAGAAAGGAAAGATGAAAAAAAAAAAAAGGGAAGGGGAAAAGACAAAGGAAAGAAAGAAAGGAAGAAAGAAGAAGAAAAAGAAATAAAGGAAGGCATAAAAAAAAAAAAAAAATGAATAGAAAGAAAGAAATGTAGAAGAAAAAGAATGAAAGAAATGAGAGAGTAGGAAAAGAAAGAAAAAAAGAAGAGGGGGAGAGAGATGAAAAATATCTACCAGGATATATGATCAAAACCACTGCCAAAATAGACTGGGATAGTGGGGCATCACTTTCCATAAAAAAATCGAGACACCCTCATCCTACGAGATTTAAAACCTTTATAGAAAGTATTGTTTTTCAATAGCATGTATACGATACATGTACCTAACATTTAAGAAAGGAAATACATTAAGGTTAAATAATAAAGTATAACCCACACGAAAGCAAAATCTCGAACTATCTACCATAAGATTTTCGAAAGCGAAAAGGTGAAAAAGCCATCTCCTATTTTATTAATTAATGGAATGGAAAGAAGGGCCAATTGGCCCAAGAAGCCTTAGGCGAACCTAAACCTTCAAGGCTTTACAAGGATGAATACATGACTTGCTTCATCTTGGATGGATTCCCATGCCTTTATAGAGACCCCACAACAATGACATAGAGATATAACAAAACAGCATCAACTTTTGCCACCCCATATCATACAATAGATTAGGCTTAAAAAAAGGAGGGGGGACAGAAAACAGGGGAGCTTTTTGGTACTATCTACTACAGTTGTATGCAAGGAATACCGAACCGGTACGGGCCCCGTATCGGGCCCACAAAATTTTAAAAAAACTCTTTCCCTCTCCATGGTAAAATTGTTTGACTTGAATCGGGCACGAACCGGATCCGAACCGAGCCGAACCGAACTCGAATCGAGTTGACCGGGCGGTATGCACCGGTACGTACCGGTACCGTACCGGTATGGAATATGATTTTTTTTATTTTTTTCAACGGTCCGGTAATCTAAACCGTTTTTTATAGGCGAACCATACCGACTCTTGGCCAGTACGGTACGGTATGCCCCATATCGGGCGGGACAGGACGATACCGTAAATCTTGGTTGTATGTGCCATTAGAGCATTAAAACCCCAAGATCTAAACACTAGGTAGATTTCAAACCATAAGAACACAAAGTTAATAGAGAAGGGAGAATAGCATGGAAGAGAAAATACAATAACTTACCTAGAATGAGCTGAGCTTGGATTGATGGCAAGGAGATAGAGGCTTAGGGTTTCAATCTATATGGTGGTTGGTTGTTGGGAAGGTCGGTGTCGAGAGTGGTTGAAAGGGGGATGTCAAGTGGCTTTAGCAAGTAACAAAGGTCCAACTAGGGGTGGCAATTGGGTCAGATTGGGTATAAATGGGTCGGGTCACATACGTTTTGAGTCTAAAAAATCTAAAATAAAACCCAACCTATTTATTAAATAGGTCAACTTTTGAAACCCGAACCTGCCTCTTTAATAAACAGGTTACCCATTTATAACTCGTTTACAATCCAATTAAAAGAGAGAGAAAACTAACCAAAGAAGGGGGAATTCACCGGCCTCTCTGCCCTCTCCCACTCTAGCGCTCCCCCTCATCTCCAGCTCGATCCCACTATCCCTCACCCTTTGCTCCAGCACTCCCCCTCACCTTCGGCTCAGTCCCGCCATCCCTCCTGTACCCTAACTAGAAAAAAATAGAATAAGAGGGACTGAACATAGGCTGATTTGATGGCATGGAGCGACATGGAAAAGGTAGGGACCGTGGAGAGGAGAGGAGGTGAGAGGAGAATGGGGAGGGAGAACTAAAGAAGTAAAAATGGGAACAAAAAAGAAGTAAACTTTTTAGGAGAGCGAGAGAGAGAAATGGGATCATGTAGATCGGTGGGTGGTTAGTGGATCACGAGAGAGAAATGCATTAGTGGGTGGCTGCATGTTTTTCTTTTGAAAAACAGAGTTCACATGGGTATGGCCACGCATGTTTTTATCTTTTGGGAAAACATGCTTAGGTCAAGTCAAATTTTAAATAGATGAGTGGATGATCAATGGATTTTAAAGTCCTAAGCCTAGCAACTTGTAGTTGACGGGTTATCTGACCGACCATGACTCATTTATTAAATGGATTAAATAAGTCAGCTGCCTAAAACCTGAAATCCAATCCAAATATATAAATAGATTGACTTGTTTATGACCCGAACCCATTTAGTCCAAATCTAACCTGTTTATGGCATGTCGAATGTAGGTTAGGTTACCGGGTTAGGTCAAATTTTGCCATCCCTAGGTCCTAAAGTGATCAACCGCATGGTGTTACCTTTGAAGGGGTAGAATACTGAGCAAAGGAAGCTCTCAGGACAATAGGAAGTTGAAAAGTTTTAGGAGAGCATTGAATAGAAAGCTTCAACCTTATATCTATTTAGTTTCTCAAAGATATAATAACCCCATATAATATATCTTACACTTGAATAACATTAAATGAAATGTGGAGTTTAAAAGAAACAAGTTAAATTGTTGGTATATTTATCGTCTGAGACTCGGTTGAGTCAAACAACTTGAACCAAGTCATGAGTTACTTGTCGAGTCAACCAAGTCAAATTGACCTAGAAATTGTCTTACACAAGCCAATTCTTCAGCTAAGGCAACTTAAAAACTACCAAGTCAAGTTGACTAGGCTAAGTTACAAGTCAACTCCACTCAGAAGATTTTCAAGTCAACTTGGCAAGTTTTTGAACCGTGTGCACTTGCAGGCATGCAAGCATGCACACACATATTATTTTGGAATGTTTGTGGAAGCCATCACAACTCTGACTCCAAGTCAGAGATATCTAAATCACGTATTTGAACTTCTATGACTTCTATGGATGTGTCAATGTACTAATGTCTAAGAAGAGTTCTTAATAATCCATTTTAGACAAAAAAAATAGGCTCGTAATAAATTTCAGTGCAACAGATTATTTTGTTTACCTTACCCTCGACATGCATGCCCGTCACATGCATGTTTGCTGTTATGCCTAACCCTACCATTTTCCTGAGCTGCACTGCAAGTATTGCACTCATATCATCCGCAGATAAAAAATTCATTCCCAACTCCAGAACCTGCGATGACCCATCATAACTTAGGTGGTTAACAAGAAAATAAAATCAGGCATTAATTAATAGCACACCAGCAGGTAAGCTTCATTAATACATACCAAATGGTCATCATCTGCTGTATCACGAAGAACCCTTATATCTGTAAACATAGGGGGGTCCTGCCCAAGTAAAGGTGCTGAACAACTGCTTTCCGCTGCAAATATTAAAGTACATAGATAAATTGAGTTTCCATATGAACCATAAAAAAGAAATTAATATTGCAAAAAAAACATGATAGAGTGAGACGAGATTCAGCAGGAAAAATGATATGCTAAAACCATTTAGTTAGCATGCCTGTACAACTATTACTTAAGTAGAAAAAGAATGAACTATTTTGCATACCTGTACCTTTAAAGAAAAATACTAACCATGTTTATTTCAAAAAGCCCAGGTATTCACGGTAATAAGCAGTGGCAATGGTTACCTCAAAATGACAATGTTTTACATATCCTAGGAAGCTATCGCCAAAACTGGTACTTGGGCAATATAATAAGTTGCTAGATAAATGAAAAATCTGATGACTCATGAATGGTCCAAAATGCACAAAAGAAAAAGCCATACTGCTGTCCAAGGCTTGAACTTGTCCAAAAACCATGGTATAATTGGCAAGAGAAATTGTTGCGATGCAATCTGCTCCATGCATATAGGCCAAATCTTTTCAACTGCATGATTTAACCACCGTACTGATTCTGTGTCAGAAAGGATCTGACATATAAATCAAGTTAAACATAAGCCACAGCCATGCAACTTGGATATCAACATACAAAAGACAGAGAAACAATTTATCTAAGTACTATCGTACCTACAAAAAATTAAGAAGAACATGAACATAAAGAATCATTCATCAAAACAATGCAAATAAATGAAATAATAACAATGGGTGATACATGACATACCCTACGCTGGTTAGCATATTTTCTTTCCTCGAATTGTAATCGCCTCCGCAATCTCAATGAATAGCGTTCATTAACCTATAATGAAAGAATAAAGAATTAAATAAAGAATAAAACTAAAATAAGTGAGCTAAACTCCACCAAAATGCCTTGACCTTGTACATTCAAACATGCCATTCTATCAAAGCATATCAAATAAACAAACAAAAAAGTTGAGATGTCGATAAAAAAATTGAGACGAACAAGAGAAAAGCAATTGATTTTACTGGAAACAAGATCATTACCAATGAAGAAGAAAATCATTACAATAAAGAAGAGAAGGAAAACAAAAGAATACAAATTAACCTAATTGGTTTTCCTTTTTCATTGAGTATCCAATTCTTTATTTCAGTTTTTTTTTTCCTTCTTTTCATCTTTTGACATTTTGAAGATGTATGAAAAACTAGGCAAACAAAATAAAGCCAAACTAATAGTTCTATTCTCTATTACAAGCTTATTAAAAAAAAAAAAAAAGGCAGAAAACTCATATTCACAAACTTAATAATGAGAAAAACTTTGATATGGTCTAATGAGTAACAGGTCAAATTTAAGCTTGTCAATGAAAGATAAAACCCTTAATGATATTTGACACATACAAGCATATCCAAGACTTTCTCTACATAAACTGATAAGAGCTCAAAGTTTTCCAGCATTGCCATTTCAGTAATTCATTAACTAGCAATGCAAACATTAGCATAATTCAAATACTGAAATACATGAGTAGAACCATTGCAAAGCCCCAATAACAACCTGAATTGAGAACAAGAACTAATGTCTATGTGTTTAAATAATAGTGAAAAACCAGAGCCATCATATCTGAGCTCAATAGCCTATAACTGATAATGAAGACTTGTCTAAATCTGAAACAAAAAAAAAAAGATAAAGAACTTTTCAAAAAAAAAAGTCATATGAAAAAATGATGCTTATTCATCAGATTGATGATAAGTCATCAACAAAATCTTAGAGAAGCATAACTAAATTTCCTTACTATTCTCATGGAGAATGTCTGATACGCCCCATGTCCATCTAACCGCTTCCAATGAAGGCATTTTGGCATCATTCCAGATAAATCTAGATTTATGCTGCCCCATTCATTTTCCCAGCTGGATGGAAAAACAAGTAAATGGACGTGGACTCATCTGTTTGTTTTTAGTCATCTTCAAGCCAACACTATCTCCCTACATTATTGCATATGAAGCAAATTGTGGACTTCTTGATGACACAAAACATGGCTAAAGCATCTAATACAAATTTAAAGTTTAATGCTTGCTTTCAGTATCCCTCACTCTCAACCAAAGTTTAAAAAAGAAACAAAAACTATGCAAACCTGTAAGAATCATCCATGCTCGAAAGTCTTTATGTATTAAACTCTCCAAAAATATCCACAATTTGTATGTTAAATTCTCGTTTTTTTTTTTTCCAAGGGGCTATGTATTAAAAAAATTGAAGTTAGTGAGTTTTTAGGTCATGTGCAGAGCTTCACCCAATGTCACGCTATGTTTTCCCAATTCTTTTTTGAATTTGCTTTTCCACGAAGTTTTCCTTCCTTTTCACCACTTCCCAATATTACTGACCTTCCGGAGATGCAAATTGGTCTTTAAACTTGTTGCCTTTTAGGTTCACTCTCATCACTGCAAACTTTGAACCACGTCTCAATAATACGTTGCCCACTTGGACTGCATCACTAGTATCCCTGAAGACAACACTGCTTTGCCAATAACCTCAACAATGCCAAAATAGATTATTGACCGATCGTCATACAAGAAAATTCATTCATGAGGTATGAAAGTAAGTCAAAAGGGTCGCAAAATTTTAGAATTATTAATCTGACATGACTATCATGTAATCTCCAACTCGCAGACATAGAACCCTAGTTTATACAGGAACTAAATCAAAGATCCCCCACTTACGGCTGCGATAAAAGCACAAAAACTTGCATCTTTCCAAATCCATAGCATAAAGTTGAAGGACTTAAAAAGATTCAGCGTATGGAATAATAACACAATCAAAACTTACCATATAAAGGTAAAGCAGCGCTATAAAGAAAACAACAGGGTGGGCCCATCCCAAAGAGACACACCCCCAGAGCAACACGAGCACCAGGGCGATGTGATGAACGATCGAAACCTCAGTTACATCCATTCTCCTTGCAAGAAACCTCCACTAGGATAATAAATTCTTGCTCCACTTCATAAATATATACGAACGATCGAAATCCAATTTGAATTCTGCAAGAACAGAAGGCCAACCAAGAACCCTGGACGAATTCAATCACCAAATCTTGAATATGAATCGATTTCAATTTCCAAGAAAAATCATCAAATATTTTCACAAGAGTGAATAACCCTTGAAAAATCTTGGTGCCAAAATCATTAAAAAAAATCATGGTACGAATCACCTCTAGCCAGGTACACGTCAAATTTAGTAGAATTGGAAACTCTTGGCCGTTACCAAATCTGGAAAGAAAAAGATAAAAAGGAAAGGAAATTTACTTTACTTCGTGGAAAGATGCGAGAAATCGAACATACACGTGAATAGAAATAGGAGATGCGAATCCGGAAGAAGGATCAGACCACCCAGGGGATTTCGGAGGTCGCCGTGGAAGATGGAGGAGATGTAAAGCGAACCAACGGCATGTCGAACCAATGGCACCCGGCGGTTTGACTAACTGACATTCGAGACGTCTCCCAAGGTAGTGGGACAGCTCACGTGTCGGCAAGATAACCAGAGGGATTAGGGCGCCGCCGTGCCGGAATTGCCGTGTGGTTTGGATTAACCTCCAAAGTTAGATCGCTGTTTTGAATACTTTAGGCATGAGCCCGATGGAAAAGGATTGGGAAGTACCGCTAAGCGATAGACCGGTTGGTGGAAGTCTTCATTCATTGCCAATCGATCGTAAATTTAAAAAATGATGATTAGATTAAATCTAAAAATTTTTGAATTAGAAAAATGAAACTTTTATGCTGGACGCGGGATGTTGTTTCGGCCGGGTTTTTTGTGCGAACCGAAACCAAAAAGGATGGGATTTAGCTCCGCCATCAAGCTGAAAGAGATGGTTGGGACCATGTCGCCTTATCCTAACGCGCGTCCGCGGATAAAGAAGACTCTTGACACGCATACGCTGGATTCGGGTTACATCTTTAGCGCTAACAAAGAATGATTCACCTTCTTTTCTTTGTGACCAACCGTCGGATCAGGCATTGACCCTTTCAAGATCTGTGCGGTACGCGATCCGCTAAAGTCAGTTACAACTTCCCACTTTCAGAGGAGGAATAAAAAAAGTAGGGAACAAAAGATTACATAACAACACAAACCCAAAGCACAAGAAAAACGGATTTTTTAAAAAATTAATATAATTTTAAAAAATATTTATCAAATTAGATGTTATGTTATATATTTACGGAAATAGATGTACGGTAATTGATTTGATTGAATTCATCCTTCCAAAGTCGATTTCAATTTAGAATTGTCTCGCCAAAAAATGATTTCAAATTCAAACTGAAAATGTCTTTCAGGAAAATGATTTCAGCAAATCAAAATTTTTTTTATACTTCTATTTAAAATTTAATATATATTATTTAATAATATATTATGATATATTTTATATTATAATAAATATTTATACTTCAAAATATAATAAATATATTATAATTTATAAAAAAATTAAAAAAAATATTAATTTTAATTTGCTTCCGCATTCCACATATTCGTTCTGCATCATTTTTGGTTTCAGAGCATTCGTTCTGCATCAATATCCCTTCGTGAGCAATCCTTTGGCAGAAGGGAGATCCACAGATGGTCACGTTCAGTGAAATGTCATACATTTCACTTGCATGTCACACCAGTATCTCACACTTCTTGATTAAGAGGATAACCAACAAATGTAACATACAACAACCTATACTTGATATATTGTCATCCTATAACAATGTATCATTTGGTTGTGAACCAATTTAAGAACTACTTGATATATTCTCTCTATATCAAACAATGTAGTTCTAAGGACTCCATCATACAAGAATTCTTTACAAGAAAAAATATATATGATGGACGGCCAAAAATAAATAACTTTTATTTATTAAAGAGTTATATACAAAATACAAAATAGAACAACCGTCTATAGCTTAGACGATTGGCTTTGAGACACAATTCCCAACAACTTCACTTGGACTAAAGCCAATAAGTACAGAATCTCATTTCCATTTTTCTTTTACAATAGTCGAACTCTTGGACTCCGATGGCTTTAGTGAAGGGGTCAGTCAGGTTCTCCTTTCCATCGATCTTCTGAAGGTCGATGTTACTTCGTTCCACAATCTCTTATACAAGGTGATAGCATCGCAGAATATGCTTTGTGCTGTGATGAGACTTCGACTCTTTGGCTTGAGCAATGGCTCCAGTGTTGTCACAGTACACCAAAACCGGACCATCCAGGGAAGGTGCCACTCTCAGCTTGCCAAGGAACTTCTAACACAGCTTCCTTCGTTGTATCTGATATTGCAATGTACTCTGCTTCGCATACTGAGTCCGCCATAGTAGGCTGCTTAAAACTTTTCCAGCAGATAGCTCCTCCATTCAGGATAAAGATAAAACCTGACACACTTTTGCTATCATCTTTATCTGACTGGAAACTAGAGTCAGTATACCCCACAAGTTTCAAGTCAGATTCTCCATAAATTAGCCATTAGTTCTTAGTATTTCATAAATACTTAAGGATGGTTTTAACCACTTTCTAATGAGCTTCACCTGGGTCAGACTGGTATCTGCTCACTACACCTAGTGAGTATGCCACGTCTGATCTAGTACATGTCATGGCGTACATGATAGAACCTACTGTCGAAGCATATGAAATTCTACTCATACGCACTCTCTCCTCAGGAGTTGTCACACAATTTCTTTTGGAGAGATCAATTCTAGTGCCTATTGGGAGATAGCCCTTCTTGGAATTCTCCATGCTGAACCGTTTCAGCACGGTGTCGAGTACATAGACTGGGACAATCCTAGAAGCCTCTTAGATCTATCTCTATAGATCTTCATACCCAATATGTAAGAGGCTTCATCCAAGTCCTTCATAGAGAACTTAGATGATAACCATACCTTTATTCCTTGCAGTGCTGCGATGTCATTCCCGATTAAGAGAATGTCATCCACATACAGTACAAGGAATACAATCACAGAACTGTTAGCCCATTTGTAAATGCAAGGTTCTTCTCCGTTCCTAACGAAGTCATACGACTTGATACACTTATCAAAATGCATATTCCAACTCTTTGATGCTTGTTTCAGTTCATAGATGGACTTTTGAAGCTTGCACACCTTTGACTCGTTTATGGATGTGAACCATTCAGGTTGTATCCATACACCTCTTCTTCCAGCTCACCATTTAGGAAAGTTGTTCGGACATCCATTTGCCAGATTTCATAGTCAAAGTGCGCTGCTAAAGCAAGCATAATCCGAATGGATTTGAGCATTGTCACGGGAGAGAACATCTCGTCATAGTTAATACCATAACGTTGACGATACCCTTGGTAACCAAACGGGCTTTATAGGTCTCCACCTTTTCGTCTGCGCCCCTTTTCCTTTTGAAAATCCATTTGCACCCAATGGATTTTATCCCTTCAGGTGGATCAACCAATGTCTATACATTGTTGATCTCCATGGACTCCATTTCAGATTTCATGGCTCCTAGCCATGATTCAGAGTCGGACCTCTGCAATGCATCCATATAGGTGATCGGATCCTCATTGTTCTCATCGAGTTCAATAGGATCACCGTCCCGGATCAAGAAATCGTAGTATCTGTCCGGTCGACTCGGTACTCTATCGGATCTCCTTAATGGTTCTGAAGTGGGCTCTAGGTGTGATCTAATCATAGCTGATTCTATGTGGTCGCTTAAATGTGTCGATTCTTCTACTTGTTGAACTTCACTAAGTCCAATCTTAGCGGCTACAGTTCCTTCATCAATGAACTTCTTTTTTAAAAAGATAGTCCTAAGACTGATGAACAACTTTTGTTCCTCAGCTAAGTAGAAGTAATACCCCTTAGACTCCTTTGGATACCCAGCAAATAGGCACCGGTCAGACCTAGGTCCAAGTTTGTCAATTTCCAAATGTTTTATATAAGCTGGGTACCCCCAGACCTAAAGGTGTGAAAGTGTTGGCTTACGTCCAGTCCACATCTCATATGGTGTTTTACTAACGGACTTACTTGGAGCCTATTCAGAAGGTAATAGGCTAATTCTAGAGCTTATCCTCAAAAGGATATCGGCAGAGTAGCAAAGCCCATCATGGACCGAACCATGTCTAACAGGGTTCGATTCCTCCTCTCAGACACTTCATTTAACTAGGGTGTCCCTGAAGGCGTTCACTGAGAGAGAATCCCATTCTTCTCAAGATATGTCAGAAACTCACTCGAAAGGTATTCACTGCCTCGATTAGATCGAAGGTTTTGATACACTTTTCGGTTTATTTTTCCACTTCATTATGATATCGTTTGAACATTTCAAACGATTCGGATTTATATCTCATCAAGAAGATAACCATACCTCGAAAAGTCATCTATAAAAGTAATACAATAGCCATACCCTTCCCTGGCACTAACATTCATAGGTCTGCATACATCAGTATATATCATACTTAAAATTTTATTAGCTCGTTCACCTTTTCCAGTAAAAGGTGACTTAGTCAATTTTCCAAGAAGACAGGACTCACAGGTTGGAAGTAAACTATCTTCACTAAAATTGAGGAGACCCTCAATTTTCAACATGTTTATCCTGTTCCTGTTTATATGACCTAGCCTACAATGCCATAGGTACGCATCGCTGACATTATCTATCCTAAGACGTTTGCCAGACGTGTACATTACACTATCAGGTCGCGACAGTACATAAATACCATCACGCATTTGTCCATTCAAAACAACAAAATCATTCAAAATGATTTTGTAAATGTCATTCTCTATTAATAGTTTATAACCATATATGGCTAACTGGCCTACAGAAATGACATTCAAAAGAATGACAAAAATGACACTTCATTCAAAACGATAGTACAGGACTCAAAAACAAGTTTAAGGACTTTCAATGCCAGAACTGGAACTCGGCTTCCATTTTTTATGTTCAAGAATCTCTCGCCATCCTCAAATCTTCTACTAACTTGAAATCCCTGCAAAGAATTGCAAATGTGAATTAGACTTCCTGTATCCAATACCCAGTTAGTAGTATCGCAAATAGAGAAACTACAAGGTGTTATCATATAAATACCTTGTCCGGGACCATCCTGTAGCTTTCTCTTCTTGGACCTGTTCGGGTCAAGGGACGCAATGTAAAGAGGACAGTTCCTTTTCAATGATCCTGCTTCTTGCAGAAGAAGCACTCTGTACAACTTTGATTAGTCTTCACTTTCTTGGCCTGACTGGGCCTAGAAGCACTAAGCACCTTTTTTCCTTTATTATTTTTCTTCTTCCCTTTCTTAAAGGGACGACACCCTCCCGAAGAACCTCCCACTAGATTCACCACCCCTTTATTCAACTGGTGGTCTTTCTCATAAATCTGCAGCAACCCCAACAAACCATGGTAGTTGACTGCAGGCTTATTCATTCTGTAATGATCGAGAAAGTCTAGATAAGAAGGGAGAGAATTCAGTATTGCATCTTTTCCAAGCTATTCATGCAAGGGACATCCAAGCTTGCCCAGGCGCTCAATCATCTCAATCATGTACAATACATGATCAGTGATCGAGGCCCCATCACGCATCCGCGCGTTGTATATAGCACAGGAGACCTGTACCTCTCAACATCGTCTAGTGTCCTGAAAGACTCCTTCAACCTTTGAAGGATTTTTTTCGGTTGGACTTCATTGAATTTGCGACTGAACTCATCGTTCATCACAGCAACATGATGTATCGGACAGTGGTCCTGTCAGAGAGCCACTTCTGATAAGTATCTCTGACCGAACCCCAAGCATTGGTAGCAGAAATCTCAGGTGCCGGATCCGATATCACATACAGGATCCGTTCGTGCTCCAAGTTTCGGTGTTCATTTAGGCAAACTGGTAAGTCATGGCTTTCATGAAGGCCTCAAAATTGAAATCCATGGTTGAATTGGTTTGGGGTGTGGATTTCTGGTATTGGGTTCCTAGTCTAGTGGTCATGCAATTAAACAATCAGTCAAAATGAGATGGTGCAACTAAGCATGTAAAATGGGTTAACTTAATCTAGGATTTCCTAGACTTAAAGCCAAAACTGGGTGGGTCAGCTCAACATACACTTAACCCAGCAGCTAATCCTTCCACTGGCCAGGTAGGGGGTGGGGTGGTGGGAGGCTCCCCCTGCTTGTCACAGGGTCCTAATTAAAAACCACTAGTCCACTTAGGTCATTTGACTCTAGACCCCCAGCCTTAGATACCAGTTTTCAGTAATAGCCACAAGATTAGGTGCACTAGTTGGCCCACATGGTTCGGACCCAACCTATTAGGTGTAACCTAGCCCACTAGGACAAATTAAGTCTAATTAATTTTAAACTAGACTTGGGTCAGTATGATGATGGTGGTTTTGGGCCCAGGACAAGTGATGAATCCTGCCTAGATCTGAGATAGAAAATGCCCTTAAGATTAGGTTAATCAGATGATGGCAATCAATGGTCCTGATGCAACTAATAACAATCAAGAAATAAAATATTTTATGTGAATTTTATGATGTGGCAATTAGATTTGAGTTAATTATGGTTAGCAAACAAACTAAGCTTGGGATTGGGGGGTTTGGAAGTTGATTAGGTTTGAGTTAGTCAAGTGAAAAAATAGTAGAAATCAGAGAATTAGGGTTTCAGATGATATAGAATTTGACAGAGTTATCGATGCAGAAAAAAATCTAAAAAATTACAAAGTAGAGGATGGATGGTGGTGATCATACCTACCAAATTTTATGCAAAACAAAAATCAATTCATGATGCAAATCCTAGGGTTTTCAAACTGATGCAGAATTTTTAGGATTTTATTTAGGGTTTCTATGATGCCGACTATTAGGACTTTAGGGTTTCTGTAAAAATAATTAAAAATTATGAAAAAATAGAAGATAAAATAGAGTCCACGACGTGAAGATTCACAGAAAACAAAAATCCCTAAGTGGACAAAATCAGATAAAACCTAGCGACCTAATGCAGTGGACAGGATGCAGAAAAATCAGGAATTAGGGTTTTGTGGTTCTGATGCAGATGCAATGCTATCTTAAACCCACTCTGATACTAAATTGATGCGGGACGACTCTAGGACTAATGATAAACATAAAACTAATTTTTTTTGTGATTTTAAGATTTTTATTTCAGTAGCTAAATATCCAAAATTAAGTAAAGAATCAGCATAGAGGCTAGTAATGCAAGGAACTAATGTACCCGCAAAAACTCATGCAGAATAATAAGTAGCCAGGACCTGAGAGTTGAGAAACTCCTAGTTTAGGATAGCTATTCTTCATCAAATCAGAAATTAAGAGAAGGAAAGGATTTTGCCGGACAAAGATTAAAGATTCAGCCGATGAAGAGATCTCTCGCACTCAGATCGGAGCCTGGATGAAGAAGCCTTGGTTCCCTAGAATCAGATGGCTGATTTGGACCCAGTCTGAAGGCATAGAAAGCCTCCTCTGGGGAGGTGAAACACCTCGAGGATCCTGCAAGCATCAGGGGTCAATCAAAATAGTAATTAAATAAAGGAATAAAAACTAGGATTTAGAAGGAAACAAAATTAGATTTAGGTGTGGGTGTCCTGGGGAAGAAGCAGTTGCTTAACTGGGGCAGCAGCTAGGGCATCTTTCTTTAGGCGTGGTTGATCTCCTGGGATGCAGATGGAAGCTAGGGTAGTAGGGGTTCAGCCAAGGGACACAAGGAGAGCACTCAAGAATAAGAACCAAACACAAGAACAAGACAATGTCTCAAAATTTCAGCATATTGTATTCATAAGAAAAGGTTGATTATAAGAGGGGGAGGGGTGGGGTATTTATAGAGTTCCCATGCCCTCTCTAACTAGGGTTGCACTTAGGTTAACAAGCCTTTTCCTAGTTAGATTACATGTCCTTTCCTAGCTATGTTAGAATTACAAAGCTTAAAAGAACTAGGAATCTTAACTAGGTTAGACTAGTCTTCTCCTTCTCACTTAAGGACACCTCTCTTTGAGCTTGGACTTAGTCAACCCTTCAAGGATGCCTAGGGGGCATGTTGGGCCTCTAAGAGCAGCAAGGGGCTGGCCCAAAGGGGCTTGGGGGCATGGGTTTGGGCCTCTGGAAGCTGGGGTGGCCTGGTAGCCTGGTAGCAGGAATATTCCCTAGAATCTTACTTCTTAAGGGCTTGAGCTTGGCACCTGGGCTTGATTTCCTTGGGCTAGGATATAGGTGAATCTCTGGAATCATGGATGCCCTGGTCTGAGAATATACTCTGGCATCTGGAAGGGAATATGGGCATCTGAAGGGCATCTAGAAGGAATTAGGATTTATGGAAAGCATTTTGGATCCTATGGTGTCACACAAAATCCAATAATCTGATGTAGTGGCCTCTGACTCCTGGATGAGGCCTCGTAGAACTCCAAAATAGTGTAACATCCTCTCTGGTATAAAAAGTAGACTCATACTGGATTCATACTGATGTACAGGACTCAATATACTGGACTAGGTTGAGGGTTAAGACAAATCAACTAACCTCAACTTATTACAAGACTCAATCTTAATTGATTACAAAATTTTAAAAACTTTGACACATGACTAAGTAAACCATATAAGATCCAGTGATCTGTGTCTAATATTGGTATCCCAACCACACAGGACACTGGAGAGTTCTTCGGTCCATCTGCCTTTGGCCTGATCAAGCCAAGTTCGGAGTCCTTGAAGGATGGTCCGGTTGGTCACCTCGACCTCTCCGTTGGTCTGGGGGTGTGCCACTGAGGTGAATTGATGGCGGATGTCGAGGCCATCGCAGAACTCCTCGAACTTTCGATTATCGAATTACCGTCCGTTATCGGTGATGATTATATGAGAGAGTTCAAAGCAGCATATAATTGATTTCCAAAAGAACTTGCTGATGTTGGCCTCCGTGATCCATGCTAAGGGTTCGGCCTCGACCCACTTAGTGAAGTAGTCGATGGCGACTATTAGGAACTTGCGCTGCCCAGGCATGGGAGGAAAATGACCAAGGATGTCCATGCCCCACTGGGCGAATGGCCAGGGAGCAGAGAGCTGGGAGAGTGGTGCAGCCGGCTGACGTTGCACATTGGCATGGTGTTGATAGCGGTTGCACTTCTTTACAGAGTTGGCCATGTCTTCCTTTATGATTTTCCAATAGTATCCCTGTCGAAGGGCCTTGTACGCCAATGTTTTGCCCCCCATGTGATTTTCATAGAGGCCCTCATGTATATCTTGGAGTACGAAAGCCGCCTCCGAAGGTCTCAAGCACTTCAGGAGTCAGTAGGAGTAGGACCTTCAATAGAGTTGCCCGTCCATCAGCACGAAGTGTGTGGCCTTCCTCTTATTATACAGGCCTCTATGCGATCTTCGGGCAAAGTTCCATCGGCAATCTATTGGACATACTTGTCCATCCAGCTGGGCTCCGGAGTGACTTGCTGGACCTCCCCGGATGTCTCGTGGCTTGGGGGCCTGGAGATGCTCGACATGGGCACGCCCCAATGACGAGTCCGGCAGGGTCACCAGCTTGGAGAGGGCATCGGCGTGAGTATTCTCCCCACATGGAATGTGGGAGATGTTGAAACATCTGAAGCCTACTGCACTTGTGCATACTAGCTCCAAGTACTTTGACATTTGAGGGTCCTGGGCCTCAAATTTTCCCAAGACCTGCTCGACCATCAATTATGAGACGGTGAAAATTTTTAGATTGGGTACGCCTAGCTCGTGAGAGACTCTTAGCCCCGCAAGGAGCACCTCGTATTCTGCCTGGTTGTTGGTGGTCGCGAATTGGAAATGGAGTGCGCACTCAGCGACGACTCCCTCGCTATTGGTGAGAATGAGTCCGGCTCCGCTACCACCGGTGTTGGATGCTCCGTCTACGTACAGGACCCATATATCACCCTCCGGTTCGAGTCTCGTCTGTCGCTCCTAGGAGATTTCCTCTGGCTCCTCGTCCAAGACTGCACACTCGACCAGGAAGTCAGCCAATACCTGTGCCTTCATGGATGACCTCGGCTTATAGGTAATGTCGAATTCACTAAGTTTTAGCACCCACTTCGCCAGGCATCCAGATGTGTCGGGGCAGCTAAGTATAGCTTTCAGTGGTTGGTCCGTCAAGACCGCGATCGAATACGCTTGGAAGTAGGGCCTGATGCGTTGGGCAGACATGATGAGCGCAAAAATTAACTTCTCGGAGCGAGAGTACCTGATCTCGATATCACGGAGAAGCTTGCTAGTATAATATACTGGCCTCTGGACTTCATCCGTATCCATGAGGACCAAGATCGAGCTGATAGCTCCCAGAGTGACCGCTATGTATAGGAGGAGCTCTTCTCCCTCTTCTAGCTGGGAGAGCAGTGGTGGTGATTCCAGGGTTCTCTTTAGCTCCTTAAAGGCTTTTCGACACTCCTTTATCCAGGTGAAGTCATGCATCTTGCACAGTGCCTTAAAGAAGGGTTGGCAGTGATTGACAGATTGCGAGATGAAACGGCTTAGGAATGCTATACAACTGGTGAGTCGCTGGACCTGCTTCTTGGAGGTGGGATGCTCCATATCAAGGATTGCTCGGACTTTTTTTGGGTTGGCCTCGATCTCTCTCTGAGTGACCATGAAACCAAGGAACTTCCCAGCCACCATGCCAAAAGCGCACTTCATCGGGTTCAACTTCATTTGGTGCAGGTGAAGGTTGAGAAAGGTCTTCGCCAGGTCATCCACATGGTCTAAGGTTGGCCTGCTCATGATGAGCATATCATCCACGTAAACTTGCATGTTGCGACCGATTTGGTCTTTAAAGATCTTATTGACTAGCCGCTGGTATGTGGTGCCAATCATTCTTTAGGTCGAAAGGTTCATTCCTATAGCAGTATGTCCCTTAATCCATTGATGAAGGGCAGTGGGCTTCCTCATCCTTCGCATGCATCAGATCTGGTTTGTAACCCAGATAATGCATCCATGAAGGAGAGTAAGACGGTGCTATCGATGGTGGCATCCAGAGTTGTGTCCATCTTCGAGTGGAAGCTATCCTTCGGGCAAGGGCGTCTGAGGGGGTTGAGGTTGGTGTTTCCACACGAGTCCTTCACTTTTCGTTGTGCTCTTCTTAACCATGACCACGTTCACCAACCAGCTGGGGTACTGTACTTCATGAACGAATCCGGCTGCGAGGAGCTTCTCCCTTTTATCATTGATCGCTTCTGCCTTTCTGAGCAAAGCTTCTCTTTTTCTGCCAACCTGGATGGCACTTTGGGTTCAACAATTCAGGCTTGTGGTGATGACTGTCAGGGAAAAATCCCCGGATAATCTATCGCGGTCCAGGCGAACACATCCGCATTCGATAGGAGAAAACTGAGCAGGCGACCCGTTCTTCTTCCCGCAGCTGGGCTCCTATTTGCACCATCTTTGGTGGGTCTGTGCCTAGGGGATACGTCAAAAGTGTTCGATGGAGCTACCCCTAGGGTCCTGCGCCCTTTGATCGAGGTCGTCGACAACGGGACCATCCTCGGTGCTCTGGCACCGGGGACGGCCTGAAGGCAATGTTGGACTGGCTGAGGTGCCCCCTCATCTCTCCCATGTCATACGAGGTCGACTACACCAATAGTCGCTTGGTGGATATGATCGCATCAAGCAAGTTGAGCCCAGGGCAGCAAATTACATTGTAAGTGATGGAGCCTAACGACGTGAAGGTCATCATTATCGTACTCTATCAGGTGGTGACCCAGCCATGACGGTGAGAATGATTTCTCCCCTCACTCCTATAGAATCTCCAGTAAAACCCATGAGAGGTGTGGCTTCGATCTCAATCAATCAGAAGGTAAGTTCATCTAAGAGAAAGCATCATAGAAAATCCATCGGTCGAGCTCCCCCTATTGACTATAATGTATTTTACAGATGCTTGGCAATGGTCATTTGCGACCATGATAGCATCATCATTTACATTTTCTTCCTCGCTCCCTTTATGAAGGGAGTACATTTTCCAGACTCTCTCCCTCCCGGGCTCTCTTATGGGCGCACTCTATCCCCAACATCACACCACACAGGCTTTGGGGGTCGGTTGTCGACTGCAGGGATGGGGGGAAGAGCTACAAGTGTTTGATTCTCCACCGGGACCTCGCCCTTCATAAACTTTCTGAGGTACCCCCTCCTTATTAGGTCCTCGATCTCCCTTTTGAGGTTGCGACAATCCTTAGTGTCGTGGTCGTGATCATGGTGGAAAGCAATACTTCATCTTTGTCACGATCATTCGACGATTCAGTGTGGGAGGTCGACGTAGATTTGCTCACTCTCGATTTCCATTAGGATTTTTATCCTCGAGACGAGGGGTAGTGAAAGATTCCCTCGGGATGGGCCATCCTTCGATTTCGGCCCCTGCTAGAAGCCCGTGGATGACCCAGGCCTCCGTGTCCTGGGTGCTTCTCTCGGGGTCAGCTTCTTCGGGGACTTCCCGTCCAGTTCCCTTCTAGTACGGTCCCTCCTCAATGCAGATATATTTATGGATGCAGAGGAGGAGGTCGGAGTATAGTCTTCGATGGCTTCTTGTCCAAGGAGTAGTCAGGCGGGCTGTTCTGAGCCCTCTCTTCAATGCTAGCATGGCAACAAGCTCGTCCAGATTGTAGACTCAGAGCGGTAGCTTTGAATCGGGTCTATAATCTCACAAGGGTTTCATGATCCTGCTGTCTGATAGAAAAGAGGCTATCCACCTCTCGTGGCACCTTCCAACAGGCGTTGAAAGTAGCCACAAACCTTCTCTCCAGCTGTGAAAGGGAGTCGATGCTTTCGGGCTCGAGGAGGGTGAACCAGACTCGAGCGGCCTTCTAGAGGGTTCCGGAAGGTGATGCACAGGAGGGCATCTGTCACTCCCTGGACCCTCACGAGAGCCTTGTAGCTCTCTAAGTGGTCCAGGGGTGGTGGTCCCTCGTAGGGATCCACCTGAGGCATGCAGAACCGACTCAGGACCCGGTTCCTCTTGGATCTCTCGGGATAGGGGGGTCGGGCATCATACCCACTGGCTCCTTGGAGGAGCCCTGTATATTGGTGAACTGGCGGGAGAGCTTTGCTAGCTTGCGCTCTTGTTCCTCTAGGCGCTGCTCAGCCATGCACCTAATGGCTTATCAGTGGAACCTTCCATTGAGGCCGCTAGAGAAGCTGGGGTTGACATTTGAGATGGTCATGACTGGGGCCTTGCCCCGTGGTGTTTGCCCTGTTTGACGATGGTGTTGCTATCCACCGGTGATTGGCTCTCCGGTCACCGACCCGGATGATTTCTCTTTGCGAGGGTATGGTGACTGCTGAAAATTGTCCTAAACAATTATCTAGGCTATAGGAGTGTCTATTTGTATATGAATTTTAATAATAAAAGTTATCTTTTGGCTATTCATCACAGTTTATGTTCCTTAATTTAAACTCCTTTATAATGATTCCTTTGAGCTACATTGTATGTGATGTAAAAGGATGCATCATATAGTTCATAAATTAGTTTGCGACCAAAGATACGTTATTTTTGGATGGTAATCGGAGTAGGTCGTTGATGTCATGTCCGTGTGATGTCCTCTTAACCAAGTAGCATGGAGATGCTGGTATGATATTGGGTGTTGTGTTTGACACTTCACTGAATGTGACTCTCTGCGGGATTCTCTTGCTACCAAAAAGGAGTCTTGCATTAGAATGTGGACTTGAATTATTCCTTTGACTTGAGATCACTATGGTAGCTTGCAAGCAACTCACTGTGCTTAGGCACCGGACTATCTAGATTTCTAATCCAGTGATGAAGGGTTGCTGGGTACAGTCAAGTACTTGTGTAGTGGTAGTAGGATCGAGATAGGATTGACCTCTCCAAATGATTTGGATTAAATGCTTTAATATGCCTCAATTGAGAAAGACCTTGCCAGGGCATTCCTTGTAAAGAGTTGCAAGGATTCTTTGAGACATATTCAGATGGACTGCTTAGGGTTGGGTAGTATAACCCTTTGCCATCTGGAGCATTAGGAGGTTCAGGGAATAAGTTCAATGCTATTCCATATTCGATAGATTCATGTTGCTTTGCAACCTTCAATCTATCCGGATGCCGGGTGTCATTACTAGATGACGACTTTGGCTAGTACTAGAAATGTTCCCGTACTACCGTTTAGTGCTTGAACCTGGGGTCACACATCGAGGATTTCTTCTGTTTTGTTGACATGCGAACGATTGGAAATCGTTCTGGACTCATTTGACAAGTTGTTGTCAAATCCTCTATTCGAGTCGACTCTTCTTGAACGAGTCGACTCGAGCTGAGTCGACCTGAATGGTTGAGTTGACTCGAATGGTTGAGTCGACTCGAATGATGGAATCCAGCAAAAACTAAAATTGCTTCATTAATTGCTGCAATTATTATCAAAATTAATGGGGAGTTTCTGGTTTTTATGCTGGGTGGTTACTGAATTCCAAAGATCCTAGGAATCCCAAGAGACTCATAACTTCCCATAATCTTTCTTTAGTCCTCTTAATGGTTTTGGGGACTATTTATTTTTGCCGGGTAGATTGTAAAAAAAGTGAAGACTAGATTTTCTATTCCACTATTTTGAGGTTGAGATTTTCTCCATTCCTGGGGTTGGAGATCTTCTAAGACCTCTTAAGAGATTAAAAGATTGGATCTTCAGGATAGAGTGAGTTTTGGGTGGGATCTTTGAGTGCATACCTTCTATTGAAGGTTTGGGATAGAGGGAACTAGGAGAGTCCTTGTTCAATTCTAGCACTACTACAGCAACTATCACTTCAAGGAGTTGAAGGAGTCCCACTCTCTTCAAGAAGTTGAAGGAGAAATAGTCCACCCGACAAGCTTCCGTAGGGGGCTACACCTCAAAAGGAAGAAGAAGGAATCGCACTACACGGTATGAACCATCCGTAGAGGTAGTACATGTGTACTGCTAGCAGAGTCAGATTTTTTATAGGTTTGTGCCGTCCCTGGGATCATGACTGAGAGGTGGCATTTCTGCAACTTCTAGTTCTTCCCGGTGAACGTCATCGAGGTATGTACTTATTTTATGTATGACATAATTGCCCATACCGCATCATTGTATAGTTATATGAATAGTTCCATATTTTATACTTTGGTTGTATGATTTAATATTTATATTACTCTATATGCATCTAGATCTTGCTAAAGGGTTATATGTTAATTAGATTAACATCTTGATAAAAAAGTTTTATCGCGTTCCATTGCTGCATGCTTTTAGAAAATTTTAAAATGCATGCATCGCTCCTAAGAACAGTCCTTTCAGTGACTTTCTCGAAGATCAATTGTGGCCTACGGATGTCACGGCCTCCGTGGGCCTGCCTTGGATGGAGCACAGGCTACCGCGGGGCCAGCGGCTTAGGCACAGGGGTCCTTGGCTATGGCTGGGTGGCCAAGGAGCGTTGCTGGTGTTGCAGCTGCCTCACGACCGGGCCAGTGCCTGCATCTGCTGGGTGAGTGCAGCATACTGGGCATCTGCTGGGGGTGGCTGTACTGGAGCGGGGAGCTCCCTTTCTGGGCTAACGGGCCTGTAGGGGAAGGGGCATCCCCTGCTTGGCTGGTGGAAGTTTCTCGTGCACGAGTTACCACCATGCTTCAAGCAGAGCTGTTTTCAAAATTATGGAGGCTTGCTCGGATAAAGGCTTTCTCCCTCTTTTTGGTGCGCCAATCTATTGCCGTCCTCACTATCGTGGCTTACAACTCTGATGTGGCACCAGTCCTCAGCCCTGTCTTTCAGAATCCAGCGGTTCCCAATCCTGCAAGATAAAGTTAGAGACCCGGGCCGTGAATTCTGGTGGAGGCACTCCGACGATCAGTCAGCAGATGGTAAAGAAGAACAGATCCCCCAAGGTGGGTTCCTGTTTGATCACCACACTTGGAGGAGAGTATTCAATAAAGATTGAGTAGGAGTGGTAGGAGAGGAGAGAGACTCCACACTTGGAGGAGAGTATTCAGTAAAGATTGAGTAGGAGTGGTAGGAGAGGAGCGAGACTCGAGCTGGGGAGGTTATGCCTTTTAGGACTCTCTCCCGGAGTCTCTTGGAGGGCCTTCGAGCCTTCTCGCTTATCTCTCCTTCTCCACCCTTTTTCCGTGCTTACCTTATTCTCTCCCGCCGGGTCCTCCTTTTAGATCGCCGGTTCTTTCCCTTCTTGCCTTGATTTTTCCCCCTCTTGGGGTGCTCGAGGGTCAACGGCATTTGTGGCCGCGCTCCCGAGGTCATTTTCCTTACAGTAGGGAGTTACGTGGCAACCTTTGTTCTTCCGGTGGGTTATCACGTTTGGAGAAGTTTAGAGGGCCTTGATCCGGGGGCAACTGCCCTTGGGTCTGAGGTCCCTAACGTGGCCTTCTCTTTGTGGGTGGTGCAAGTAGCCATAGGACTTGGTGCTTCAATCGAGGCACTCCTTACCGAATGGTGCAAACGGCGGTAGGTGCACCTTTCTAGCTTTGGGGTGCTGCACTGGATGCGTCGTACTACGTGTGCCGGCTTCAGCTTCGATCATAGACTTGGTGCTGATGACCTTTTGGGCTCTGATGAAGGAACTAGAAAGAAATCCGATATGGCGACATCTGACCGCCTTGCTGCCTACCGGATCTGAGGTGTGCTCCACGTTAGCGGTCTTGCCACATCAATTTTAAATAAAGTTCTCTCTAAGTCTTTCCTGCTACACCATATGAGATGTGGCATGGTAAGAAATCAAGTCTTAGTTATCTCAAGATTTGAAGATATCTAGTCTATGTCAAGAGACTAATGATAGACAAATTAGAATCTGGAAGCGGTCTTGCCACATCAATTTTAAATAAAGTTCTCTCTAAGTCTTTCCTGCTACACCATATGAGATGTGGCATGGTAAGAAATCAAGTCTTAGTTATCTCAAGATTTGAAGATATCTAGTCTATGTCAAGAGACTAATGATAGACAAATTAGAATCTGGATTTATGAAAGCTCATTTCATAGAATATCCTAAAGAATTTATAAGGTACTACTTTTACTTCTCAGAAAATCATAATATGGTTGTGAGCCAGCATACCATGTTCCTAGAGAAACAATTATTCAGGATGGTGATAGTGAAAGGTTAATTAAGCTCGACAAAAAAGTCTCTAAAGAGTGGTCAGCTGGAGATTAGATTGAAGCCAATGAACCAGTAGATAAAGATGCTGCTCCACCTTGTAGGTCTAGTAAAGTCTTTCTTGCTCCTGAAAGGTACTTAGATATACTTATAAAAAATATAAAAGAATATTTTTGTAAGAGACAAGGATCAATTAGTTGATCCTTAGACCTATGATGAGTGACGCGGGACACGACCCGAATCAATGTTTATTCGAAGAAGATAGGACCGTTGGTCATTAGAAAATGATCCTAGACTAGACTAACTAAAACCCAAATTATTATTATTATTATTATTATTTTTCAATTTTTTTATTCAATAAACTTTTTTTTTTCATATTTTTCTCTCTCTCTCACTCTCACTCTTTTTCTTTTTCTTTTTTTTATTTATTATTATTTTTTTATTATTTATTTTTTTTTTAATGCAAGATGGATACATCACATATTTTATTGTCCAACAAGCCATCCTCAACACAAAAAGCATTCAAGAGACTGTTGGCGGACTCGTAGAAGTCCAGCACCTTGCACAGCTTTCCAAGTTGGCGTCGATGACCGTCTGATCGGGGGCAGCGCCAAACGTGGGAGTGATGAAGATTTGATAGAAGATGGGACCGATGGCTGGGTCGAATTGGTTGGATTCCACTTCCAACCACGCATCCACCATGGCTGACTCCTCCAAGCTACCCTCCAGAAGGTCAGCACCAGAGGTCTTGCATTTGCGCAGAGCGTACCTTGCAATTGCTCGAGATTCGTGGAGAACCAGAGCACCATCCTTAAAGGCAGGCACCTGACCGAAGGGGTTACGGGCGACCAATGGCTGGTTCTCGGGCGGAGTAGGACGGCGACAGCGTCGGGGAATGGCAGCGATGACGGGCTGGGAGCAGAGGAGATGGTTGATGGAGTCTTGGAGATGATCGATCGTCGGGGTGAGGGCGTCGCTCTCTCGGCTTGATCGGTGGACGGCTATTCCGGTTGGAAGGGAGAGAATGCAGAAAGGATCGCTGATGGCGCTCGGAAAGCAGGGAAATGGTGGTGTCGAGGGAAAGACGGCGCGGCGGCGGTGGGGGCGCGGGCGGCAGTGGGGCGCGGGGCAGTCTCGGTGGAGTCCTGTGCAAAGGGGTGGCTGAGCTGTTTGGGACGGCTGCGAGTTGAGACAGGGGAGAGGGATTGTAGGCTTTGGTCGCCTGTTAAGAGGAGTTTGATTCTCGGATTGGGAGGAGCAAGTAACAAAGAAGAAAGGGGAGGAGGAAGGGAGTCCAAGGAGAAGAAAAATTTAGAGAGAGAAGGGAAGAACCGACAAGAGAATAAAGAAAGACAGGAAGAAGGATACAGAGAGAGAAGGAAAGTTCAGGAAAAAGATTTACCGGAGAGAGAATGAAAACCAGAAGAAGATGACAAGAACAAGAGAGAAGGGGAAAGTCGGGATGCACCCCGATAATTTCTTAAATATTTTTATTTATTATTAATTTTTTTATTTCAGTATAAAATATCTTAAATAAATTATTGGAATCTGAAAGTAATTTGAACAAATTTTAAAATAATCAAATTTCTTAACTGACCGAGAAATCCGAACAAATGATAAGATAAATCATAAAACAATATTCAAACTAAACAATCAAATCCTAAAAACGGATAAGATAAGATAATATCTTGAATTTAAATTCAAGAGTGATGCATCAGGATTAGTATTCATCATGATCTGTGCTCATCGATTTCAGGATCTTGGGCCCCAGGGCTGGATTGGGCTGGGCTTCAGGTTCTGGGCCGATATCCTCATCAATGAGACTATGTGAGACATCAACTTCGAGAAATGGTTGAGTCCTATGAAATCAAAAATTAACTCAATTCACTCGAACCAAGTCTAGTTCTTAGTGGATCCACCTGAAGATATAGTATCCATTGGATATAAACATATCTATAAAAGGAAAATATGTGTAGATGATAAGGTAAAAATCTTTAAAGCTAGGCTAATGGCGAAAGGATATAGTCAATGCCAAGATATTTTTTACTGGTAGCCATAATGGAATCCATCCATACATTACTTACGATTGCAACATTTGCAACATTTCATGATTATAAGACATGACAAATGGATGTAAAAACTATGTTTCTTAATGGATATATTGAAGAAGATATTTATATGGAGTAGTCTTTGGATTTCACGTCCAGTGATGAGGATCACAAAGTCTACAAACTGCAAAGGTCCATTTATAGAATAAAGTAAGCTTTTCGGAGGTGGAACACTCATTTCAATGATGCAATCAAATTATTTGATTTCATAAAAAATGAAGATAAGCCTTGTGTATACAAGAAAGTCAGTTGGAGGGCTTTGACATTTCTCCATTGTACATAGATGACATCCTCCTAATTGAAAATGACATTTTCATGCTAACTTCTATTAAGAGTTAGTTGTCTAAAAAATTTTCATAAAAGACCTAAATGAAGCGTCTTATATTTTAGGAATTAAAGTCTATAGAGATAGATTAAATCGGATACTTAGTCTTTCATAGAAAATATAAATAAAGGATGTGTTGAAAAGGTTCAGCATGGAGAAGTCTAAGAGAGGATTATTATCCCTTAGGCATGGTATTAATCTTCCAAGAAGGTGTATCCTAGCACTTATAAGGAGAAATAGCGCATGAGCAAGATCCCATATACTTTGGCAATTAGGAGCTACATGTATGCCATGTTATGTACTCGATCTAATATTGCCTTTACTGTGAGTGTCACAAGTAGGTTTCAGTTGAATCGAGGCAAAGAGCACTAGACTGCTATGAAGAACACCCTTAAGTACTTCAGAAGGATTAAGGATTAGTTCTTGTTCTTTGAAGAAAATTTTGAGTTATGGATAGAGAGATACATCGATTCAGACTTTATGTCTGATCTTGATGATATAAAGTCTACATCAGGATGTGTGTTCTTTACAATGATATTTGACTAGCTAGAAGATTCCAAGCAACCTATCATTGCTGATTCTATCATGAAAGTTGAGTACATTACCGTCTCTGAAGCTACAAAGGAAGCCTTTTGGTATAAAAAATTTATTACGAAGCTCAAAGTGATGCCATCATATGCCATCTCCTTGTACTATGACAACAATGACAATATAGCCCTTGTTAAAGAGCCCAGTTCTTATCAAAAGTCTAAGCATCTCGAGGATAGTTCCATATCATACGCGACTATCTCAAGAAGAAATACGTTGAGATGCGAAGAGTAGATTCCATGGACAACATGATAAACCCACTGATGAAGCAATTGAGTCAGCAAAAGACAAAAATCCACCTTAAGAAGACGGGACTTAGGCATATGGCTAATCGGCTTTAGTACTAGTAGATTGTTAGATATATGTCCTACAAGCTAAGTTGGTATGACACATTATATCTATTATAGGACATATTTTTATATCTAATTCATTGAAATCAATAAAAATTAGATATATTTACTTTTTCATTCATATATCACGTGTTTATAATTGTTCATGAAGTTAATGGACAATGATATATATTATTAAGAGTTGAGAATTTGAGACGTGAAAATATAGGTTAACTCTTAAATATTCCAGTTTATTGGATCATCACAAGGATAGTGATTGATCTATTAAGATCGATGCATGGATTATTTTCCTTCCGAGTAAATGAGTCTAGAGTCTACAGTATGATGACACTAGTGCAAGAATGTAAATAGTTGATATAGATCAATGGTACTGAGCATGACCAAGTAACAAGAAATCACATGGATGACTACTCACTCGTTAATGGCTTCTCAATGCTGTTGTTATATGAGTAGTTCATTGACCTACGGTACTTTGGCTACTCATAATGGGATTGCTGTAGTTTAATAACACATAAACATGATCCCTAGCCATTTGAGGCCTTATGATGTTCGTTGGCTATGGAAGGTTCACCGTAGAAGTAGGGACTTTATTTATAAGGAACTATCAGTCTTACTAGTTGAGGTATAGTCCTATGCGATCTAATAGGATGAGTTGTAAAATATGTGACTATAGTAGCATGATAATGAAAAGAAGTTTTATGGGTTTCATGATTATATTCAAGCTAATTAAGTCTAATATATGATAGATGCTTAGGATTTGATAAGTTTTCATGAGTGCATCTTGTCGGCACTTTTGATGGAGAAAATTAATCACATAGTAACTATACCTATGGATTTATTTTTTTAATCTGCTAGGCTGCCATTATATACTGCTAGGTATCATTGGTGGATTGTAAGAATTCATTAGGATCATTTTCGGATCAATGTCCTTGCTAGGGTTGAGCTAAAATAATTTCGGTCCATCGAAAGAGTTTCAATGATACTATAATAGGAATCATAATATGTTTTACTACTAGACATATTAGAACCTGAGGAGCCATATATAAAAGGGACTTAACCTGATCAAGAGCTTGGATCAAATTTAATTATCAATTTGATTGATAATTTAAAATTAGAAATTGCTATTTTGTAAGGGTTTATAAATATAGTAGCTACTAATTGTTAGCATAAAAATTTAATTACAAATATTATAATATAATTTGATTTAATTAAATAATAAATTAAGTTATGATTAATTTAAATCATATTTAATTTAATTGAGTTTGATTAATTAAAGTCTATAATTGGATTTAATTTTTCTTAATGGACTAAGAATTGAATTATATTTAAAACATAATTGATAGCCTTTTCGAATTTGATTTGAACCAGGCTCAATTTAAATCCAAATTGAATCAAATTCGAATCTAATCAAACTATACACCTAATTCAATTAGATTGTTCTTTATCCTCTCTCTTTGGCCGACCACAAGAAGCATTGTGTGACAAGTTTTCATGTTGTTTTCTTCCTTAGCATGTGATAAGAAAAGGAGGAGGCACCAATCAAGTGTTTTATCTTATTTGGACTCCTATTTTGATTAAAATTAATCCTAATCCAATTGTATTTGAATTAGTATGGAACTTATCTAATTTAGGCATGGTTTATCTGGGGTTTTATGTGACTAAATCTCATTAAAAGGGAAGGAAAGATGGGCATGCGACAATCATAAAATCCCTTCTCCCTTTCTATTGTTTTCCATCCTTTTCATCTTAATTCCATGACTAAAACCTGCAAATAGAGCGAAAAGAGGGCCAAACAAGAGAGGAATAAAGAAAAAAACTCATATTTTTCTCTAGGTGTTCTAGGAGAAATCCCTTCCGTATCTAAAGTATTTGGGTTGAAGTCTTCTAGATCTAGTTGTAGAAGAAGGCTATAGATCCAAGCCAGAAGAGGACATGTGAAGAAGCTAGTACTCTAGGAGCCTCGAAAACTTGATCAGGACCTTTGTTGACTTTGGTTTGATTATGACAAAACACTTAAGTATATTTGAGTACTAATAGTGCGTTAAGTATATAAATCAGTTATAGGTACTCAAAGAAGTAAAATTTGAAGAAATTTGGCCTGGCACAGATGAAGTGTCGACACCTGGGAAGCAAGTGTCGACACCTGAGGATCAAGTGTCGATACTTGAAGAGTGAAGTATCGACTCAAGGCCTGAGACAAACAGAAAACTTCAGAAAGTACTTTCAGTCAAGTGTCGACACCTGGAGCTGAAGTGTCGATACTTGGAAGTGAAGTGTCGACACCTGGATAATGAAGTATCGACACTTGAAACTGAAGTGTCGACACCTGGAGGCGAAGTGTCGACACTTGAACAGTAACGACTAGTTTTCTGGGCTGCAGAACTTCTCCAACTTGGCTCCAACGGCTATAATTCGTCCTCCAACGATCATAAATGGTCAAATAAGGTTTGGAGGGCTATTTAAACACTTGGAGAAGCAAGGAGAGAAGAGGGAAGAGGATCCATGGTTTGAAAGATAAATCCTTTGATTTCCAAGTGAAAATATGTGAAGGATATTTTGAGGATCCAATTTGTGAGTGTTGAGCCACCAAGAATTCAAAAAGAGGGGCTTCCAAGAGCAACATGATCAAGCATCCATTGAAGCTTCTACAACATGGAGACAAGCTCAACATCAACAATCAACGTGCATCAACGAAAAATTTGTTTTGTAAGAAAGCTTTTTATTTTCATTCTTCATTTCTTGTATCTAGGTTGGTGGTGAGCCCAGTGAAAACCATCAAAGGTTGTTGGTGAGCCTATGTGATAAAACTAACTAGGGTTTTGACTTATGAGCCTGAAGACAAAACAAGTTGAGTTGTTGGTTCCTGTAAAACCAACTAGGTTCTTGGTTAGCCCACAAAATCAAGGTAGGTTGTTGGTGAGCCCGCAAAACCATCAAGATTTTTGGTTAGCCTGGAAAACCAAGGGATTTTTGGTTAGCCCGTGAAAACAAGGATTTTGACTTATGAGCCCGGAAAACAAGTTGACTGTAATCGTGAGATTATAGTAGAATTCCCAAGGGGATCTTGGGGAGTGGATGTAGGTGCCTTGGAGTGCACCGAACCACTATAAACTTTTGTATTTGTGTGATTGTTCTTCTTGTACTTTTATTTCTTTATTTCTGCTGCATTTATTTGAAATACACAAGCACTTGAATTGCATTAGCACAAACTTGCTTTAGTTCACACTTTGCAAATAGTACAAAAGTTTTTTAAAAATCTAATTCACCCCCCCCTTTTGGGTTGCCTACCTAAGCTTACAACCTTGTCTCATATGGATACTAGTAGAGATCATATATTTTCGCAGCTTCAATAGAAATCTCGAATTCAACCAGATCCTGATTAGATTATAAGAAGAAAAGGATTTGCACTTTAAGTAAATATTTTTTTTTAATTATTTTTTAAATTTAGATATAATTATTTTTATGATTCTGAGTATGTTAGTTTGTAATATAGATGGTTATTTAATTGATTCTAAATTTGCATGCATCTATAAAAAAAAACTCATAATTATTACTTCCATGATTAGAATTTCTTGAACCATTTTTCAGCATACTTCCATCTATTTTTCTAACATCAACTTCTGAGCTTCATTTCGATCAATTGGGAGGGTCCCATCATGGAGATAATCAACCAGTAGGTCAATCCAGTATGGCTCAGAGTCAAGCTATAGCACTGATTCTGACTCCTTAATATTGGTTCTTCCACCACTTCGAAAAAGACTTTAGCGCGCAAATCATGTGGTGCGCACATCGCTAGTTTCGCAAGGGCATCAACCTAGACATTTTCCCACCTGGGGGATCTACTGGATGTCAAAATCAAGGATGGCCCTGATAAATCTTTTGCCCTCGATAGATATTTTTTCATATTTTTCTCTTGAGCATCGTATTTGTTGTATACGTGATCAATAATGAGTTGAGAGTCACTATATACCTTCAGGTGCTGGATGCCCAACTTCTTAGATATCTTGAGTCCTGCGAGCATGTTTAACTTCATTATTAGTTGATGAAAATTTGAAGCGGATGGTAAACTAGATGATACCTCCTTCGAGGTTGACAAGAATCAGCCTTGCCCTTGCCATTGGCATTGGAAGAGTCATAAACATGTAACACCTATTGGCTCTCAAAAGGTTCCTCCACCGGGGGTTGGCCTTTATGGGCTCTTCATTTGGAATGGTGCACTCAATCAGAAAATCTGTCAAGACCTGAGCCTTAATAAGGATGAGACCAAAGCACGACATTGAACTCTGTGTGTTCAAGGATCCATTTAGCCATCCGACTCGCAGCATTTAATTTTTCGAGGGTAACCCTCAGTGGTTAGTCTATCAAGACCACTACAATATGAGCCTAGAAATAGAATTGGAGTGTTCTAGTAGAGATGATGAGAGCAAAACTTAGCTTCTTGAGCTGGGGGTACTAGGTCACTACATTCTGCAACACCCTGCTAACATTGTAGATCGGCTTCTATGTTTATTCTCCTTCTAGATCAGCATGGATCCAATAGATAGGGGGATATTACTAGAGATATATATAATTCCATGCCTGGTTCAGGCTTACTAAATAGGGGAGAGTATTGAGGTATACCATGCGCTCTTCAAATGCTTTCTAGCACTCTCCCATCCACTGGAAGTTCTTTGGCTTGCTTAAGGTTTAGAAGAAAGGCAAGCATCGCTCAGCCAACTTAGAGACAAATTGGTTGAGGGAAACTATTCTTTCTATGAGCCTTTGCACCTCTGTTATTATCTTTGGAGCTCCCATTTGTTTTATTGCTTAAATCTTTTTAGGATTAGCTTTAATTTCTTAGAGTGATACCATAAATCCGAGAAATTTATCAAAAATTACTCTAAATACATACTTGGTAGGATTCAGCTTTATTTGGTACCTATGCAGTGTGGCAAATGTTTTTTCCAGATTATCAATGTGATATCTCAACACGTGGCTTTTGATAAGCATATCATCGAATAGACCTCTATATTATGGCTGATTTATTCTTTGAACACTTTATTTACTAGCCACTGGTAAGTAGCCCCTACATTCTTTAAGCCAAAAGGCATCACTCTGTAGCAAAACAATCATGGTCAGTAATAAAAGCAAATTTTTTTCGTCCTCCGGTGCCATGCGAATTTGATTCTATCAAGAGAAGACATCCATGAATGATAGGGGTTCATGGCCCATGGTGGTGTCCAGAAGTTAATCAATTTGAGATAGTAGATAGTTGTCCATTGGGCAAGTTTATTCAAATCCATAAAGTTGATGCACATTCATCATTTTTCATTGGTTGTTTTTGACCAGCACTATATTGGTCAGCCACTTAGGATAGTTGACTTTCCTAATGATCCCGCACTAGTTAGCTTGTTCACCTCCTTGATAATAGCTTTTTGCTAGTCAGGAGCAAAGTCCCTTTTCTTCTGCTTCACTAGCTAATGGAGAGGGTATACCTCCAATTGATGGGTCATCAATTCAGAACTGATGCCTGGCATGTCAACAGGAGACCAGGCAAAGACATCAACATTTTTTTGCAAGTCGCTACTTTAGGACTTCGTCCAGCTTTGAACCAATGTGAACAATGTATTATGGGTCACTATCATGTAAAGGAACAATCAATAGGTCTTCGGTAGACTCGTCTCGCTCTTCAGTGAACTCATCACAAGTATCTAAGCCTTTAACAGGAATGGTGCCAGATGCTCGAGGTTGGAGAGATACCATATAGCAGTGTTTTGCTAAGGCTTCATTCCCTCGGACGTCTTCAATCCTTGTGCTATAGAAAAATCTCATAAATTGGTAATAAGTTGAGACAATTGCACAGAGGGCATTCCAGCCCGATCAGCCAAGTATAACATTATATGCTGATGAGGCTTTGATGACCATGAAGGTCAAATGCACCAAACACTACCAAGGGGCTTGTCCCACTATTACGAGTAGCGTAATGGTTCCTTCAACTTGCACAAGCTCTCCTAAAAATCCTGATAACAATCCATATGCTCCCTTCAACTGTGTGGGTGAGATATTCATTTTTAAGAGTGCATCATAAAATAAATATCTATGGAGCTTCCATTATCTACAAGAACATGATTTACATCATAATTTGCTATATTTAAAGTTATCGATTACAGGTTCATCATGTGGGTATTTCACTCCTTCTGCATCAATCTATGTACCAGTAATAGCCTCATCAGCTTCTTCCATCTTCTGCCTCTTGCAGGGGATACTCCCAACTACCTTGCAACAATGGTACCGATGTTACTCGAAGAGGGTTAGTCGGTAGGCTCTTCGATCCGTGGGGGTGGTTCGGTAAATGCAACAGAGCTTCCATGACCTTGCACCTTCCTGGCTGCTTCCTGAGGAACCTATCTAGACGAGCATGCTAAATGAGTTCTTTGATTTCGTCTCGGAGCTATGCACACTCTTTTGTATCATGATCGTGGTCACAATGATAGAGTATATTTGTAAGAGTTATGCCATTTTGGGGCTGTCCATATTTTCCTTATTATGGGTAGCTGTCCCCTAACTTGTATTAAAACTTGAGTTCAAGGGGATTCAAAGGGTGTAATGGTCAAACCTCTTGGATAATAGGGCGTCTGGTCGATGTTGGGGCCTCGAATAATACTAGATATAAGGGGGAGATCTTTGGTGCCATGAGGACCGACTCCTATGCTTTTTTCTCCCTTGGTCTCCTTTCTTTGGTTGCGGCTCTTGGTTTGAAGACTGCCCCTTAAGGGTCGGTAGATGATGAAGTGGACAGTAAAGTTGGCATCGAAGTGGATGTGATGGCCGATGGGACCATGCACCTTGTGTCATAGGGACAGAAAGGATGGTTGGTGGAACGTGAGTGCCATATCTTTTTTCAGACATGCATACTTCTCCGTCCTGACAATCATTTTGGAGAAATCTGTCGATGGTCTCTTTTTTGGTCTCTTTTCAAAGAAAAGAGAAAGGACATTGTTGAAGTCCATTCTTTATGGCAGTCATAGTACCGAAGTGATCCAAGTTGTGTACTTCTAGAGCCGTCTCATTAAACTGGCACACATAAGATCGAAGGGACTCTCCTTTTTGCTTTATATGAATCAAAGAATCAGAATTTGATGCAATTTTCTATTATTAGCAAGGTGAGAAACAAAAGACCAACTCAATTGATCAAAAAAGTGGATAGAACTTAGTTTCAAACTGGAATACTAGTACTAAACGAACTTCCTAAGGGTAGAAAGGAAGGCTCGACATAGTACTCCTTATGTGGCTCCATGCAAAAGCATCAGTATCTTAAAGCTTTTCAAATGATCTATCGGTCAGTGGACCCATCATAAACCTCTAATTAAGATATTTGGAAGTGCCTCGATAATGGTTATGTCATAATGTGAGCCACGAATGATGGTTCGGTAATGAAGCCGAGACCTTCATATCTTCCTGGAGTTAGGCCTCGAAGTGTCTCAATATACTATTCCATCTCTCAGAGCTTTTGACCAACTTTGGCCTCTCATATTGTTTGTACTTTGGATGGCCATAGAGGTGATCGAGCTGGCGTTGAACCTTCATCAAATTGGGGCGAATGAGGATATCTCTATGCACACCCAAGACATGGTGGCACACCAGGTGGTGCAGACTCCTCGTGCTCAAGTCCTCTTAGAAGAGAAAGACATCTTTGCTCTCTTCGCTCTGCCCCTAGTGCTATAGGGGTTTAGGGAGGGACCATCCAGTCCGCCTCCGATGGTGGTACTATAGGTGGTGCTGCGGACACCGTTGGTTGCTGAATCGTCTGGACAGCTATCGCTAGTGCCTGGACTTGTTGCGACAGTTGTTCGATGCGATCTCACTGGCTTTTTTGCTGAGAAGCACCAACCTAAGGCTCTAGAGCGAAACTTCAGGTAGGTTGACCGACCTGCTGGGAAGAAGCAGTACCGGAATGCCATGTTGACATGCTTTTAGACGGCATAGTAACTCCACTCGATATTTCTGTCCAAGAGTAAATACCACAAAGATAAATACAAACCTTTGGGCAGGTCCTTCTTCTATCTATTATAGTTGAAATCTGGCTTGCCACCAGAGTATGCTGTAGGCTCTTCCTCTATCTATTATGGTTGAAATCTGGCTTGCCACCGGAGTATACTATAGGAGGTGGTGTTCATGGGCTATACCTGCAAAAAATCCCATCATAGATGGTTCCGGGTAAGGTATTTCAATGCTCAAGTTAGTATCAGACAACACGAAAAAGAAATAGAGTAGAAAAGATGGAGTTCACGAAAAACGTACCTTGGGAGCTTTCAAGGAGCTTCCTTTTATAAGCTGGATAGCAGGGGTTCTTTGGGGATATGAAAATTTCTAGTGGGCTGGAAGGATTTGATTGGTCGTCAGGCTCTATCAGAGAGTTGGATGAAAAATCAGGCCATCCGCTCGTGCTCCTAAGGATGCGATTTTGTTTCATGTGTGTAGCCGGCTGCTTTCATTAATAATTGCTTGGACTGTTGCTTGGAATAGGTTGCATCTCCTTTAATGAAGAGAATTTACTAGAGATTATAGGATGTGATCTCTGAGTTATGCTCTTGAGCATGTGGAAATGGATGTCGATAATCTTCTCGAGTCATCCGCTAGCATAGCATCCGAGAGCCATAGATTTTTTAGAGGTTGATGGTCTATGGTCTCGGTTGAGACCCGCTTTACATGCCAGAGTCAAAAGCCAAACCCATGCCAAAAGCCAAGGCATAGTTGGCTGATAGCCGAGACTGCAGGATTTATCCTAGCCTGATGGAACTACCCAAGATATTGATGAAATGAAGGTTACTTAGCGAGGGTGAGAGTGAGGGCTCGTTTTGCAAAATCTTTGAAATTCATGTAACTAGTATTGTTTTGTCATTCACCCGATGGGCATCTTAATAATTCCATCCTGTCGAGCCGAGAGAGGTGTTATCCAAAGAACTTCTGTATAGATAGCTGGAAGTCAATTTTATCCGGATCTTGATATTAAAGGTTATTTAATTGACTCTTTTTCTCTTGGTTGATAGGTGTCATCCATGCAGATAATTTGAAAGGAGGTGTTATGACTTCGCAGATTACAGGAGTCAGAAGAAAAGGATTGAAATGATATTTGCCTTCTTAAAAGAGTGAACTGTTATATAGCTTAATATTTGATAGTGTCCTTTACCGTGCGTGGCCTAGAGATTTTCGGGATGGTGAGAAGGGGATTTCTTCCCATATCACAACCTATCATAACTGTTGGTTCATGTGATAATGCATCGAGATGCATGTTGGAGGCTTGTGAAAATTAACAATTGTAGTTGGTTGCGTGCAGATCACGTGATGAATAAAGTATAGGCAATAATTTCTCTTGCATCATGATCGATACCTTACGGGCAATGGAGGCCATGGAATCTCTATATTAGAAAAAAAAAATTAGCCCCATCATTATTGTTGGTTCATGTAGTACTGTATCGGGATGCATGTTCGAGATTTATAATTATAATAATACATCGAGATGTATGCTTGAGTTTATCGGGAATCGGTAATTGTAATTGACTGCGTGCATGATTACATGATACATATGATATAGATAATATTTTCTCCTACTAGACTAGTTTCTTCTAGCTCACCGATGAGGACCTTTTCTTCTCCTTATCATATGATGTAGGTAATATTTGTCAATTCATAATCTTTTTAATTATACGGTTTAGTAGAGTGTCGTGGTTTCCTGGAAGTTGCGCTCCCTTGTTTTCGTTTAAATTGCAGTCTTAGCGCAGCTAACGTGACCTCATTCGGACCCCACCGCTTCAGCGGTTCCCACCAGCGCCAGATATTTTGGCTGTACCGCAATTGTTGTAGCTGTATCACAAACCAGTATCTGAGCACATATAATTAACGTTGACAGGTTCGCACAAGCGGCCCACGTACTGTTCCGTCACGAGATCCGTTAGGTTGTGTTTTGTCCTCATCACCGATCTAGTTTGTGTTTTTGGTGCCATCACCGATCCGTGCACCAGTCCCGCATCTCCCCGATCTCCCTTGTCCTTTGATGGGCCATGCGTAAGCTTGCGAGGACGCTACCTCAGTGTTTGGTGCCAGCGAAAAGGAGGACCCCATCCGAACGCAAATTCGCGCCACCGTGGAGGCGTGCTCCTATTGCATGATCCAGCCTCTGTTTCGCAGAGAGCTTGAGAGCTGGAAGGAGTGGGCTCCAGGAGCGAAGAAAAATCACCGATCACTCCCGTCCATCGTCTCTGTCATCATAAATTATACGTTATGTTGATGCTGAATCTTCATCGATCGGATAGAAGTTTTTTTATTGGACCACAATGAATCAGAACCTGCAAAACAGATTTCTGATCGGAGATTTTCGGCAGAAATATTCCGATGCTTAAATCAGAAGAGATCCAAGCAACAGCAGAATGAAAAGCAAGGATGGAGGAGAAGAAAGAAATCGAAAATGATGTCCAAGCCCAGAGTCCGGATCCCCAAAGTGTCATCTCTTACCAGTATTTACAGGCTCCAACGTAACTACTTACGGTTATAGAGGTTGTCAAGCGCAACCACTTCTTAGCTGCAAGTAGTGGCTGTCGAAAAAGCTGTTATACCCGGTTTGTTTAATATGAGGTTTCAGACCACGTGGGTGGTTGCAACAACTCAAACAGATTTCATCCATTTGTCCAAGAACCCCACATGTTCCAGAATCCTCCTTCTTTAAGCATAGATCCGAAGTGATCTTTACATTCTCTTTAGTAGTATTCCTGAAGGGAATGTTAGCTTTATACTTCGGATCTTTCTTAGACATGATAAAAATAAACACTTACAATTTTTAGGTTGAAGAAGTAAAGTTGAAGATATTTGCCCGAAAGATCAAATCTTCAGATCAAGACAGTTGCACGAAACTGAAGACATTCAACATCGTCTTCGGACTGAGATAAAAATACGAAGTCGAAGACCCAGAGTATAATCTCCTTTAGACAATAGGCCAAAGATAATAAGCACGGTCTCCGGACAAGAATAATAATATGAAGCCGAAGACAGAGAAAGCATCCTGGATCATAGATACGAAACCGAATACTTTAGGCATAGTCTTCGGATTAATGTGGATGCACGAAACCGAAGATAATAATCAGTTTGTTTCTCAAATAATCAAGCATGGTCTTCTGGTCGAGATAATGATACAAAGCCGAAGACTTAAGGTTAGTAACGAGAAGATAACAGTATGAATCCGAAGACTCCTCTTGCCATCTAATATAACTTATAAAATAAAGAATGATTAATTAATTGAAATAAAATAGGGATATCATAACAGCTGTCCCCCACTCCCAGTTTCGAAATGATTATATTTCGAAAAATGGGAGTATTTCAGTTTTGTCTTTTAGCGATAACCGTCAAATAATGATGGCAAAACCCTGACGCGTCTTTTCGCTATAACTGTCTGGTGGCGCAACAAAACGTGGTAAGGACACGCGTCACTCTACCATAGGCGGCCTCAAAAGAAAATGCCTCGATTCTGAAAAAATCTCGAAAAATTCCCAGAAAAAGGGTTTAAATTTGATAGGGATTGGACACGTGGTGGTTATCCTGAACGTGGAGATTTTGTTGGCATGATCTCAGCCAATACCACGGTTTCACGCGGATCGCCACGACTTGTTCCATTAATGAACCATACCAAGGATCGAAACCGCCAATACGGCATACAACCGTTTAGTCTTCCGAACCGTCTCGAAGGTCCCTCCTTCTTCACCTAAAAAGAGAGGAGAACTTGAGAGAAACTTTCTTTCGCGTTCGTGCTCTTGGATTTCCAGTTCTTACTGCAGTCTTCGTCTTCCCCAGTGGTCCAGTCCACCATCTTTGTCCTTTTACATGTTAGAGGTCCTTCTTCCCTCCTGTTTCCTCATTCCTTTCAATGTCGGGGTCCTCTGGGAATTCTTCCTCCACTTCCGGCAATGGTTTGCCGGTAAGTGAAGCGGGTAGGGTTCTACCGAACGAGAGGCCGTCAGGATCCCATCGGGAGGTGGTGTCAGTAGGGACCTTCAGGGTGAATCCAGTAGGGGGAGTTCCCGTAGGAAACGGAGTCCGGAACGATTACCGAATTCCGTTCAGAGTTCCTTTACCCTTGCCAAAATAGAAGAAATAAAACAATGTTACCACATTCTATGCACTTTCAACATGATTCTTCCACAACCCGAAGAGAGGGTAGATAAGCTTCCCATTCGATCCATAGCCATATACGAAGACTATCTTAAAGCGGGTCTTCAGCTTCCTCTTCATCCTTTTTTGTGAAAATCTTTAACTTGTATCAGATAGTCCCGGCTCAGTTGACCCCCAATAGTTTTAGGAACATCTACGGGTTCTTAGTGCTTTGCAAACTTAGGAACGTAGAGCCGAAGACATCCCTGTTCACTTCCCTATTTATGTTGAAAAGAGACTTTCACGGCAAAGGGTGGTGGGTCATAGGTCCTCGGCCTGGCCGAAGACTACTGAAGGGAACACCCAGTGCGATACATGGATGGAAGCCTTGCTTCTTTTTCGTGTATTATACTCATTGGGGTTTCAATACTGAGTGGTCGGCCCGCGCTTGGATGCGAATGCCGGCAAAAGGATATTAAAGGCCGATGCCAAAGATTTTGAAACCCTGTCAGAACCGGAGATCCCTTCCCTTAAGGAGCTGCTGAGGGAAGAGAATCTTCATCGCGCTCATATCAGCGAAGTCCCAATATTAGGTATAGAATAAGTGGTCTTCGGATTTTTCTTGCTTCTCTTCTTTATTCATATATGCATTACAATTTTCTTGTTTCCAATTGCAGGCAAGAAAATGAAGCCTCAACTTGACAAGGTTAGGCAGGCTTCTAGAAAAAGGGGGGTAGCCGCTCCCGCAACAATCGAAGTTCGAAAGAAAAGAAGGGCAGAAGAAGATTCTAGCACGTCTCCGATGAGGCTCGTACTATATGAGGACAGTCCTCTACTTCTCCGGTGCCAGATGGTTCCACTAGAAGCTCGCCTCTGAGGACATCCCCTCTGAAGAGCCCTCAACACGCACCATCCACGAGCCAGCGAGACATAAATTTCAACAAAGAATCTGTGATTGCCCTTCCAAAAGACAGAAGTCAAGAGAGGGCAAAATACCGATCCGAAGAGGACCCTAGGTGGAACGCCACTTCGGAGGGAGGGTCCAACGTGGATTTCACTACCTTCTCGGATCGAAAAGGTTTAAAAAATCCTGAACTGGCGGAAGAATTATTAAAGCGCACTCTACTCCCAAAGGACGGGACAACGTCAAGTCCGATGCATCGAAGAAATCTCGGACTCGGTGTTCTCCTCTGCTTTGAAGGTAAATACTCATACTGTATTATACTTAGGTTTACAATTACTAATCTTTTTCTTTGTTCTTGCAGATGATGCACGACATTACTCACATGGAGGAGAGTATCTTCGATTTCTGAGTAACTTACAGGAAGATGAAGGAAGAGATGAAAATGGCCAAAGCCGAAAAGACCATAGCCGAGGAGTAAAGACAAGCTATGGAGGAGAAACTCGCCCGAAATGATGCTTCGGTTCAAAGTTTGAAAATCGAAGTGGATAAACTCCGATCAGAACGTGCCGAACAAGAGGCGAGATCCAAGAAGAAGAAGGCCAATATTCGATCCTTGGAGGCCTCACTTAAGGAAGCGAACAAACATTCCGAAGAAGCTTCCAAAAGGAAAGAAGAGGCCATTGAGGAAAACTGATCTCTAAAGGATCGATTAGAGAGAGCCGTAGAAGACTATAAGGCATCTCTGGCCTTCGAAGCTGAAATGGTTGAGGCTGGGACTCATGGCTATCGATGAGGCTTCAATGACGGAGTAGAGGAGGTACAAAAACTTTATCCGGACTTGGATATTTCAAGCATCCAGCTATTTGATCTTGAAAGTCCAACTACACCTGAACTCCAGGCGGACTCCGAAGCACCAGTAATGGCCGAAGAAACAACGGGTCCGATAGATTTAGCCGATGAAGCTCCTTCAGGAAATTTATAAATTTTTTTTTTTAGGAATGTAAGAAAATCATTATCAATGAAAACTTTTTTGGAATTTTCACTTGCATGTAATAGAATAGAAATTTTCTCAAGTACAAAGTCTTTAGACGAATAAGAACCCTGAAGCATATAATATGAGAAATTATTCTTTATACAGTCTTCGAACTTAATACGCGAAATCCAGATAATGATTTTCTTGAACTTGAATCTGTACTAGGTCTTCAGTCTTAGGATATAAGAAATCCAAAGAATAATCAAGTCTCTTGGACTTGAATTTATACTAAGTCTTCGGACTTAGGATATAAGAAATCCAAAGAATAATCATGTCTCTTGGACTTGATTTTACACTAAGTTTTCGGACTTAGGATATAAGAAACCCAAAGAATGATCAAGTCTCTTGGACTTGATTTTACACTAAGTCTTCGGACTTAGGATATAAGAAATCCAAAGATGATCAAGTCTCTTGGACTTGAATTTACACTAAGTCTTCGGACTTAGGATATAAGAAATCCAAAGAATGATCAAGTCTCTTGGACTTGAATTTACACTAAGTTTCGGACTTAGGATATAAGAAATCCAAAGAATGATCAAGTCTCTTGGACTTGAATTTATACTAAGTCTTCGGACTTAGGATATAAGATTCCCTTGAATCATTTGGAGGTTAAGATAGGTTGATCGGACCTATCTCGGCAATTTGTAAGGTAGATCCAGAGATCATCCTTATGTCATTTGTATTAATAGTTAAGACAGGCTGATCATGCCCATCTCGGCATTTCGGGAAGTAGATCCTGAGATCATCTTCATGCTTTTTTATTAATATGGACCATTTTGAGCCTAACTCGGCACTTCATGAAGTAGATCCGGAGATCATCTTCATGCTTTTTAGATTAAGATGAACCATTTTGGGCACAACTCGGCACTTCGTGAGGTAGGTCCGGAGACCATCCTTATGCCTTTAAGAAAAATAGAGTGAAGAGAAATAGATTGAATCTGCATAAATGAACTTGAACGAAATCTTTATTATAATACTTTCGAAGGTTCTGTATATTCCATGGTCGAGGTAATAAAGTTCCTTCTAAAGTTTCAAGCCGATAAGTTCCAGGTCTAACAACGTCTTTGATCCGGTATGGCCCTTCCCAGGTAGGAGAAAGCTTACCCTGTTCTGTTGGCTTTGACACTTCGGACTTTCGTAGAACTAAATCTTCTGGGAGAAAGACCCGTTCTTTTACACGAGAATTGTAGTATTCCGCAACTTTTTGTTGATACATAGCCATTTTTAGCTGTGCCCGAAGCCGTGTGCCTTGCATAAATCCAGGTCAATTCTTCGGCGTTCAGAATTTTTGGGCTCTTTAAACTGATCAATCTGAAAAGAATGTAAAGAAACTTCTAAGGAAAGAACCGCTTCGGTGCCATAGGACAGGTGAAAGAGAGATTCACTAGTGGCTATTCGAGGAGTGATCCGGTATGCCCAGAGAACTGAGTTCAACTCATCAACCAGGATCCCTTAGTATCATTTAGTCTGGTCTTCAGACCATGAAGAATAGTCCTGTTTGTTACTTCAGCCTCTCCGTTGCACTGAAGATGCCCCACCAAAGCAAGTTTATGATGAATATAATACTGAGTACAAAAATCTTTGAACTTCGGATTATCAAACTGCCTTCCATTGTCAGTTATGATAGAATATGGAATTCTGAAATGGAAGATAATAAGAGTTTTTACAAAATTTTCAACTTTTGCTTCTGTAATTTGTGCTAATGCTTCAGCCTCGACCCATTTTGTGAAATAATCAATAGCCACAATGAGAAACTTCCACTGCCCAGAAGCTGGAGGAAATGGACCAAGAATGTCCATCCCCATTATGCAAAAGGCCAAGGAGCTGTCAACAGAGTCAATTGACTAGCAGGCCGTCTTTGTACATTGGCATATCTCTGGCAATGATCGCATCTTCGCACAATTTCTATAGAATCTTTCTGGATAATTGGCCAATAATAACCTTGACATATTATTTTGTATGCCAAAAACCTACCCCCCAGATGATCTTTACATATCCCTTCATGCACTTTCCTGAGTGCATAATCCGCATCGGATGGGCCTAAGCATTTTAGCAAAGGTTGTGTAAAAGACCTTTTATATAATGCTTCATTCAAGATGACATATTGAGAGGCTGTCTATCGAAGTCGTTTAGCTTCTAACTTGTTTTCAGGCAAGATGCCTTCCTTTAAGAATTTGATGATCGGATCCATCCATGAAGGTTCATGTTCAACTTGACAAACTTCAGCTGGGATTTCGATATACTGGGATCTTCAAGATATTCCACATAGGTTCTCCCAAGAGAATCCGGTGTGGTGGTTGCAAACCTTGAAAGAGCATCTGCCCGAGAATTCTCTATTCTTGGCACATGAACAATTTCAAAGTGCTCTAATTCAGATATCAGGCTTCGAACCTTTTCTAGGTGTTGAATCATATTTGGATTTCGGGCTTCAAAATCATTTCACTTGATTCACTACCAGTTGTGAATTGGAAAAAACTTTGATCCTTTTGATCTCCAATTTTTTGGAGATTCTAAGCCCGGCAATGAGTGCTTCATACTCTGCCTGATTATTCGATGCTTGGAAAGAAAATCGAAGAGCATATTCAATAACCTGCCCATTCAGACCAGCACGAATTAAACCTGCACCACAACCATCAGCGTTTGAGGCACCATCAACATGTAACATCTAAATGAACTCTGGACTGTCTTCGATTTTTTCCTCTTCGGCCTTTGATTGATCTTCTTCAAATCCTCATGTGCACTCAGCTATAAAATCAGCCAAAACTTATGCTTTCATTGCTGATCTAGGTTGATAATCAATATCAAACTCCCCAATTTAACAGCCCACTAGGCTATCCTTCCAAAAGTATCAGGATAACGAAGAATGGCCTTCAAAGGCTGATCCGTCAAAACCACGATAGAATGAGCTTGAAAATAAGGCTGAAGATGCTTTGCTGCTACCACAAGCAAAAAGATAATCTTTTGCACTCTAGGGTATCTGACCTTTGCCTCATGTAATACTTTACTAGTGTAGTAGATTGGTTTCTGCACATGCTTGGTGTCTTTCCACACCAAAACTGAACTAACTGCCTCATCAGTGGCGGATAGATAGTAGAGTGTTTCTCCTTAACAGGGCTTAGAAAGCAACGGTGGGCTTTCCAAATATTCCTTTAATTTGTCAAAGGCGACTCTGCTATCTTCTGTCCACTCAAAATTCTGAGTCTGGCATAGAACTTTGAAAAAGGGTAAAACCTTTCTGCAGAGCGAGAAATAAAACGACTCAAAGAGGCAATTCTTCCTGTCAGCCTTTGAACTTCTTTATTGCAAGTAGGATGCCTCATAGTCCGAAGAGCCTGTATCTTTTCTAGGTTAACCTCTATTCCTCGCTTGGTAACCAAGTATCCGAGGAACTTCTCTGAGGTCACACCGAAGACGCATTTGGTTGGGTTTAGTCTCATCTGATGGCGCCTTAGAGCATCGAAAGACTCTTTTAGATCTGAAATATGATCGGAGTCGTGAAGACTTTTCACAATCATATCATTAACATAAGCTTCCATATTTCTTCCAATCTGGTTCTTGAAAACTTTGTTGATGAGCCTTTGAAAAGTTGCCCCAGCATTCTTCAAACCGAATGGCATTACCTTATAGCAGTAAAATCCTTTTTCAGTGATAAAAGTCGTCTTCTCTTCATCTTCAAGGTTCATTTGGATCTGATTATAACCTGAGAAAGCATCCATGAAACTCAATAATTGATGACCTGCAGTAGCGTCAACCAGCTGATCAATTTTTGATAATGGAAAACTGTCCTTTGGGCATGCTTTGTTGAGATCAGTGTTGTCTATGCAAATTCTTCACTTGCCATTTGACTTCTTTACCATGACTACATTAGCAAGCCAAGTTGGGTACTGAACTTCTCTTATAAAATTAGCTTTTAATAATTTGTCAACCTCTTCATCAATAACCCTCTGCCTTTTCTGGAGCAAAATTTCTCTTTTTCTACCAAACGGGTTTATAATTAGGAGAGACTTCTAGGCAATGCATAATTACATTGGATGTGATTCCGGGCATATCCGAAGCTATCCAAGCAAAAATATCAGCATTATCTCGAAGAAAAGCAATTAATTTTACCTTCGATTCTTCATTGAGCAAACTGTCCGATTTGTAGCTGCTTGGTAGGATCGGGATAAAGATAGAAGAGTGTTTTCTCACCGATCTCCGCCGTCATTCATCTAGTGATTATCATCAGTGATAAGTTGTTGCGATTGTTGTTTGTCTTGAAGTCAAACATTGAGTCAACAGCTTGATCTCTCTTCTCTTGCTTCCGATGTCGATGTAGGAATCGTACCAAGAGATGTTATGTGGAAACAATAGCTCGGAATTTGTTTAATGCGGACGCCCCAATATTGCATTATAAGCCGAAGAGGTTCTAGCCACAATAAAATTGATGGGAAGGGTTCTTTGGTGTGGTTCAGACCCAAAAGTCACAAGTAAAATTGTTTCTCCTTCCACCCCAACTTGATTTTCGCCGAAGCCCGTAATTGGAATAAGAGAGTTTTGCAATTTATGCCCAGATAACCCCATTCGAACAAATGCATCATACAGCAAAACATCAACCAAGCTTCCATTATCAATCAAAATTCGTTTTACATTAAGTTGGCAATGACTGCCGAGACTACTATAGGGTCATCATGGGGGAGTTGAACTCCCTGAATATCCTCGTCAGAGAATGTGATGGAGTTCTTTCCCTTCAATTTCTTCGGAACATTCTCTTCAACTTCGGCACTCCAAGTTGATGGCCGATGGAGCATTCTAACATCCCCACTAGTTGGCTTCTGATGTGGCAGGTCGGCTTCATCGGATATTCTATGAACAGTAATGGCTTCAGCTTGAGGCTTAGAGCGGTTGACATACTTTCCCAAATAGCCCCTCTTTATGAGATCTTCAATGGCGTCCCGAAGCTGAAAGTAATCCTCAGTGTTATGGCCATGATCCCGGTGGAACCTACAGTATTTGCTTTTGTCCCTTGTTTTTGCTGGTGTCTTCAGGGGACATGGCCTTGGAAATACTTTTCTTTTTCTATTTCCAGTAGAATCTTCTTCTTAGGTAAGTTAAGGGGAGTAAGTATCAAAGCGATTGTTCTGCTGCCTGGACCTAGGACTATGCTTAGGGGCCGAAGAGTTATTAAAGGAACTGGGCATATTGGATCCTTTAGTGTTCTTCTTTAGAAGAGAGAATCTTCCTTCTGCCATTCTTCGGCACGCCGCCTGCTCCTCAGCGACTGCATACTTCTGAGCTCTTGCCAACAGTTAGGCATAGCTCTGGGGAAATCTCTTATCCAGGGAAAAAGTAAACCTGGATGATTTCAAGCCTTTTTTCAAGGCAGACATTGCCACATGCTCATTCAGATTAGGAATTTCCAATGTGGCTGAGTTGAAATGGCGAACAAAGTCCTTCAAATTTTCTCCCTCCTGCTGCTATAGAAGAAACAAGCTGTCGGTATTTCATGGCATTTTCTGGCACGTCCTGAAGTGCGAGACGAACTGTCGCTCTAAATCAGAGAAAGAATGAATTGTCTTCGACGGGAGGCTTGAGTACCACATTCGAGCAAATCTTTTTAAAGTAGCAGGAAAGGCAAGGCAATAAAGAGCATCCATAGCTCCTTGGACCATCATATGAGCCTTATAGCTCCCCAAATGGTCAAGAGGATCTGAGATCCCATCGTAAGCCTCCAACTATGAAATCTTAAAGTGCCTCGGGATAACTTCCGCAATTATATGATCAGAAAAAGGGGTTGTGAATTGAAAGATGTGACCTCATCGCTTCTTCTTAGATCTATGACTCTTGCAATCTGTGCTTGCATGGATTTAAACCTCTATTCAAATTCACAATTGATCTCCTTCTGCCTATCCTCCTTCAAAGTAAGATTTCTAGAAGAAACAGAGGGAGATCGCCAAACTCTTTTCTTTTCATTGTGATCCCAGGCTTGCCGATCTGATGGAGAAGCATGGCGACCACGAGATGACTGGACTTGTGAAAAGCTGGGAGTGATTTCCTGATGTCGACCCTCTTTCAAAGATTGACGGCCGGAGGGTGAAACTGCTGGAGGTGGTGGCTGCCTTTGAGCTGTAGCCTCATGTAGATGTTGAACCAAAGCTGTCAGGGCTTCAATTTTGTTCTGAAGATCTTCGAACTGTTGCTGGCCCACCATTATCATGGGAGGCCCTCCTTGATCTGCCAGGAAATTACCTGTCGGAAGGTCATTTCCTGGTTGCTCCTGACTTGTAGAAGCATTTCGAGCTTTCCCTTTCACATTTTTGCTTCAAGTAAAGCTTTCCTTTGATCAAGGAAAAAAAATATTTCCCTACCTGGCGCGCCAATCTGTTGACGCTGAATCTCCGTCGACCGGATGGAGTGATCCTTCCGTTGGGCCGGAACCAGAACCTGCCGCGACCACACCTGTCCAGGAGGGAGAGAAGAAAACAGTGAAAGTCGATGTTGAAGTCAGAAGACCCAAGCAACAGCAAAATGGAAAAGCAAGGATGGGGAAGAAAGAAATCGAAAATGATGTCCAAGCCCAGAGTCCGGATCCCCAGAGTGTTCCCTCTTACCAGTATTTATAGGCTCCAATATAACTACTTACGGTTATGGAGGTTGTCAAGCGCAACCACTTCTTAACTGCAAGTAGTGGCTGTCGGAAAAGCCGTTACACCCGGGGTTTGTTAATCTGAGGTTTCAGACCACGTGGGTGGTTGCAACAACCCAAACAGATTTCATCCGTTTGTCTAATAACCCCACGTGTTCTAGAATCCTCCTTCTTTAAGCATAGATCCGAAGGATCTTGACATTCTCTTTAGTAGTACTAATGAAGAGAATGTTAGCTTTACATTTCGGATCTTTCTTAGACATGATAAAAATAAACACTTACAATCTTCAGGTTGAAGAAGTAAAGTTGAAGATATTTGCCCGAGAAATCAAGTCTTCAGATCAAGACAGTTGCACGAAGCTGAAGGCATTCAACATCATCTTCAGACTGAGATAAAAATACGAAACCGAAGATCCAGAGTATAATCTCCTTTAGACAATAGGCCAAAGATAATAAGCACGGTCTCAGAACAAGAATAATAATATGAAACTGAAACAGAGAAAATATCCTGGATCATAGATACGAAACCAAATATTTTAGACATGGTCTTCGAATTAATGTGAATGCACGAAATCGAAGATAATAATCAGTTTGTTTCTCAAATAATCAAACATGATCTTCGGATCAAGATAATTATACGAACCTGAAGATTTAAAGATTAGTAACAAGAAGATAACCGTATGAAACCGAAGACTCCTCTTACCATTTGATATAATTTATAAATAAAAATTAATTAATTAATTAAAATAAAATAAAGATATCATACCACGTCTAATCCTGGATCTAGCCGCGCGAGGGATAGCGGGAGACGAGCAATGGCTTCGGTGGACGAGATGACGAGGAATTTGGAGGACGGAGAACGGGGAAAGGAGGCACCGGCGCTTCCCCCGCGTCGGACGGGCCACGGCATGTCGTCGTCGCTGCTTCGAAGGAGGTCGGATCGGTCGGTGCTGTCCAAAGTGAGAAGCGGACCCCTCAGGCGGCTGCTGGCCAACCTCCAGGAGATCTTCCTCGGGACCAAGCTCCCCCCTCTTCCCCGCCGTACCCCTCGCCATCGCCGCCCAATGCTTCGATTTCGGCCGAGTAAGCTCCTTCTGTTACCATTCCTCTCTCTCTCTCTCTCTCTCTCTCTCTCTCTTTCTGTGTGTGTGTGTTTGTTGGTTGGTATCAAAATACCTATTGTCAATTTGTCAAGCCCCACGGTTCCGGAATGTATTATTAGATACGAAACGTAAGGTGATGAGGTGGTGGAAGCGATCACGACCACAGCAAGAGTTAGGCGTGCGAGATACTTTTGTCCCTTACTTCAGAAACAGATATGAGCAGATCCGGCCTTGGATTGCCGCAGCGTGAATTCACTTTCTAGCTTGCCATGGTGGTGGTACATCTAGAACATCCAGACAACTCTAAAGTGGCTCGATTTTATAGCAATTAAAGCCACTTAGCGGATTGCGGCAATTTAGATGCCTGAATGCATCATAGCTGCCAGTGTAAAAAGGGAAGACGACGCTATGAATTTGATTTAGCTCACTCCAACTAAAATAATCGGTTGCGAACGCGGGTTAATCTTAATTGGTGAAAGTTTATCGATAGTATTTTTTATTTCATCATCAAAAAAAAAAAAAAAAAAAAAAAAAAAAAAAATCAAAAAAATTATTACTTGCAACTGCGGGTAGGACATATTACCCGAGGCCTTGGGCTGGCAACGGGGGATGATCCCAGATCGAGGTAGCTGGGAAATAAGGGCCACGCATTCATTTCAGTTCCCATCATTCATGACCACAATTACCATAAGTTTGTACAGCTTAGGAACGTGATGATGCTCTGGCATTTATAATTTAGTTGAAACCTTTGGTCAGTCGAGCAATTGTGCTCGATCGGTTGAAGATTTTGGGAGAAAAGTTTTGTCGGTTGGCCTATTTTAAGAAATTCCTATACAATAATTTTGCTGTAGGCAGCCCAGAATACAAGTCGGTTTTTTTTTTTTTTTTTTTTTTTTTTTTTGGTGACAGTTAGTTGCCAGCTTTTCAAAACTCCACGCCAATTCCTAAACAGGGTGCAGACATAGAATAGATGGAGGCGTCCAATAACGTATTGAGAGAGCGTCATCCGTCTGCTTGGCGTTGTGGTCTTGCAATCCATCATACGTAAAATCGCATTGCCGCATCATCGCGAAAACTATGGCGAAAAGAAAGAAGTTTGACCGACCAGTGGGTGTCCTTTTCTTCCCCTCATCTAGCATATAGATATGAGATATTTTGTTTATTAATTTATTAACTTTTGGTCCGTTTTTTGACATAATAATTTAATTGGTGGAAACAGGCTTGGGTCTTCGCGTTGAGTACGGTGGGCCTCGCTCCTCTTGCCGAACGGTTGAGCTTCCTAAGCGAGTAAGTTTCTGCAAACGCAAAGAAAAATCTCCTCTACATTATTTGTTCTAATTAATATAATTTAACGTTTAATTTTGCAATACAGGCAAATCTCGTATTATGCTGGTCCAACAGGTAATTCCCTGGTAACTAACCACTTTATAGTTTTTCTTAGTGCCTGGTGATATTACCAAACCTGGTTTTGTTATTTCCTGAGCTATGATCTAACACATGGTGCAATGCCTCATTCAAGATATAATTAAAGATGTAATGCATAACTTAAAAGATTATTGCTCAAACACAAACTACTTTGGCAAATATCACCGCTTTTTTTTTGGCGGACTTTTCAACAAGCAATCACCACGCTATGGAAAAAGAAATAGAACAAGACCTGGGATTTGGTCTTGCGCCCGCGTCGGTGCATGCCTCACAAACACGCAATGAACCTCATTGTTGGACCATATGTGCAGTTGGTGGGCTCCTGAACGCGACCTGTGGGAACGTCCCCGAGCTCATAATCGCACTGCTTGCCCTCCAAAATGACAAGATCGAAGTCCTCAAGTGGTCCCTCCTCGGATCCATCCTCTCCAACCTCCTCCTCGTCCTCGGCTCGTCCCTCTTCTGCGGCGGAATCGTCAATTACTCCAAGGAACGCCCTTTCGACCGGGTAAGCGTAACCAAAGGCCACCTTAGACTTCAAACGGGAAGAGTTCGAGCACAGGAATGGTAGTAGTTCACCAATTCTCAGGGCATTTTGTCCTCCGTTTTCAGAGGCAAAGCGACGTGACCTTGAGCCTCCTGCTGCTGTGCGCGCTGTGCTACATCTTCGCGCTGGTTTTCGACACTCTGCGAGCTTTGGAGAGGGCAATGTGGAGGCAGGAGCGGCGCTGAGCCTTTCAAGATCGTGCAGCATTGTGATGCTCGTCGCCTACTTCGGATGCCTCTTTTTCCAATTGAAGACCCATCGCCAGCTCTTTGAACCGCCGGAGGTTAGATTTTTGAACCCAGTTTATATATCCTACTAGCGCTGCTGGCGCATGTAGAACGAGCCAGATCCAAGTTCTGTGATGTAATTTGATGGCCCATGGCATCTAGTTCCAAGCATCTAGAATATTAAAATTTGGCCACACCTAACTCGGGAAGTAATAAATCTGGACGTGTTTTGACCTGTTCTTAACCTCTCTCGGGTGTAGGTCGACTTGATCTTAATTTGCCCATCATAAAGTATTCTTGGTTCTCTCGAACCGAGAAAACGGGCTACATACCTTGTTTCTCTGTATCAAGTCATCTTATTCGTAGACTGTAAAATAATATTTGGTGCAGAAAAATTTGTCCATGTGCTTTTGGCTGTCCTTGGTTTAGTCTAGCATAGACAAGGGACAGTTATGGCAAGAACACCTGACATAAAATGCAAACAAGAAATTAATGCAAAAGAGAAGAAAAACCAAATCAAAACTCATAACTCTACTTTTCATTTGCTGTTTCATTGAAGAAAACTTCGTTTGAACTCCAAACTGCAAATTAGACAATTCAAGGTAAACAAGCAAAGTAATTATAGAAAGCTTTTTATTGGATGGATGAATGTGATAGAGTATGTTTATTTGCACTATTCTCAGTAGACTGATAGAAGAGAATAATTAGAATGCAGATAAAACTGAGCGGGAAATTCCCAAACCAAGTTTATCAATTCCTGGCTCTATAAGGTGTAAAGCAGCTGAGTCAAATTGAGTTGCAGTTTGCATTGTCTGCATTTACTTGGTCCTATTCTGACATATACAAAGATGGTAAACGACTCTATGACTATAATTCATTCATCATAATAATAGATAAAGGTATGAGTTGGGGCATGCCCCGGTGGCCATATATCCTTCTTACTAGCTAGAGGTTTCAAATCTTGGATGGTGTATCCACAAGGATTGGAACCTAGGTAATTTTAGTGTGGAGGGTCTCCTCCATTTCTCTCGGTAAATAATGGATAATGACAGTAAAGATAGCGAATATTTGAAATGAGGAATGAAGGCCGAGGATGTTAGAGACAATGATGCAGCACTTGTAACAATGAACATGGGTAAAATTATTCAAGAATGAAGATTGTGTTTATCTCAAGAGCAGGCCTTAAAGCAGAGTGAATTGGACACTGTAAGTGATAGTTGCTCATGCGGCTATAGATGATTTCTTGCCTTGGCCATGGAAGAACGGGTCAGTGCCTTATAAGAAAAGATTGTAAGTCACAGTCCTAATTGCTGACATTCTCTTTACCAGAATGATGAAAACCAGTATATCCTACCGGTCAAGAAGAAGTAAACATTAGTCACAGCTTGCCACTCTCTGCCTCTAGGAAGTAGGAATGCTGTTGTATCACTACCAGCACCTTTTTCTACTTTATAACTTTCATACCATGACCATCAATATTTCCCTAAGTGCTCTTTTGAGAATGGTGTGGGTATACCAATAATGTCAAATAAATGATGGAATAATTAACCGGGTCAAAAACGCCTAGGAAGCATTTCCTAAAGTTTGAACCTAGATTTGCCACCATGACCATCTTCATCAAACCCTTCCCCCCCTGCCACCTCTGTGAGTGGGATTTCTTTTCTTTTCTTCATTTGTTTGTTTGTTTTTTCTCTTTGAGAAGCTATGTGATTATGATATCTAACACCTTCAGTGACTAACAGAAGAAGCTGACAGCAATGATGATACTGTTTCAGATACACCAGTTATTGGTTTTGCTAGTGCATTTGCTTGGTTAGCAGGGATGACTGCTGTGGTTGCAGTTTTGTCAGATTATGTTGTTACTACCATCGAGGTATCAGATCGATCAATGTCTATATCTATCTAATCTTTCTTTTTGAAGGCTGATCTGAATCCTTTGAAGTTTCTAAAGGAGCAAGGTTTTCCTCTTCTTAGGCAGCATCAGAGTCATGGAGAATGTCTGTAAGCTTTGTTGGTGTTATCTTGCTGCCTGTTGTGGGAAATGCGGCAGAACATGCAGCTGCAATCATCTTTGCTTTCAAGAACAAGATTGTAAGACAAGCTCTTATTTCTGGTTATGAAATTTTCAATGAAGTAAAATATGTGTAATCTTCTTAACTGAATGGAGCCAATGGGCATTTTGTAGGATATCACTCTGGGCATCACTCTTGGTTCATCGACTCAAATATCCATGTTTGTGGTGAGACTTTAGGCAGCCATTTCCATAAAACATAGTTTTTCCCTCCTTTTTTGTTGCTTGTTTAAAGGATTCACAAATATTTTGTTGAACATGAATAGGTCCATTAAGTGTAATAGTGGCATGGATAAAGGGTATCCACATGGATCTTGATTTGAGCTCTTGGGGACTGGATCACTAGTTATGTCAATCCTACTAACTGCCTTCACCCTTCAGGTAAATCTTTAACCATTAATCCATTATTGCTAGTGATTGTTTGGTATAATTCAATTGTGTTTACCCAAAAGCGGGAAAAATAGTTAGTGCATGAGGCTTCCACCAATTCAGGGTTTGGACATGGCCAAATATACATCACCTTACCCTTGCATGTAAAGAGGCCATTTTTGTGTTTCAAACTTGTGACCTCCAGGTCACAATGAAGCAACCTTATCATTGTGCTAAGGCTCACCCTCCCAGCAATGGAAAAAATGAATTTGCTAACTAAGACTAGGAAATTGACAATATGACCTAAATGTAATAAAGTGCAATGGAGTTCTGTTAATTAACCTACTAGATTTGCTAATGATGCAATGGAGTGCAATTGGGCATCAAGGCTCACCCTCTCAAACAAAGGAAAACCTGGATTGCTGATTAAGATTAGGAAATTGACAATTTGACTTAAATTTGTTTGAAGCAAACATGGTAACTTAATTAACAGAACTACATTGCACTTAAATGGTGATGAATTCATTTAAACGTAATCCATTAATTTCAGTAAAAAGGCTTAGTAAGAGAGTACGGAATAAAACAAAAGAAATGAACTGACCGAGTTATGTCAGGCAGACATAAAACCGAAATATATGAAGGGTTAATTAAGATGTTCAATGTAATTCAACTAATTGTGTGAAGGTTTTCCAACTCATGTAAAACAAGGTACCAGGGCCAAGCAACTGGTGGAGTGGTGATAGAATTATGTTGAACCGGAGAATAAAAAGTTTACTGATTTCAAGAAGTGCAGACCCAAATGATAATTTCAGCAAGAAAACTTGCTAGTGAATGACCAAACCCTAATGATAATGAACTTTATTGAGAGATAATTACATCACGTATAATGATACTTCACTCTCTTTGTGATAAGGAATTCTGCAGAGCTTTCTTCATTATACAAAAAACCACTGGCTTGCATGGAAAAAACCAATCATGTAAATCCAACGATGGAAAAAAAAAAGTTCTAGATTATCTCATGGGGGCTGAATTTTGTTCTTTAGTGGCCAAATTTGTACTACTTGAACAGTTTCTTTAGCCAACTTAACTAAAGCATACTGCTGTGCTATCAATGGAAGATTCTAGAACTTTCACACTTATGATATCTAAAGCTAACTTTTCATAGCTTTCAATATGTGAATGAACGTATTCTGAAAATCCATTTTGTCTTCAACTATGATCTCAAGTGTCAGTATTCTAGGTCAAACTTTCTAGTGGAACCAAGAACATGAAATCAATTAAATTTGAACCACAAAGATTGGTTAATCAGCCACCATGTGAACAGCAATTTCTGATGAATTCTAACACCAAATATGAGGTGTGCAAGCACCAAAATATCAACTTCACACAACATAATATATTCATATCTTGACTCAGTCTGAATCTGATTGATTAAGACTCAAAACAGAATTACTAAATAATGCTAATAAAAAAGAAGAAGGCTATATGCACCTAAAGTGGAGAAAAATGATCTAATACGGCAACTACCAAGTTTGAAGAACTTGCTATTGGAAAACTCAATAAAAAAGATCTTTGAAAGCCTGAGTGCAAGCAATTCCCGGGCATGATCCAGGATGTTACATATTGTTGATGCTGAATCTCCGTCGATCGGATGGAATGATCCTTCCGCCGCTAGGCCGCCGCGACCTGAATCTGCAATACAGATCCCTGACCAGAGGTTTTCGGCGGGGGGACACTCCGATGCCAAAGTCAGAAGAGACTTAAGCAACAGCAGAATGAAAAGCTTGTAGAAGCATCAAGGAGGGGGAAGAAAGGAAAAATAAAATGTAAGCCCCTCCCGAGCCCGGATCCCCGGAGCGTCACCTCTTACCAGTATTTATAGGCTCCAACGTAACTACTTACGGTTACAGAGGTTGTCAAGCGCAACCATTTCTTATTGCAAGTAGTGGCTGTCGGAAAATTCGTTATACCCGGGGTTGTTTAATCTGAGGTTTGGACCATATGGGTGGTTGCAACAACCTAAACAGATTTCAACTGTTTATCCAAGAGCTCAACGTGTTCCAGAATCCTCCTCTTTAAGCATAGATCCGAAGTGATCTTTACATTCTCTTTAGTAGTACTCCTGAAGGGAATGCCAGCTTTACACTTCGGATCTTTCTTAGACGGTAAAAATAAACACTTACAATCTTTAGGTTGAAGAAGTAAAGTCGAAGATATTTGCCTGAGAGATCAAGTCTTCGGATTAAGACAGTTGCATGGAGCTGAAGACATTCAGCATCGTCTTCAGACTGAGATAAAAATACGAAGCCGAAGACCCAGAGTATAATCTCCTTTAGACAATAGGTCGAAGATAATAAGTACGGTCTCCAGACAATAATAATAATATGAATCCGAAGACAGAGCATCCTGGATCATAGATGCGAAACCATATACTTTAAACATAGTCTTCGGATTAATGTAGATGCACGAAACCGAAGAAGATAGTAATCAATTTGTTTTCCAAACAATCAAGCATCGTCTTCGAATTGAAATAATGATACGAAGCCGAAGACTTAGGGTCAGTAACAAGAAGATAATAGCGTGAAGCTGAAGACTTCTCTTGCTATCTGATATGACCTTATAAAATAAAGAATGATTAATTAATTGAAATAAAATAGGGATATCATAACACATATAATCGGGAAAACTTGGGGCATGAGTTATTGCATAAGATTATCACCATCTGGGAGATTGCTCAACACATCCAATGAGGGAGTCCTCTTAACAAGAAGTTCTCTTGAAAAGCTATCATCCGCATCCACTCTACTATTTGTGACTTATATATCCCCAATGTGTAGCTCATGAATCACTCATGATTTAAGAGACTGTAAGTTTCCCAAGATATAAACATTTCGAATATTTACTTATTTATCTGAATATATGTTCTTGTGTTAAATACATCCTTAGACATCATTATATGGGAAAGCATTTAATTTCATTATGAAATTACATAATCTAATGTTGAATTTAGATATAGTAAAGATTAGGTTATTTTCATGTTGTTGATGATGAAGTGTTCATATTTGATTTATTATTATTATTATTTTTTGCAGGATGGCACTTGGCACTATATGAAGGGATTTGTCCTCCTACTTTGCTACGCTGTTATTGGTGCATCATTTTTCATCCTTAGACCCTCTTCAGGTATGTTTAACCAAACAACTACTTGAGAACAAGAACTTACCTTCTTCTACATGACTTATCATGGCATTCCTGACTTTATTTTTTTTCCCTTTTGTTTCCAATTCCAATGCCAGATCAAGTAAATGCCATCAACCGGGGTGTCAAAACAATACCAATGAAATCTGTAAAGGCTTAGGACACTAAATCGCAAACTGGTGTTTTATGTGCATACTAGATTGCTTTAGTTTTGTCCTTTCAGTAATTTCCAGTAAATTCAATAAAGAAATTCCTTTTCCAAGTGTGTCGTTATAAAAGAGCATAAAAAATGGGCATTCTTGTTTATGAATCTATTCCTCTCGGTCAATATCTTTATATCTGCATGTATGCCTTCATATGCTTCGCTTCCCCTGCACAATCTCCAATAATATCTGTAAACAAACCGAACCACAACTTGTGAAATCTTAAAACTTATTCATAAATTGGCTTAAAACCTTTTCTCCTTTGATCAATAATGTTACATTAGACACTACCTTGTGAATGGCAAATTGACATTAGAGTCCTTTGTGTTGTGAGAAGAATCGGATTATGTTTGTGAGATCAAGTAAAACAAAGGTGTGAGTGATTTACAAACTTCTATTTGATGAACCTGGAGTGGTTCAGCCTGGTCTGACCTATGCTATACTTATGCTCAACATTAACTTTAACCAGCTCTCCCCTTGGACGAGGTACATGGTTGAAACCCTGTTGAAGGCATCCTGCACGTTCCTCAAATTAATCATTTTTCTAGGAAAAATTTGGTGAGCTAGCTAAGTGTAACTCGAGGAGTTGGTCACTTAAAACAAAGTTGTGGGTTTTAATTATCAACAATTGACAGGGACGTTGTCGACGCATCTTCGTTCGTCTTACAATTGTGCAGGTATCTTCGATCACCTTCAAGTAAAGGATGTACTGCCCATGAGATGGTGGATCAGGAAAGATAGCTAAGACTTCTCTTCTTCTTCTTCTTCTTCTTTTTAATTATAAATATTCCTTATCATGGCGGAAATCCTACTGATAATATTATTATCACCAATCATCCGGTGAATTGGGGCTTGTCCTTATGGTAATACATTTTTGTTTAGGAACCAAAGATTTTGAGTTTACTTCGAGGACAATATATTTCACAAATTCTGAATTTGGATAATTACATTATGGTACGTTGATCCCTTTCTTTTTTATCTGAATGAGCTTTGCTATGGTGCTTCAAGACCTTTTTTAGTTTTTTTATTATTGATGTTTTACTGATCATCCAATTTAAGATGGATGGCGATGATTTATCCATTATCAATCAATTTTAACCGGTGATGTACATGGTTGGTGCAGTAAGTAATTCAAAATACAGGGACAATTAGGAAATGACAAGAGTAGCGAGTGAAGTCTAGAATTTTCTGAAAGTTGGTTTTTCTCTTTTCTCTTTTCAATGGTGTATCATGAGATAATATCGTTTCCTTCCAAGAAAATCCTGATGTACCACTACTCTCCATCGCTAGGTGCTATCATTACCATTGACACACCCACCTACTTTGCCACAATGTCATCCTTTTTTGTCAATCTTTGCTACGAGACCCTTGCTCGCCCTCCCCTTGCTACCTCGATCATCTCCTCGATCTCCGTCCACCGATTACACCTTGCCCCACCCTCCTTTCTTCTCCTTCACCTTCGATTGTTGTGACCGCCTCTTTGCCCACCTCCTTGATCGCCTCTTTCTCAGTCTCCAATTGGCGATCAAGCCCTGCCCTATCCTTCACTTCTCCTTCACCTCCGATTACTATGGCCGCCTCTTCCCCTACCATCTTGACGCCTCCTTCTCGATCTTTAATTGGTGATCAAGTTCCACCCCACCCTCTCCTTCTCCTCCTTTGTCTTCGACCATTGTAGCCACCTCTTCCCCTAAGCAAAGGAGGAAGAGGGGGTAAGCAGTTTGAAAACAAGTGGCATTGTTATTTTATCATCTCAGCTCATAGTATGCTAGCAGAGGTGTGTCCCGGCTATCCTAAACTCCTGTGCAACATGCACGGTCTCGCATTTTGGACTTCTTTAAATAGTCACTTTGGTCAGGAAGATTTGGGGTTTGACAGCGATGGCTCAGAGAGTTTTGTGGATTTTTTAAGAGAATTTTTATGCTCTATATTAAGATATTGATATAGAAAATTGAGAGGGCATAATCTTTTATATTTATGAATTTTTCTTTTATAATGAAGTTACATATCTCGTGAATGTAAGCTATGGCCGAACCACATAAATCTTGATGTTCCTGTATGATTTATTTTTATCTATTTTATCGTAATTATTATTTTATTATTTCATTTTTGATCTTGATGCACAAATATGCTTAAACATTTGTACTTTGGTTCGGTCTTTCCACTAGTTTTGATTATAACATCCGGTATCAGAGCCGAGTTTTTTTGTATGTTTATGCTAAGTTGATTCAGTGTGTGTTTAAGATGTCGACGAGATTTGAAGTTGAAAGATTTGATGGCAAAATGGACTTCAACATGTGCAAGAAGAGGGTGAAAGCAATCCTAGTTTAGCAAAATCTTTACATAGCTCTTCTTTCAAAGAAAAAAATATTGATGCAGATGAATAGTCATAGCTTGATCTGAAAGCTTCTGACACTATTGTACTTTATTTTATAGATGAGATAATGTATAATGTTGAAGAGTACAAAACTATCTTTGATTTATGAAAAAAATTAGATGATTATATCGAAAAATCTCTTACAAATAAATTATATTTAAAAAAGTAACTTTATAGCTTATGTTTGTTTGAAGGGAGTGATTTTTTAAAGTATGTAAATGTGTTTAATAAGTTGATTTCACAGTTTCATAGTTTTTGAGGGTGAAGGTGGAGGAAAAGATCAGGTTATTATTCTTCTTTCATTTTTTTCAAGTCCTATGATCATTTGGTGACCACCATCTTATATGGCAAAGACACTTTGAAGATGGAGGAGATTAAGACAACATTGCTATCAAATGAAGCTAGGCACAAATCTGATATAGGTGACAGTTTGTTGTCAAAGGATTCGGGTCATGAAAGAGAACGACAAAAAAAAGTGATGGGGACATCATATCAGGCATAGACTTTAAGCTTCAATTTGTCCTCTAAGTCATGTGTTGGTCAATTTTTATTAAGTCATGTAATAAAGTCCAAATTTTGTGAGTCCTATAATAAAGTGAGCCAGTTGGATTCACTAAGTCGATAGAAGTTCCTTGTTTAGTCCATTGAGTTCTGTTTATCTATTCAGTGAGTTCATTATTTATTTAGGCCTATTTTGAGTCTTGTCAATTAGGCTTTTTGAGTCCATATAATTTTTATTCAAGATGAGGACCTTTGAACCCATACTTAAGTCACAAACCCAGCATCTGGATTTCTTCATGCTGCCCAAGCCCTCCAGAAGATGGTGCCCCAGCATACCAAGCCTTAGGCGCCTCAAGCCCATAAGATTTCATGAAGAAGTGCCACCCAGATCCCCATCCTTGGCACCCCAGCCCAAGGCCCACAGCAGTTGACGCCCCTAGCCCATCATGAGTTGGCATCCATATTTTGACTCTGTCCAAGATGCCCAAGGCTTTGACTTAGTCCAAGCCCAGCAAGAATTTCATACCAGTCCAAGCCCATGGAGAAAAGTCAAAGCTTCCAAGTCTAAAAAGGAGTTGATGTCCAAGTTCTACAAGGATTTCAGTCTACCAATTATATTCAAATTATGTGTTCCTTATTCTACTCAATTTTATTCTTCTAATCCTATTCATACTGTGAACTCTTAGTTTGACACGGAAAGAGTTAGATGAATCTATAAATATCTATCCCCTCTCCCTCTTGTAATCAATCTCTTATTCATGAAATAAACTCTAGTAAATTTTTCTTGTGACAAATTGTGTTCTTTGGAAGTGTGTATGAGACTTGTTCTTTTTTCTTCTTCTAAAACTAAGCCATTGTGTCCATCCAAGCGAGCCCTAAGACGCCCACCATCATCCCTCTCCAAGATCCAAGATGCCCAGCTTCCTCCAAGGCCGCCAACCCCTGCAACTCCATCTTCCAATCATCCTTCAAACCGATCTCCAGTTTCTTGCTTTTTCCTTCTTGCTTGCCTTTAACCTTTGACGTTTGCAGGATCCCTCCAGTGCTACGTTCCTCGGATGAATTCTTCTTTGCTCCTGAACGAAGCTAATAAAAAGCCGACGGATTTGCAAGAAAGTGATCGGATCATTCAGGCACCAATCTGAGCGGAGTGATCTCTTCCACAGCAACAGAAATCATTTCCTGGTATGTTAAACTTAATTCACATCTCTTTTTATCTGATTTCTTGAAGATTGAACATGCTCCTAATAGGCCTTCTTAGACCTAGGTTCCTGATTTCTTTTCTTTTTGATTGAACTAGCATATGGGTAGGATGCTAATTGATACAAGATAACCTTAACCTAATCTAGAATAGTTTCGGGAATCACAATCATAAAAAAATTTAAAAATATTTACTTGCTTTAATCTGATTTTCTTCATCTTCATTCCTTGTATATCATCCTGCATCATATTAGAATCTCGTTCATCATCAATTTTGGTATCAGAGCATAGTTTAGGGCATGTTCTTGCATCATAGTCTAGATTTCTGCATAACCCCTCAAAACATAGGACTGTTTTCCCCATTAATATTTTATTTTTTCTGATTTTCATGGTTAATATCCTCTGTTTTTGTTCTCTATTTTTTGATATTTTTGTGGATTTTTTTTAATCCAAAAATCAACAAAAAAATAGCAAAAATAAAATCCTAAGAAAAATCTGCATCTTGTCATCTGCATTAGGGATCTGAGTTTATATTTGTTTCATGAACTTAGAAATTTTATTTTTCTCTGAAATTTACATCACGTCATCTCTGTTGAGTCTTCTATTTTAATAATATTTTTCTCAGATTTTACAGAACCAAAATTTACAAAAAAATTGGCATCTTAGAAACCCTAACCAGAATTCTGTGTTTTCCTGTAACCAGTTAGAAATCCTAGGTTTTGCATCATAATAATATTTTAGTTTTGCATGAAATTTGGTAGGAAGCATCCTTACACATCATTGTCTGTTCTGTAAATTCTTTAGAATTTTTTTGCATTGAAATCCATGCTAACTTCTGCATCAACAAATCGTAATTTCAATTTCTGCATATCTGACTAAACCAAACCTAATCAACTACCAAACTCACTTCACCCAAGCCAATTTTTGTTTGATAACTTAACCAACTCAAATTTAATTGTCACCTCATAAAAAAATAAAAAAAATATTTTTTTATTTTTGATTGTTATTAGATTGCATCAGGTTTCCTTGTGTGTTCATCATCTCATTCAATTAATCTTAAGGCAATTTCCTATCTCAGATCAGGGCAGGATTTCATCACCTTCCTGGGCCCAAAACAACCACCTAGCATCAAAAACCAAGCCTTAATTAAAATCAATTAGCAACCTAATTTGCTCTAGTGAGCTTAGGGATACCAACAGGTCAGGTCCGAGTTGTGTGGGTTAACTAGTGCATTCAATTTCTCAACTATTATTGGAAACTGGTATCTAAAGCTAGAGGTCCAGAGGCAAACACTCTAAGTGGACTGGTGGTTACTTAATTAGAACCCTGTCACAAGCAGGGGGAGCCTCCCACCACCCCACCTTTTACTTGGCCAGAGGAAGGATTAGTTGTTGAGTTGGGTGTAAGTTGAGTCGACCCACTCAATTTTGGTTCTAGGTCTAGCAAACCCTATAGCGCACTGATCTTTGCATGCTTGACTGCATCATACCACTTTGAGTGATTGATTGCATGACCACTAGGTTAGGAACCAAATATCAACAATCTAAGCCCCAACCTAGCTCAGCCATGGAATCCAACTTTGAGATCTTCATGAAAGCCATGACTAAACGATTTGACCATATGAACAACTGATTGCCCAATCCACTGCCCAATTAACCACCCAGATTAACCAGTCTAATACCCAATCCCAAAACTAGTTTGTCCAGTTGACCATCTAGATAAACCAAAAACCCAATCCAATAACCAAGCAACCCATAGATTAGTACCCTTAGATATGAGCCCAGTATTAGTCCACTTCCTTTTAGTCAACCCACCCCTACCCCAGTCATTAGTTAATTTTTCCTTAGCCAACCCCCTTACCACCCCATTGGTTCACCAGAATGACCTTGAAGAGGAGATATATGAAGCCGATGTGAGCCTAGTGGATGAGTATGAGGAGGAAGAAGAAGAGATACCTGTAGAAGACCCCGAATTAGTTGACCTTGACCAAACCCAGATAGAACCTATAGTGGAAGACCAGTTAGAGGAAGAGAATCCACATACTACTGTTATAATTATACCTGAGGAGACTTTAGAAGAAAGTACAATTATAGAGCTTAGTCCTAAATTTCATGAACCAGAAGACTTTATTAAGGATTTGGCTTATCAGTACTCTCAGGATGAATCCCCCTGTAGTTCCCATTGAAGATCTTTTTCCTGAAATTAATGACCCATTCTTCCATACTGTAGACCCTGTAGGTAAACCTCAACCCCGTAAGGTCAACCTCATTAGTCTAGAACTAATCCCTGACACTTCTTCTTGTATCCTATTCTATCGAATCAACCCCAAACCCTTTTCTTACTTTCTACCCTGCCAAGCTAACCCTAAACCTACCTCTTATTTTCTACCATTTTTGAAGCTTTTCATGTTTCTCTAACCACTAGATTGCATTTTGTAGAAGTTTTTCTATTGCATTCATTCATTACGCATGTCATGTTTGTATTTTACTTTTGAAGGACCTTATGGTATATGTTAGGAGTGCATGTCAAGTTCTCATTTGCATGTCACCCTCTTGACAAGGGTCAAATCCACAGCTGTAGTTTAGAGTTAGGCGAGTTTGCATATTAATAAGTGTTGGTATAAGTTTGCCCGCATTAGGTATTTTGTTTGCATGTCAATAGGAGTTGTTCTATGTCATTTGCACTGCATGATTAGAGATCTGCAAGAAGAATTAATCATAAGATTAATGTAAGTAATATTTATAAAAAAAAATATGGTTAATTCCCAAAAAGAGTTTAAGAGTTTGCTAGGAAAATTTTGTAACAATTAGGCTACATACCTGTAAGCTGGATCCATCAAAGTGATAAAGAGAGTTGGACCTAGTGCCTGAGTTACCTAATTAGGCATTAAGCTTAACCTTCAATATCTCATACTTAGTTGAGTATAGGGAGCCAGCAATGATACCCAATGAGTTTGAGCCTAACCCTTTCTTTGAGAGCGAACCAACCCTGAGTGTCCACATCAATTTAGCCTGTGAGAGGAAAAATTGAGCATATCCTGGATGACCAAGCCACTAGTACCCGGATCAAAGGCTACCAGTCACTTGGTTCATTGGCAAGGTCGACTGAGATCTGAGGATTCGTGGATCATTCGAGAGAATCCGCAACGCCTCAACCTAGACCCGTCAGAGCAGTACCTGAGCCATATAGACCTTCCTACTCAACAGGGTCGAGGTCCTCCCACCCTGGGAGAATTGATGGGGACATCAGATCAGACGTAGACTTCAAGCTTCAATTTGTCCTTTAAGTCATGTGTTGGTCAATTTTATTAAATCCTGTAATGAAGTCCAAATTTTGTGAGTCCTGTAATAAAGTGTACCAGTTGGATTCACTAAGTCGGTGGAAGTTTCTTGTTTAGTCCATTGAGTCCTGTTTATCTGTTCAGTGAGTCCATTGTTTATTTAGGCCTATTTTGAGTCTTGTCAATTAGGCCTTTTTGAGTCCATGTTATTTTTATTCAAGAGGAGGACCTTTGGACCCCCACTTAAGTCACCAACCCAGCATCTGGATTTCTTTATGCTACCCAAGCCCTTCAGGAGATGGTGCCCCAGCATACCAGGCCTTAGACGCCTCAAGCCCACAAGATTTCATGAAGAAGTGCCACCCCAGATCCCTATCCTTGGCACCCCAGTCCAAGGCCCATAGCAGTTGATGCCCCCAGCCCATCATGAAGTTGGCATCCCATATTTTGACCCAGTCCAAGATGCCTAAGGCTTTGACCTAGTCCAAGCCTAGCAAGAATTTCATACCAGTCCAAGCCCATGGAGAAAAGTCAAAGCTTCCAAGTCCAAGAAGGAGTTGATATCCAAATTCTATAAGGATTTCAGTCTACCACTTCTATTCAAATTACGTACTCCTTATTCTACTCAACTTTTTCTCCTAATCCTATTCATACTGTGTACTCTTAGTTTGATAGGGAAAGGGTTGGATGAATCTATAAATACCCACCCCTCCCCCTCTTGTAATCAATCTCTTATTCATGAAATAAACTCTAGTAAATTTTCTTGTGACAAATTATGTTCTTTGAAAGTGTGTATGAGACTTGTTCTTTTTTCTTCTTACTAAACCCTAGCCATTGTCCATCCAAGCAGAGCCCTAAGATGCCCACCATCAGCCCTCTCCAAGATCCAGATGCCCAAAGCTTCCTCCAAGGCCCAAACCCCTGCAACTCCTTCTTCCAATCATCCTTTAACCTGATCTCTAGTTTTACTTTTCCTTCTTGCTTGCCTCTAACCTTTGACGTTTGCAAGATCCCTCCAGTGCTACGTTCCTCGGATGAGTTCTCCTTTGCCCTCGAACGAAGCTGATAAAAAGCCGGCGAATTTGCGGGAAAGTGACTGGATCATCCAGGCACCGATCTGAACGGAGCGATCTCTTCCACAGCAACTAGAAATCATTGCCCGGTATGTTAAACCTAATTCACATATCTTTTTGTCTGATTTCTTGAAGATTGAACATGCTCCAAATAGGCCTTCTTAGACCTAGCATCCTGATTTTCTTTTCTTTTTGATTAAACTAGCATGCCGGTAGGATGCTAATTGATACAGAATAACCCTAACCTGATCTAGGCTAGTTTCGAAAATCACAACTATAAAAAAATCTAAAAATATTTGTTTGCTTTAATCTGATTTTCTTCATCTTCATCTTGTATATCATCCTACATCATATTAGAATCCCGTCCCTCATCAAAAAGTGGCAAGAAAAACTATTTCAGGTTCAAGTCAAGAGGACGAAATGATAAGTACTATTACTACAAATAAGAAGGTCATTGGAAGATGAATTATCCCAATTAAAGTCCAGCAAAAATAGAATCTTGATAAGGCTGGATTTGCTACCGAGTCTGAAAGGATAGAAATGTATTGACAATTTTCTTATGTATGAATTTTAAGATATTTGAATTCTTGATACCAGTTGTTCTTATCATATGTGTCCATATAGAGATTGGTTTGTGTCCTGTACATCTCATGATGGGGGTAGTCCTACATATCTCATGATGGGGGTAGAGTTCTTATGGATAATAATACTAAGGACATAATTATTGGGATAGGAATAGTCAAAATTAAGATGTTTGATGGAGTTATAAGGATTTTAACAAAGTTAGGCATGTTCCTAATTTAAGAATGAGTCATATCTTTTAGTACCTTAGATGCAAATGGATACATATTTACCGGTGCTAATGGCATAATAAAAATTAAATGTGGTACTTTAATATTGATAGAGGGAGAAAAGATAGGTTCCCTATACAAGTTGATTGGAAAATTTGTTATTGGTGATGTTGCTGCGATATCCTTTTCTGATAATGATGATGCTACATTATTATGGCATACTAGGCTTGGCCATATAAGTCAAAGGGGGATGCTAAAATCACATAATAAAAACTTACTCAAGGGTATTAAATTTTACAAACTTGATTTCTGTGAAGCATGTTCTTGGTAAGCAATGCTGGATAAAATTTGTCACCTCAACCAAAATATGCTCACAGGTCCTTGAGATGTCTTGGAAGCAGCACAAGTTACTTCTCTTAGAGGAGCTAGGTATTTTGTTATTTTTACTAATGACTTCTTCATGAAGGTTTGGATTTATTTCTTAAAGCATAAGTCATAAGTATTTGAGAAGTTCAAGAGCTGAAAAGTTGAAGTTGAAAGATAAACAGGCAAGCAGATAAAGGTCTCCGCATTGATAATGGTGGGGAATACATCTCCAGAAAGTTTGTGAATTACTATCAGAAGAAAGGTTAGCTTGGCACTTCACTATCCCAGGAAGGCGCAACAAAATGGGATAGCTAAAAAGATGAACATAACATTATTTGAAAGAGCTCGTTGCATGAGACTGTTTGTAGATCTTTCAAAGCAATTTTGGATTGAAATAGTAAACATCGCATGTTTCTTGGTGAATCAATCTCCTTCGACATCAATGGAACTCAAAATATCATAGGAGGTTTGGTTTGGTAAGCCAGTTGTTTTCTCTGACATTCATATATTTGACTGTCCTACATATGTATTGTTATAGGAGGATCAAAGGACTAAGTTTGATGTGAAGTCTAAATCTTGTATCTATCTGGGGTATAAAGTTGGTATGAAAGGCTACAAACTTTAGAATCTAGTTACTCGGAAGGTAGAGTTTAGCATAGATGTGATATTTTGATGAAGTTCAATGTCAAAGAAAAAAATTCAATATCAGGACCAAAATATAAAAAAACCCAATATCTCGATTTACTGATCAATAGAAGGTGGAGCCATCGATCAAGATTGACAGCAACAATGTTGGTTCGAGAGAATTTCAGAATATGATGTAGAATTGGACGACCATGGGAATAAAAGGAGCTTTACTTTATTGCTACAGGAAGGGCTATAAGGGAAGTATAACTATCATTGAGATTGAAAGATATAGTTGTTCATGCTTTTCCTATTATTTCTTGTGATCCAATGACTTTTTAGAAGGCTTTGCCGGGAAAAAACAACGATAAGTGGCGGATTGATATGGAGGAAGAGATAAATTCTCTTCATGAGAATGAGACTTGGAAACTTGTCACTCTTTCTAATGGCAGAAAGGTAATCAGTTGCAAGTGGTTACATAGAAAGAAGGAAGTTTTATCAAAAGGTGAACCATCAATGTACAAAACCAGATTGATAGCAAAAAGCTACGGTCATAGAAAAGTGATAGATTTTGATAAGGTATTTTTTTTCAATTGTTAAGTATTATTCTATTAGGATTATGCTTTCTATGATGGCTATGTGGGATTTAGAATTGGAGTAGCTTGATGTAACAACTACTTTCTTATATGATAATCTAGATGAATAGATTTACATATTGCAGCTAGATGGTCTTGTATAAAAAGGCACTGAAAAGCTGGTGTGCAAATTGAAGAGGTCTCTCTATAGTTTGAAATAGGCTTCGCATCAATGGTATAAGAAGTTTGATACCTTTATAGTGACACATGGCTACACAAGGAGCATGTATAATAGTTATGTCTATTTTCATTTTCTCAGTAATTGTTTTATTATACTACTGATGCTATATATTAATGATATGCTTATAACTTGTAAGCAAATGCAAAAGATTTCTAAGTTAAAACAGGAACATAATTCTAGTTTAAAATACAAGACTTAGGAAGTGCCAAAAAGATCCTAGGTATGGAGATTTATAGAGACCGATAGAATGGAAAGCTATGGTTGACCCAGATAAGATACGTAGAGAAGTATTGAGCAAATTCAATATGAAGGAGGCTAAGGTTGTGAGTACATCTCTAGCTTAACATTTCAGATTCTCTATGCAGCAATGTCCTCAGTCTAAGGAAGAGTGTCAGGAGATGTTCAGTGTAGTATGCTAGTACGGTTGGATATTGATGTATGCTATGATTTGCACTATACCTAATTTGTCACAGGGTTAATATTTTGAGTAAGTCCGTGGTAGATCCAAGAAAAGAGCATTGTGATGGAATTAAATGGTTTGGTGTTATTTGAAGGGTACATCAAATTTTGGTTTACTATTTTAAAGAGCACTAACATCGAAGTTGTAGTTAGTTTTGTTGACATAGATTTGCAGGTGATCTTGATAGAAGAAGATCAACCACAGGATACATCTTCATTTTAGGTGAAGGTCCTATCAATTAGAAAGTGATGCTTCGGGATATCATGGCATTGTCACAACAAAAGCAGAGTATATACCTGCAGTTGAGGCTACCAAGGTGGTAGTTTGGCTTCAGGATTTAGTCAAAGAATTTGGTATTGTAAAGAAGATTGTTTGTCTATATTGTATAATCAGAGTGCTATATGTCTTGCAAAGAATCCAATGTATCATGCTAGGACAAAGCATGTTGATATCCGGTATCACAAGCTCAGGAAATTTATTGCAAGCAGTTGCATTCAGTTAATTAGAATTCTTACTTAGGAGAATACTACAGACATTATGACCAAGCCACTTCTAGCAGTCAAGTTTCAGCATTGTTTGGACTTAGCTAATGTTAAGAAATGTTGAGATATGAAGGCTCCAGGGCATGGAGGCGAGATTATTCATAAGTTCTCAAAGTTATATAATTGTCATAATGCCAAGTCGAGATGGAGATTGTTGTTTTGGCATCTCGGCTCATGGTATGCCAATAGAAGCATGTCCCAACACCTTGTTCTCCCGCACGACATCAGTGGAGATATGATTGCATGGACCATGCAGTACATGCATGAGGAGGTGGATCGCACGGTCCACGGTTTCATGTTTTGGATTCTTTTAGATCGTCACTTTGGCTGAGAGGATTTGGGATTTGTAGCAGCAGCAGCTCTAGGAGAGTTTTGCAAGTTTTTTAAAGAATTTTTATACTGTTTATTAAAAGATTGATACAAGGATTGAGAGTGTAATCTCTTATATTTAGGATTTTTTTTTCATTGTAAAGTTGCATGCCCGTGGACATAGACACGGTCGAATCATGTAAATCATGGTATTCTTGTATGATTTATTTTTTATTATTTTATTGTAATTATTATTTCATTGCTCTTTTTGATCATGATATATAAATATGCTTAGAGATACATATTTATGTCAATCTTACTGTTAGATTTGATCATAACATGGCATGCGGTAGTTGGGAGACAAGTGTAGCATGCAATGGAAGGGCATGTTTCTTCTCTCTCACTTCCGATCATTGCTCTTTTTGATCATGATATATAAATATACTTAGAGATACATATTTATGTTCAATCTTACTGTTAGATTTGATCATAACATGGCATGCGGTAGTTGGGAGACAAGTGTAGCATGCAATGGAAGGGCATGTTTCTTCTCTCTCACTTCCGATCAATGCGGTTGCCTCTCCTCCCGGGTGGAGGTAGAAGAGGAAGGGAGCAAGGCTGCAGGAGATAAGTGTCGTGTGTGATAGAGAGGTGGGGTGTGATGGCATGGGCAGCATGCGATGGCGCGGAGGCGAGTGGTGGATGGCAGTAGAAAGATTATAACAAGAAAAATTACAAAAAATAGTTTAAAAAATAATAAAATATTTTTTAAAAAAAAATATAAATAATAATAATAATAAAAGGAGACCGATGATGCAGTAATATCTTAAATATTTTTATAATAAATATATTATAAAAGTGCATCGAAGTAAAAACTTAAATTAAGAAGCGTTCAAGCAAAACCCAATTATGATCGTTTAGCCTGTAAAACCTATATTACACATTAATTATGACTGGTTCGGAGTTGGATATCTCAAAAATATTATTTGTATGTGATTTTTTTGAGAAGGATTTGTATATAATTTCTGCCACCGACTCCTAGCCGCTAACACGGAGCCACGTTTTTTTTTTTTTTTTTTTTTTTTTTGGCAAGAAAAGAAAAGTATACGGATCAGCTGTTTGGCAGTAGTACAAACTCAAAAGTCGGGCCCTGAACATACAGTTTGCCCAGATGACACAAATAGACCCAAAATAGACAACAAGAACCCCAGACGGCACACAAATAAGATGCAGAAGAGGACACAAGAACAAGAATACGAAGATACAAAACCAGAGCTCCCAAGTGATGGAAAAACAAACGAAGAACAAAACGAATAAAATGAGCATCAGTTGCCACCATGGAACAATGTATACTGGACGAAGCATCGACAGATCCAAAATATAGAAAACCTTGAGAGTGAAATGCGAAATGGCTTCAGAACACAACATAATGAGAAGTGAACACTGACCAGTGAACAGTGAAGTAGAAAGGCATTGCTGATGATGACACAGATGGGCAAGGGTCGTAGCCATAATCTAATAATGTAGGGGACCAGTTATATTTAAAACATAACATATAAGGATGCCACCGCAATATGGCTTCACCAAGGAGTCCGGGCAGATTAAAAGCATGGAAAGTAGAGCAAGTGTAATAAAATAACATAGGTGAACTTAGCAGACAACCCTCACACTAACAGTCCAGAAGAAAAGCATTAGCAGGTAGAACACACCTAAATAATGCATCCAGAGACCAAGAACACATCCAGGAAAACCATCAGCTGCGTATCTTTTTAGATGTATATATTGCTTGCAAGTGCCTGTCATGTGTCATCATTTTTTTTTTTTTTTTTTCATGTTAACGTTCTTGCGTGGATATTGGTTGTTGGGGTATCCCGGTCCAAGTACGAACCGAATATCAGTTCGGCTGGTCGAAGATCTTTTCTCCGAATCACTGACTTTGGACCAGGAAAAGCCAGGCCAACTACAGGCAACCCAAGACTTCTCATCGGCCTACGACATCCGAAGGCCAGATCTTCGGATGATGTCTTCGGCCCTAACCGAAGACCAGGCTTCTCGTCGACTTCCGAAGACATGCTTTTCGGTTCCTGCCGAAGACACGATCTCCAGCCCTTGATAAACACTAAGTCTTCGACTCAAGCAGAAGACGAAATCTCCGACCGAGAATCTTCCTAAACAGGAAAAATCCGAAGATGGGACCATGATCTGGCTCAGATAGGCAACAGTAACCAATGGTTATTATCGACTATCTCCATGCCACGATCATGGCGCGCAACTCTAGCTGTCATGCCTCCGGTCTGGCCGGAACCGCTCAATGATAACCCACGATCGCCAATCATGGGGAGAAATTAACTCCTCGTAATCACCAGGAAAAGAGCGGGGCCGTAGGCCGAAGGCCTCCTTTTAAATAGCGGTAAGAAAAATTGCTCGAGAGAGGTACACACATATACACTTACGCATACTCTAAATTGAAAGAGCTTTTCCCCCTGCTTCTCGAGAATCTTCCCCATTCTGTGGCTGGGATCGATCTCTGACTTAGGCATCGGAGTGTCCCCCGCCGGAACGACTCCGGCAAGGGGCCTGTTTTGCAGGTGAACCAGGGAGTGGTCCTGTGGTGCAGCAGCTCCGACCGGCCGATTCAGGGACTCCACGCCAACAGATTGGCGTGCTAGGTGGAGGGGCAACACAGCACTCCTTAGGCTCCCTCCTAAACAAGGGGAAGTAAGAGGTTCCTGATGGCGAGAGGAAAGACTCAGATAGCCTCCACAAGTCGAAGTCGTGCTCCGTCCCAAGGGGGCGCACCCCCAGGAGAGAACGATGTCCCACCTCCCACAGTTGTTGTGGGATTACAGCAATTTGAAGCCCTTGAAAACCAGGTTACCAACCTTACAGCCATGATTCAAGATTTCCATAACAGAACTTTTCCGGTGGGAAACCCACCGGCCACCTTCAGACATAGCTCTCGGTCCCGAAGGAAGAGAGCCCCACGGGAGGATTCCACACATCCCTCCCCCCATTCTCGGCCCTCTCCTGAAGGCCAAACTTCGAGACTGCCTAGGTCCGCCGATTCCCCGTAGAAAGGGAAAAGGCCCAGGAAAACTTCCTCACCCTCTTCCGAAGACTCCACTTCCATAGAGAGGGCGTCGAAATAGACTCCCGATTACGACAGGAGATTTAGAGCCATTGAATCAGAATGACGAGGGCGCGGGAGCAGAGAATGCGGGATCTAAAGGATCCCGACGACTTGATAGTGGGTGATCTACGCCCACCCTACACCGACCGTATCATGGCTGAAGCCATTCCTTGGCATTTCAAGGTTTCCCAATGGAATCCTATGATGGCACCTCCGATCCCCTTGACCACTTGGACAGTTTCAAGGCCATATGATGATCAAAGGAGCTTCGAACGTGATGTACTGCCTCACATTCCCGGCTACTTTGAAGAAAGCCGCTCGGATGTGGTACTCTAGCCTGCGCCCAGGTACCATCGATTCTTTTTTCGAGTTAGATAAATTGTTTGTCTTGCATTTCAAGACCTGTCGCAAGACTCCCCGGAATACGGACACACTGTTCCTCCTTCACCAGAATGAAGGAAAAAGCCTGCGAGACTACATCTCTAGGTTTAATGCGGCCACACTTGAGATCCCCGATCTCAACGAGCATGTAGCCATGTCTGCACTGAAGAAGGGACTTCGTACATCCAGGCTTACATTTTTCCTGGATAAGAAGTTCTCCAAAAGCTACACTGAGCTCTTGTCGAGAGCTCAGAAATATGCCGATGCTGAAGAGCAGGCGGCCAACTGATGACTGATCGAAGGGAAGCCCCCTTCAAAAAGAAGAACAACAAGGGACAAGGTCCCCCGACATCCAATAACAATAACGGTAATATACAGACCGTCGAAGAAGTCCTCCCAGGCCCAGAGCATCGGGAGGAAGATTCGACTCCTACATCCCCCTCAACCTCCCTCGAGAAAAGATCCTCATGGAGATAGAGAAAGAAAATTATCTCCAACGACCCCGTCCTATGAAGGCTTCCTCTTCCGTAAGGAATAGGAACAAATATTGCCGATTCCACCGAGACCACGGCCACAACACTGAAGAGTGTATCCAACTGAAGGATGCAATTGAGGATCTCATCAAGAGAGAGTATTTGGGATGGTACATTAGTCGCCAAGGACCTCGGTCGGAAGCTACTGTTCCCCAGCCACCTCCTGGAGAGGCCGAACTGCTAAATCAAAGGCCCACCAATGGAGGTGTAGGGATGATACACTGACCTATCAACTGGAGAAGGAACGAGGACGATGCCCCAAAGCGACTCAAGGATAATAATGCTATTCTCTTCTCCGATGATGACCTTACAGGAGTCCAGCTCCCGCATGATGATCCCCTTGTAATCTTGGCCGTTATGGCCAACTATGATGTACAACGAATCCTTGTTGATAATGGAAGTTCAACTGATATCTTGATTTACGATGCATTCTTTAAAATATGTTTGCCTAGACATCAACTACAGAGATCTCCCATACCGCTCACTGGCTTCGGGGATAATCAAGTTCATGTTGAAGGAGAAATAGTGTTGCCTGTGACTCTTGGCACTGAACCTCGACAAAAAATACTGCTGATCAACTTCACAGTAGTCTGGACCCCCTCGGCTTACAACATCATTCTAGGGTGGCCCGCCTTGAACAAGTTTCGAACTGTGATCTCCTCTCATTATCTCCTGGTACGCTTCCCTACCAGGAACGGTGTTGGAGAAGTTAGAGGAGACCAGAGAGCAGCACGGTAGTGCTTGATGATTCAAGACAAGCACTTCAACGATTCTGCAACTCCGAATCAGCTGGATCCGAGGGATACAACTACAAGCTCTGGTGAACCCATGAAAAGAACTGTCCTGGTACCTTTGACAAAGGAAGACCCCACCAGAGTTATACAGATCGGGAGTACACTTGATGAGGAAACCAGAACGGAGCTGATCCGATTCCTTAGAGACAACGCCAATGTCTTCGCCTGGTCAGCTTCGGATATGCCGGGAATTCCTGCCAAAGTAATCACTCATCGGCTGGATGTTACCCCTGGGTACAAACCAGTATGGCAGAAGAAAAGGAGCTTCGCTCCTGAAAGACAGAAAGCCGTGGACGAAGAAGTCAGCAAACTCCTTAGAGCAGGATTCATCCGGGAGGCCCACTACCCCGAATGGTTGGCCAATATGGTAATGGTGAAGAAAGCTAGTGGCAAGTGAAGGATCTGCATCGATTACACAGACCTCAACAAGGCTTGTCCAAAAGATAGCTTCCCTCTCTCAAAGATTGATCAGCTGGTCAACGCCACCACCGGCCACCAACTATTGAGCTTCATGGATGCTTTTTCCGGCTATAATCAGATTAGGATGGATCCATAGGATGAGGAGAAGATGGCCTTCATCACGACAAAGGTCTCTACTGCTACAAGATGATGTCATTCGGCCTCAAGACGCCGGGGCAACATTTCAAAGACTAATCAACAAGGTGTTCGAAAATCAACTGGAGAGAAACATGGAGGCTTACGTTGGCGACATGATCATCAAAAGCCTCCTCCGAAAAGATCATATCCACGACTTGGAAGAGTCATTCAGTGCTCTGCGACGCTACCGCATGAAGCTAAACCCGCAAAGTGCGCCTTCGAGGTCACTTCGGGAAAGTTCTTGGGTTTCTTGTCACCAAACGAGGGATTTAGGCAAATACTGAGAAAATCCAAGTCCTAAAGGATATGAGATATCCCTCCTGCAAAAAAGAAGTCCAGCAGTTAACAGGAAGAATCGCCTCCCTAAGCAGGTTCATTTCTTGGTCAGCCAAGAAATGTCTCCCATTCTTCAAGGTACTTCGACAATCAAAGGACTTTGAATGGTTCGAAGACTGTCGCACTGTCTTTGAAGAACTAAAGAAATACCTAGAAACTCCATCTCTACTCTCCAAACCTCAAGAAGGCGAGGTATTTTACCTATACCTCTCTACTTCAGATGAAGCAATTAGTTCGGTCCTTATTCGGAGAGATGAAGACGGATCCCACAAGCCGATCTACTACATCAGCAAAGTTCTACATGATGCTGAAATGTGATATGCGAGGATGCAGAAGCTGATCTACTCTCTGATGATTGTGGCGAAGCGACTACGGTCGTAATTCTACACCCACGCTATCGTGGTGCTGACCGATCAGCCCCTCAAGACCGTTCTCCGGTCTCTGGACACCTCTGGAAGGATAGCCAAGTGGGCTGTAAAGTTGAGTGAATTCGATATCAGCTTTCAACCCCGATCGGCTATGAAGGCCCAGGTGCTCCCTGATTTCTTGGCTGAATGCACCTGGAGGTCCGAGGACGAAGCATCTTCGATAGAAGATGAAGTCTCAAAGGAGATGAAGTTCGTTTGGGTGCTCCATGTGGACGGAGCTTCCAATGCTATTGAATGCGGGGCCGGTCTTATGCTAGCCGATCCTGACGGCCATACCATAGAGTACGCACTTCGGTTCTCCTTCCATGCTTTTAACAACCAGGTCGAATATGAAGCATTGCTTGCCGGACTTCGGATTGCCAATAATTTAGGAGTTCAGCAACTCCGGGCCTTCTCAGACTCCCAACTGGTTGTGAATCAAGTTAAAGGAGAATATGAAGCCAGGGATCCGACCATGATGCAGTACCTAGAGAAGGTATGGGCCTTATCCTCTCAACTAGAACATTTTGAGATTATCCATGTCCCATGATCAGAGAACTCCCAAGCGGATGCATTGTCTTGACTGGCTACTACAACACCGAAATCTCTCGGGCGCACCTTTGTTGAACATCTCGAAATTCCAAGTATAGTCGAAGAGGCTGTGGAGGTGTACCAGATCGACGCCGAACCAAGCTGGATTGATCATATCATCAAATTCCTAAATGAGGGCATGCTACCAGAAGACAAGGCAGAGGCCAAGAAAATACGCTGGATGGCGTCCTAGTATGTCATCTTAGACAGAACCCTCTATAAGAGATCATTTTCTCAACCGCTGCTAAAATGCTTGGGACCGACGGATGTGGATTATGCCCTCTGAGAGGTCCACGAGGACATATGCGGTGATCACTTGGGAGATAGATCTCTGGCATACAAGATCATTCGACAGGGATATTACTGGCCCTCCATCCAGAAGGATTCGGCTGACTTTGTGCGAAGGTGTGACCAGTGCCAGAGGTTCACCAATGTTCAGAGGCAGCCTGCAAGTCACTTGACCCAACTGACAGCTCCTTGGCCTTTTGCCCAGTGGGGGATGGATATTCTCGGCCCATTCCCATCGGCTTCTGGACGAAGGAAGTTCCTCCTTGTGGCCATCGACTACTTCACAAAGTGGATAGAAGCTGAACCACTGGCCCAGATCACAGAGAGCAAGGTGGAGAATTTTATAAAAAATTTCATCATATTCCGATTTAGCATCCCATATGTCATAATCACAGACAACGGAAGACAGTTCGACAATCCAAAGTTTAAGGACTTTTGCGCTCGGTATTATGTTCAGCATTGGCTGACCTCCGTTGCCCACCCACAGTCCAACTGGGAAGCCGAAGCCACTAATCGGATCATTCTTCATGGTCTGAAGACGAGGTTGAACGCCGCCAAGGGGCTTTGGATCGAAGAGCTGGCCTCCATTTTCTGGGCATACCGAACTATCCTAAGAATGGCCACTGGCGAGTCTCCATTCAACCTAGCATACGGTACCGAAGTCGTACTACCTATTGAAGTCTCCTTGTAATTCATGAAAATTGACAACTACGAAGAGCCTAGGAACTTCGATCGTAGAAGGATCGATCTGGATCTGCTGCCAAGCACCAAACTTCAGGCCCAGATAAGAATGGCGGCGTACCAATAAAAGGTCGCCAAATACTACAACTCAAGAGTGAATGAGCAGATTTTCTGCACAGGGACAGGTATTGCGAAGGGCAGAAGTATCCAGGCCAACAGAACAGGGTAAACTCTCCCCCAACTGGGAAGGTCCATATCAAGTCGAAGAAGTTATTCGACCAGGAGCATATTGACTCAAGATCCTGGATGGGAAGACTCTGTCCCGGTCATGGAATGTACAAAACCTTCGCAAATATTATCAATAAACGAGTTCTTAAATTTTCTGTGCAAAATTGCTCCACCCTACTCAACTTAGAATGGCTTATTGCATCGACTGAACGACAACAGCCTAAGTGACCCGATCTAAGAAATCAGTCAACTACACAAGGAGAGTCTGATCTACTCATCTTATCGGTATATCCGGCGAGCGCAATGGATGGCCTAGTCAGGCCACCAAGAAGATCAAAGGCACAGGGATGGTTTTTGTAACCTACCCTACGATAAACCCGAAGATGCACCGGGGCGGGCCTAAACAGCCTATCTTGATCACGACAGAAGTGCATAGGGATGGTGTAAACACCCTACCCTACGATAAATCCGAAAACGTACCTAAAAGGACCACTGTCGTCCTTCCTGTCGACAACAGATATTTCAAGAACGGTCCAACCGACCTCACATCTTTTCATAGACTGCAAATGGTCCGAGGAATCTATACTCTAGACAAAACGTGATACAACATATCGCAAGAAATACATGGGAAGAGGTAAGAGAAGGATATTTCATTTCATTTTTTTTGATTTTTAAAAAAAAAGATAAGAAAAGAGACTCTCAAAGAGAGACCAAAAAAAAAGAAAAAGAAAAAAAAAGTAGTAGTAGAAGTATTGCGGGAAATATTTCATTCCCGTACCGGCGGGGGGAGCTTTGAAGGGACAACGAAGGGGCCTCGGGGTTCCCATCCGAACCAGAATCCGATCTCTCATCGGAGTCGGAATCAAATTCATGCCCGGGAAAGGGAACGGAGGGCTTGATGTTGTCCAGGCCCTTCAAGTCATAGAACTTGAAGGCCTTCCTCCTGCATTCCCAGAACCCCTGATGGTAAGAGTCCAGAGCCACTTCGGTGACCTCCTCCTTGAAGGCAGCGGACGCCTTGAAGTCTGAAACGGTGCTCGCCGCCTCCTTCTTGGCCTCATCCACCTCCACGACTGCCGCCACGACTTGGGCCCTGGCCTCCTTCACCTGAGCCTCCAACATGCAAACCTTCTTCTTTAGACGGTCCACGAGAGGCTCATGGTCATCCCCCGGCTCGAAAAACTCCGGACTTCTCTTCCTCTTTGGGTCGACGGCCCTCCTCTTCGCGGCCCGACGAAGCTCAGAAGTGCTGAACCTCATTTTCAAAAGGAAGAAGGAGTCTGCGAGAATGGTGGCCCTTAGCAGCAGAAGGCAAGGTCCTATTATAGAGACCCTGCACCCACGACCGACTGCGGGGAGGCGTGCTCCACGTCTTTTTCCAGCCGCATCAGAGAGCGCCATGTGTCTAAGCGATGCTTCGAGAACCAGAAGGCTGCTCGGGGATCATTCCCAGGACAACAACTGTCGGTGCTTCGAATCTGGAGGAATTTTCATCATGCGGTGGCAACATTAATGGCTCCTTTTTAGAAAAAAGAGGCATGACGTCACACAAGGCACAAGAAATCGTGACTGTATGAATATCGATACGCCGCGTGGACAACGAGAATCGCAATCAAACTTCCCTAATCACCGGTTGATGGGGAATTGACGCCTGTCTACCCCAACGGATAGGTTTAGTACCAAAAGGAAGGTGACACCAGCCTAGTCAATCGTAGACAGTCTTCGGCAACGGAGTTCTAACATATTCCAGAGTTCGCCTTCGTCAACTACCAATCAAATGGCCTTCGGCCACGACCGTTCGACCAAGCAGAAGAAGGAACAGTAAACTTTGCTCAAGCTACATCTAAAAACACAACATAGCATATGCAGAAGGAGAAAAAGCTACTTTAAAATCTGGAGAAGTTGTCATACAAAAGCCATTGACGGTACAAAAAAAAAGAGAAAAGAAGAGACATCTAAAGCAACACGGATTATTCAACATCCACAGGAGGAGACCCAACATCACATGATTGAAGCAACTTGTCAACCTGTGCAGAAAAGATCTCGTCGATTTGGGCCGGGACCGAAGAACCTTCGGCTTGGACTCCCCTAGCCTGAACCTCCTCCTGAACCGGAGCAGAGTTGGGGTCACCCCCAAATCTTCGACTGAGGCAAAGGCCTCTCTCCGGGCGCATGGCGCCTCTTCGGCCTCTATTGCGGCTTCGACCTCCTCTCCCTCCTCCTCTTCTTCGGCTATGTTGAAAGGAGGGATGCCAAAAGATCAAGGTGAGGGAAGGCCTCCTTTATCTTGGAAAGTCTGTCATTAAAGCCATGCTGGTAGCCGTACAAGGATACTTCATTCATTTCCTATTGGAATTGTGAAGACTTCCTGAAGTCTGCTTTAGCATCATCCACCCGCTTTTGTAGGGACACGGACTCTCTCTTGGTCGCTTCGGACTCCAGAATTGCCTCTTCGGCCCTCCTGGCAGCCTCCTCCGCTGCCTTAGTCAAACTCTCTATCTTCTGCTGATTCTCCTTAGCAGCTTGCTCCAAGGAGTCGACTTGCTTTCTGCTCTTCCTCCATCCTGTCACTTGCTCCGCTATTGTAAGATGGGCACTTTTTAGTTTGCCCTTCAGTTCATGAACCTTGTCGTTCATCCGGACAAGACGGTCCTCCATAGACTATCTCAACTCTTCGGCTACTTTTTTTGTGGCCCTGGCAGTATGGAGATCCTCCTTGAGGCCATGGATGAGGCTATCAACATTTTCTAGGCCCTCCTCCATAAAGGTAAGGTCGTAGACCAACTGCATCAAAGATATGGAGTTATGGATTGAACAATTCTCAGAGCAAGGGAGACGGCAAGGACCATACCTGTTGCAGAGCAGAAACAGAATCGGACACCCTGGGAAGGTCCAACTTCAGAGAACTGCCAAGTCGTGAGGCAGCAACGTGCTCTTCAGCGCCTGCCTAGCTACGGCGGGGACTAGTAGTCCCCCTGTAGTGAAAGCTCCGAAGAATTCGCTGAACGGCTTCTAGCTGGGGAAGCCCCGCGAGCGAACTCTCCCTCGACTTGTCGCGCTTTGCCCTATCAACTACAGGGGAGCAAAATGGTGGCACATCCGTCGCCTGAGGCGGACTTCCCATTGTGCGAACTAGGGAGGTAGCCGCCGGTGGAGTTTCGACTGTACAAGGTCTCGACGGGGCCCCTTCCGTGGGTGCCGCATCTTCTCCTGAGGTTCCCCGGGAAGACGAAGTGCTCCGGTCCCCCTCAAGACCGTCCCTTCGAGCCTTCTTCTGAACCACCGACCTGGTGAGAGGGGTTTGAGCTACTCTCTTCTCAGAAGCCTGATAGAGCTAGCTTACACTTGGCTTTGTTGGCTCCACCCAGTGATTTTGATGAATAACAAAACATTGAGTACATATTGTATTCTAATGAGGATTTCAAGTTGTGAGTTTTCAGGAAGAAAGCACCTCAAAATTTCAAAAACTTATGGTATATGGCACGTAATGGCACGGAGCAATTCTCACATATTCGAGCATCCTCTTCATTGAAAAAGGGCTTATAATTGCTTAACTATTATGTGTTTATGCATTCATGAACTTTATTTTTGATTTCGAGGCTTTTACACTTGAATCTGGATGTTTTCAGTCTCAAGTGTCGACACCTGGACAGTCAAGTGTCGACACTTCAGCATTTGGCACGGACAAAATTCTTAGCACGCCAAGTGTCGACACCTATATTCAAGTGTCGACACCAAGTGTCGACACTTAGGTTTCAAGTGTCGACTCAAGGCCTGAGATTTTTGAAAATGTTGAACTCTGTTGTTTCAAGGATTTTTGTGTCAAGTGTCGACACCTGTGCATCAAGTGTCGACACTTGAATGTTCAAGTGTCGACTCCCAGAAATTAAGTGTCGACACCTGACAGCCAAGTGTCGACACCTGATAGCCAAGTGTCGCACTTGCAGCCTGACAGCTCTAACGATCTATTTTTCTGGCTTGCCGAAATTGGTTTTTCAAGCTCCAAATGGCTATTTCCAATGCGCCAAACGGTCACAAACCATTTTTGAGTCAGGTACTGCTCTGACGGGTCTAGGTTGAGGCGTTGCGGATTCTCTCGAATGATCCACGAATCCTCAGATCTCAGTCGACCTTGCCAATGAACCAAGTGACTGGTAGCCTTTGATCCGGGTACTAGTGGCTTGGTCATCCAGGATATGCTCAATTTTTCCTCTCACAGGCTAAATTGATGTGGACACTCAGGGTTGGTTCGCTCTCAAAGAAAGGGTTAGGCTCAAACTCATTGGGTATCATTGCTGGCTCCCTATACTCAACTAAGTATGAGATATTGAAGGTTAAGCTTAATGCCTAATTAGGTAACTCAGGCACTAGGTCCAACTCTCTTTATCACTTTGATGGATCCAGCTTACAGGTATGTAGCCTAATTGTTACAAAATTTTCCTAGCAAACTCTTAAACTCTTTTGGGAATTAACCATATTTTTTTTATAAAAATATTACTTACATTAATCTTATGATTAATTCTTCTTGCAGATCTCTAATCATGCAGTGCAAATGACATAGAACAACTCCTATTGACATGCAAACAAAATACCTAATGCGGGCAATAACTTATACCAACACTTATTAATATGCAAACTCGCCTAACTCTAAACTACAGCTGTGGATTTGACCCTTGGTCAAGAGGGTGACATGCAAATGAGAACTTGACATGCACTCCTAACATATACCATAAGGTCCTTCAAAAGTAAAATACAAACATGACATGCGTAATGAATGAATGCAATAGAAAAACTTCTACAAAATGCAATCTAGTGGTTAGAGAAACATGAAAAGCTTCAAAAATGGTAGAAAATAAGAGGTAGGTTTAGGGTTAGCTTGGCAGGGTAGAAAGTAAGAAAAGGGTTTGGGGTTGATTCGATAGAATAGGATACAAGAAGAAGTGTCAGGGATTAGTTCTAGACTAATGAGGTTGACCTTACGGGGTTGAGGTTTACCTACAGGGTCTACAGTATGGAAGAATGGGTCATTAATTTCAGGAAAAAGATCTTCAATGGGAACTACAGGAGGGGATTCATCCTGAGAGTACTGATAAGCCAAATCCTTAATAAAGTCTTCTGGTTCATGAAATTTAGGACTAAGCTCTATAATTGTACTTTCTTCTAAAGTCTCCTCAGGTATAATTATAACAGTAGTATGTGGATTCTTCCTCTAACTGGTCTTCCACTATAGGTTCTATCTGGGTTTGGTCAAGGTCAACTAATTCGGGGTCTTCTACAGGTATCTTCTTCTTCCTCCTCATACTCATCCACTAGGCTCACATCGGCTTCATATATCTCCTCTTCAAGGTCATTCTGGTGAACCAATGGGGTGGTAAGGGGGGTTGGCTAAGGAAAAAAACTAATGACTGGGGTAGGGGTGGGTTGACTAAAAGGAAGTGGACTAATACTGGGCTCATATCTAAGGGTACTAATCTATGGGTTGCTTGGTTATTGGATTGGGTTATTTGGTTTATCTAGATGGTCAACTGGACAAACTAGTTTTGGGATTGGGTATTAGACTGGTTAATCTGGGGGTTAATGGGCAGTGGATTGGGCAATCAGTTTGTTCATATGGTCAAATCGTTTAGTCATGGCTTTCATGAAGATCTCAAAGTTGGATTCCATGGCTGAGCTAGGTTGGGGCTTAGATTGTTGATATTTGGTTCCTAACCTAGTGGTCATGCAATCAATCACTCAAAGTGGTATGATGCAGTCAAGCATGCAAAGATCAGTGCGCTATAGGGTTTGCTAGACCTAGAACCAAAATTGAGTGGGTCGACTCAACTTACACCCAACTCAACAACTAATCCTTCCTCTGGCCAAGTAAAAGGTGGGGTGGTGGGAGGCTCCCCCTGCTTGTGACAGGGTTCTAATTAAGTAACCACCAGTCCACTTAGAGTGTTTGCCTCTGGACCTCTAGCTTTAGATACCAGTTTCCAATAATAGTTGAGAAATTGAATGCACTAGTTAACCCACACAACTCGGACCTGACCTGTTGGTATCCCTAAGCTCACTAGAGCAAATTAGGTTGCTAATTGATTTTAATTAAGGCTTGGGTTTTGATGCTAGGTGGTTGTTTTGGGCCCAGGAAGGTGATGAAATCCTGCCCTGATCTGAGATAGGAAATTGCCTTAAGATTAATTGAATGAGATGATGAACACACAAGGAAACCTGATGCAATCTAATAACAATCAAAAATAAAAAAAATATTTTTTTTATTTTTTTATGAGGTGACAATTAAATTTGAGTTGGTTAAGTTATCAAACAAAAATTGGCTTGGGTGAAGTGAGTTTGGTAGTTGATTAGGTTTGGTTTAGTCAGATATGCAGAAATTGAAATTACGATTTGTTTGATGCAGAAGTTAGCATGGATTTCAATGCAAAAAAATTCTAAAGAATTTACAGAACAGACAATGATGTGTAAGGATGCTTCCTACCAAATTTCATGCAAAACTAAAAATTATTATGATGCAAAACCTAGGATTTCTAACTGGTTACAGGAAAACACAGAATTCTGGTTAGGGTTTCTAAGATGCCAATTTTTTGTAAATTTTGGTTCTGTAAAATCTGAGAAAAATATTATTAAAATAGAAGACTCAACAGAGATGACGTGATGTAAATTTCAGAGAAAAATAAAATTTCTAAGTTCATGAAACAATATAAACTCAGATCCCTAATGCAGATGACAAGATGCAGATTTTTCTTAGGATTTTATTTTTGCTATTTTTTTGTTGATTTTTGGATTAAAAAAAATCCACAAAAATATCAAAAAATAGAGAACAAAAACAGAGGATATTAACCATGAAAATCAGAAAAAATAAAAATATTAATGGGGAAAACAGTCCTATGTTTTGAGGGGTTATGCAGAAATCTAGACTATGATGCAAGAACATGCCCTAAACTATGCTCTGATACCAAATTGATGATGAACGAGATTCTAATATGATGCAGGATGATATACAAGGAAAGATGAAGAAAATCAGATTAAAGCAAGTAAATATTTTTAAATTTTTTATGATTGTGATTCCCGAAACTATCTAGATTAGGTTAAGGTTATCTTGTATCAATTAGCATCCTACCCATATGCTAGTTCAATCAAAAAGAAAAGAAAATCAGGAACCTAGGTAAGAAGGCCTATTAGGAGCATGTTCAATCTTCAAGAAATCAGATAAAAAGAGATGTGAATTAAGTTTAACATACCAGGAAATGATTTCTGGTTGCTGTGGAAGAGATCACTCCGCTCAGATTGGTGCCTGAATGATCCGATCACTTTCTTGCAAATCCGTCGGCTTTTTATTAGCTTCGTTCAGGAGCAAAGAAGAATTCATCCGAGGAACGTAGCACTGGAGGGATCCTGCAAACGTCAAAGGTTAAAGGCAAGCAAGAAGGAAAAAGCAAGAAACTGGAGATCGGTTTGAAGGATGATTGGAAGATGGAGTTGCAGGGGTTGGCGGCCTTGGAGGAAGCTTTGGGCATCTGGATCTTGGAGAGGGCTGATGGTGGGCGTCTTAGGGCTCGCTTGGATGGACAATGGCTAGGGTTTAGTAAGAAGAAAAAAGAACAAGTCTCATACACACTTCCAAAGAACACAATTTGTCACAAGAAAAATTTACTAGAGTTTATTTCATGAATAAGAGATTGATTACAAGAGGGAGAGGGGATAGATATTTATAGATTCATCTAACTCTTTCCGTGTCAAACTAAGAGTTCACAGTATGAATAGGATTAGAAGAATAAAATTGAGTAGAATAAGGAACACATAATTGAATATAATTGGTAGACTGAAATCCTTGTAGAACTTGGACATCAACTCCTTTTTAGACTTGGAAGCTTTGACTTTTCTCCATGGGCTTGGACTGGTATGAAATTCTTGCTGGGCTTGGACTAAGTCAAAGCCTTGGGCATCTTGGACAGAGTCAAAATATGGGATGCCAACTTCATGATGGGCTAGGGGGCGTCAACTGCTGTGGGCCTTGGGCTGGGGTGCCAAGGATGGGGATCTGGGGTGGCACTTCTTCATGAAATCTTATGGGCTTGAGGCGCCTAAGGCTTGGTATGCTGGGGCACCATCTTCTGGAGGGCTTGGGCAGCATGAAGAAATCCAGATGCTGGGTTTGTGACTTAAGTATGGGTTCAAAGGTCCTCATCTTGAATAAAAATTATATGGACTCAAAAGGCCTAATTGACAAGACTCAAAATAGGCCTAAATAAATAATGAACTCACTGAATAGATAAACAGAACTCAATGGACTAAACAAGGAACTTCTATCGACTTAGTGAATCCAACTGGCTCACTTTATTATAGGACTCACAAAATTTGGACTTTATTACATGACTTAATAAAAATTGACCAACACATGACTTAGAGGACAAATTGAAGCTTAAAGTCTATGCCTGATATGATGTCCCCATCACTTTTTTTGTCGTTCTCTTTCATGACCCGAATCCTTTGACAACAAACTGTCACCTATATCAGATTTGTGCCTAGCTTCATTTGATAGCAATGTTGTCTTAATCTCCTCCATCTTCAAAGTGTCTTTGCCATATAAGATGGTGGTCACCAAATGATCATAGGACTTGAAAAAAATGAAAGAAGAATAATAACCTGATCTTTTCCTCCACCTTCACCCTCAAAAACTATGAAACTGTGAAATCAACTTATTAAACACATTTACATACTTTAAAAAATCACTCCCTTCAAACAAACATAAGCTATAAAGTTACTTTTTTAAATATATTTATTTGTAAGAGATTTTTCGATATAATCATCTAATTTTTTTCATAAATCAAAGATAGTTTTGTACTCTTCAACATTATACATTATCTCATCTATAAAATAAAGTACAATAGTGTCAGAAGCTTTCAGATCAAGCTATGACTATTCATCTGCATCATATTTTTTTTTGAAAGAAGAGCTATGTAAAGATTTTGCTAAACTAGGATTGCTTTCACCCTCTTCTTGCACATGTTGAAGTCCATTTTGCCATCAAATCTTTCAACTTCAAATCTCGTCGACATCTTAAACACACACTGAATCAACTTAGCATAAACATACAAAAAAACTCGGCTCTGATACCGGATGTTATAATCAAAACTAGTGGAAAGACCGAACCAAAGTACAAATGTTTAAGCATATTTGTGCATCAAGATCAAAAATGAATAATAAAATAATAATTACGATAAAATAGATAAAAATAAATCATACAGGAACATCAAGATTTATGTGGTTCGGCCATAGCTTACATTCACGAGATATGTAACTTCATTATAAAAGAAAAAATTCATAATATAAAAGATTATGCCCTCTCAATTTTCTTATATCAATATCTTAATATAGAGCATAAAAATTCTCTTAAAAAATCCACAAAACTCTCTGAAGCCATCGCTGTCAAAAACCCCAAATCCTGACCAAAGTGACTATTTAAAGAAGTCCAAAATGCGAGACCGTGCATGTTGCACAGGAGTTTAGGATAGCCGGGACACACCTCTGCTAGCATACTATGAGCTGAGATGATAAAATAACAATGCCACTTGTTTTCAAACTGCTGCTTACCCCCTCTTCCTCCTTTGCTTAGGGGAAGAGGTGGCTACAATGGTCGAAGACAAAGGAGGAGAAGGAGAGGGTGGGGTGGAACTTGATCACCAATTAAAGATCGAGAAGGAGGCGGTCAAGATGGTAGGGGAAGAGGCGGCCATAGTAATCGGAGGTGAAGGAGAAGTGAAGGATAGGGCAGGGCTTGATCGCCAATTGGAGACTGAGAAAGAGGCGATCAAGGAGGTGGGCAAAGAGGCGGTCACAACAATCGAAGGTGAAGGAGAAGAAAAGGAGGGTGGGGCAAGGTGTAATCGGTGGACGGAGATCGAGGAGATGATCGAGGTAGCAAGGGGAGGGCGAGCAAGGGTCTCGTAGCAAAGATTGACAAAAAAGGATGACATTGTGGCAAAGTAGGTGGGTGTGTCAATGGTAATGATAGCACCTAGCGATGGAGAGTAGTGGTACATCAGGATTTTCTTGGAAAGGAAACGATATTATCTCATGATACACCATTGAAAGAGAGAAAAGAGAAAAACCAACTTTCAGAAAATTCTAGACTTCACTCGCTACTCTTGTCATTTCCTAATTGTCCCTGTATTTTGAATTACTTACTGCACCAACCATGTACATCACCGGTTAAAATTTGATTGATAATGGATAAATCATCGCCATCCATCTTAAATTGGATGATCAGTAAAACATCAATAATAAAAAAACTAAAAAAAGGTCTTGAAGCACCATAGCAAAGCTCATTCAGATAAAAAAGAAAAGGGATCAACGTACCATAATGTAATATCCAAATTCAGAATTTGTGAAATATATTGTCCTCGAAGTAAACTCAAAATCTTTGGTTCCTAAACAAAAATGTATTACCATAAGGACAAGCCCCAATTCACCGGATGATTGGTGATAATAATATATTATCAGTAGGATTTCCGCCATGATAAGGAATATTTATAATTAAAAAGAAGAAGAAGAAGAAGAAGAAGAAGTCTTAGCTATCTTTCCTGATCCACCATCTCATGGGCAGTACATCCTTTACTTGAAGGTGATCGAAGATACCTGCACAATTGTAAGACGAACGAAGATGCGTCGACAACGTCCCTGTCAATGTTGATTAATTAAAACCCACAACTTTGTTTTAAGTGACCAACTCCTCGAGTTACACTTAGCTAGCTCACCAAATTTTTCCTAGAAAAATGATTAATTTGAGGAACGTGCAGGATGCCTTCAACAGGGTTTCAACCATGTACCTCGTCCAAGGGGAGAGCTGGTTAAAGTTAATGTTGAGCATAAGTATAGCATAGGTCAGACCAGGCTGAACCACTCCAGGTTCATCAAATAGAAGTTTGTAAATCACTCACACCTTTGTTTTACTTGATCTCACAAACATAATCCGATTCTTCTCACAACACAAAGGACTCTAATGTCAATTTGCCATTCACAAGGTAGTGTCTAATGTAACATTATTGATCAAAGGAGAAAAGGTTTTAAGCCAATTTATGAAATAAGTTTTAAGATTTCACAAGTTGTGGTTCGGTTTGTTTACAGATATTATTGGAGATTGTGCAGGGGAAGCGAAGCATATGAAGGCATACATGCAGATATAAAGATATTGACCGAGAGGAATAGATTCATAAACAAGAATGCCCATTTTTTATGCTCTTTATAAACGACACTTGGAAAAGGAATTTCTTTATTGAATTTACTGGAAATTACTGAAAGGACAAAACTAAAGCAATCTAGTATGCACATAAAACACCAGTTTGCGATTTAGTGTCCTAAGCCTTTACAGATTTCATTGGTATTGTTTTGACACCCCGGTTGATGGCATTTACTTGATCTGGCATTGGAATTGGAAACAAAAGGGAAAAAAAATAAAGTCAGGAATGCCATGATAAGTCATGTAGAAGAAGGTAAGTTCTTGTTCTCAAGTAGTTTTTGGTTAAAACATACCTGAAGAGGGTCTAAGGATGAAAATGATGCACCATAACAGCGTAGCAAAGTAGGAGGACAAATCCCTTCATATAGTGCCAAGTGCCATCCTGCAAAAAAAATAATAATAATAAATCAAATATGAACACTTCATCATCAACAACATGAAAATAACCTAATCTTTACTATATCTAAATTCAACATTAGATTATGTAATTTCATAATGAAATTAAATGCTTTCCCATATAATGATGTCTAAGGATGTATTTAACACAAGAACATATATTCAGATAAATAAGTAAATATTCGAAATGTTTATATCTGGGAAACTTACAGTCTCTTAAATCATGAGTGATTCATGAGCTACACATTGGGGATATATAAAGTCCACAAATAGTAGAGTGGATGCGGATGATAGCTTTTCAAGAGAACTTCTTGTTAAGAGGACTCCCTCATTGGATGTGTTGAGCAATCTCCCAGATGGTGATAATCTTATGCAATTAACTCATGCCCCAAGTTTTCCCGATTATATGTGTTATGATATCCCTATTTTATTTCAATTAATTAATCATTCTTTATTTTATAAGGTCATATCAGATAGCAAGAGAAGTCTTCAGCTTCACGCTATTATCTTCTTGTTACTGACCCTAAGTCTTCGGCTTCGTATCATTATTTCAATTCGAAGACGATGCTTGATTGTTTGGAAAACAAATTGATTACTATCTTCGGTTTCGTGCATCTACATTAATCCGAAGACTATGTTTAAAGTATATGGTTCGCATCTATGATCCAGGATGCTCTGTCTTCGGATTCAATTATTATTATTGTCTGGAGACCGTACTTATTATCTTCGACCTATTGTCTAAAGGAGATTATACTCTGGGTCTTCGGCTTCGTATTTTTATCTCAGTCTGAAGACGATGCTGAATGTCTTCAGCTCCATGCAACTGTCTTAATCCGAAGACTTGATCTCTCAGCAAATATCTTCGACTTTACTTCTTCAACCTAAAGATTGTAAGGTTTATTTTTACCGTCTAAGAAAGATCCGAAGTGTAAAGCTGGCATTCCCTTCAGGAGTACTACTAAAGAGAATGTAAAGATCACTTCGGATCTATGCTTAAAGAGGAGGATTCTGGAACACGTTGAGCTCTTGGATAAACAGTTGAAATCTGTTTAGGTTGTTGCAACCACCCATATGGTCCAAAACCTCAGATTAAACAAACCCGGGTATAACGAATTTTCCGACAGCCACTACTTGCAATTAAGAAATGGTTGCGCTTGACAACCTCTGTAACCGTAAGTAGTTACGTTGGAGCCTATAAATACTGGTAAGAGGTGACGCTCCGGGGATCCGGGCGGGAGGGGCTTACATTTTATTTTTCCTTTCTTCCCCCTCCTTGCTTCTACAAGCTTTTCATTCTGCTGTTGCTTGAGTCTCTTCTGACTTTGGCATCGGAGTGTCCCTCGCCGGAAAACCTCTGGTCAGGGATCTGTATTGCAGTTCAGGTTCGCGGCGGCCTAGCGGCGGAAGGATCATTCCATCCGATCGACGGAGATTCAGCGTCAACAATATGTAACATCCTGGATCATGCCCGGGAATTGCTTGCACTCAGGCTTTCAAAGATCTTTTTTATTTGAGTTTTCCAATAGCAAGTTCTTCAAACTTGGTAGTTGCCGTATTAGATCATTTTTCTCCACTTTAGGTGCATATAGCCTTCTTCTTTTTATTAGCATTATTTAGTAATTCTGTTTGAGTCTTAATCAATCAGATTCAGACTGAGTCAGATATGAATATATTATGTTGTGTGAAGTTGATATTTTGGTGCTTGCACACCTCATATTTGGTGTTAGAATTCATCAGAAATTGCTGGTTCACATGGTTGGCTGATTAACCAATCTTTGTGGTTCAAATTTAATTGATTCATGTTCTTGGTTCCACTAGAAAGTTTGACCTAGAATACTGACACTTGAGATCATAGTTGAAGACAAAATGGATTTTCAGAATACGTTCATTCACATATTGAAAGCTATGAAAAGTTAGCTTTAGATATCATAAGTGTGAAAGTTCTAGAATCTTCCATTGATAGCACAGCAGTATGCTTTAGTTAAGTTGGCTAAAGAAACTGTTCAAGTAGTTCAAATTTGGCCACTAAAGAACAAAATTCAGCCCCCATGAGATAATCTAGAACTTTTTTTTTTTCCATCGTTGGATTTACATGATTGGTTTTTGCCATGCAAGCCAGTGGTTTTTGTATAATGAAGAAAGCTCTGCAGAATTCCTTATCACAAAGAGAGTGAAGTATCATTATACGTGATGTAATTATCTCTCAATAAAGTTCATTATCATTAGGGTTTGGTCATTCACTAGCAAGTTTTCTTGCTGAAATTATCATTTGGGTCTGCACTTCTTGAAATCAGTAACTTTTTATCCTCCGGTTCAACATAATTCTATCACCAACTCCACCAGTTGCTTGGCCCTGGTACCTTGTTTTACATGAGTTGGAAAACCTTCACACAATTAGTTGAATTACATTGAACATCTTAATTAACCCTTCATATATTTCGGTTTTATGTCTGCCTGACATAACTCGGTCAGTTCATTCTTTTGTTTTATTCCCGTACTCTCTTACTAAGCCTTTTTGCTGAAATTAATGGATTACGTTTAAATGAATTCATCACCATTTAAGTGCAATGTAGTTCTGTTAATTAAGTTACCATGTTTGCTTCAAACAAATTTAAGTCAAATTGTCAATTTCCTAATCTTAATCAGCAATCCAGGTTTTCCTTTGTTTGAGAGGGTGAGCCTTGATGCCCAATTGCACTCCATTGCATCATTAGCAAATCTAGTAGGTTATTAACAGAACTCCATTGCACTTTATTACATTTAGGTCATATTGTCAATTTCCTAGTCTTAGTTAGCAAATTCATTTTTTCCATTGCTGGGAGGGTGAGCCTTAGCACAATGATAAGGTTGCTTCATTGTGACCTGGAGGTCACAAGTTTGAAACACAAAAATGGCCTCTTTACATGCAAGGGTAAGGTGATGTATATTTGGCCATGTCCAAACCCTGCATTGGTGGAAGCCTCATGCACTAACTATTTTTTTCCCGCTTTTGGGTAAACACAATTGAATTATACCAAACAATCACTAGCAATAATGGATTAATGGTTAAAGATTTACCTGAAGGGTGAAGGCAGTTAGTAGGATTGACATAACTAGTGATCCAGTCCCCAAGAGCTCAAAATCAAGATCCATGTGGATACCCTTTATCCATGCCACTATTACACTTAATGGAACCTATTCATGTTCAACAAAATATTTGTGAATCCTTTAAACAAGCAACAAAAAGGAGGGAAAAAACTATGTTTTATGGAAATGGCTGCCTAAAGTCTCACCACAAACATGGATATTTGAGTCGATGAACCAAGAGTGATGCCCAGAGTGATATCCTACATAATGCCCATTGGCTCCATTCAGTTAAGAAGATTACACATATTTTACTTCATTGAAAATTTCATAACCAGAAATAAGAGCTTGTCTTACAATCTTGTTCTTGAAAGCAAAGATGATTGCAGCTGCATGTTCTGCCGCATTTCCCACAACAGCAGCAGCAAGATAACACCAACAAAGCTTACAGACATTCTCCATGACTCTGATGCTGCCTAAGAAGAGGAAAACCTTGCTCCTTTAGAAACTTCAAAGGATTCAGATCAGCCTTCAAAAAGAAAGATTAGATAGATATACACATTGATCGATCTGATACCTCGATGGTAGTAACAACATAATCTGACAAAACTGCAACCACAGCAGTCATCCCTGCTAACCAAGCAAATGCACTAGCAAAACCAATAACTGGTGTATCTGAACAGTATCATCATTGCTGTCAGCTTCTTCCTGTTAGTCACTGAAGGTGTTAGATATCATAATCACATAGCTTCTCAAAGAGAAAAAACAAACAAACAAATGAAGAAAAGAAAAGAAATCCCACTCACAGAGGTGGCAGGGGGGGAAGGGTTTGATGAAGATGGTCATGGTGGCAAATCTAGGTTCAAACTTTAGGAAATGCTTCCTAGGCGTTTTTGACCCGGGTAATTATTCCATCATTTATTTGACATTATTGGTATACCCACACCATTCTCAAAAAGAGCACTTAGGAAATATGATGGTCATGGTATGAAAGTTATAAAGTAGAAAAAGGTGCTGGTAGTGATACAACAGCATTCCTACTTCCTAGAGGCAGAGAGTGGCAAGCCGTGACTAATGAGTTACTTCTTCTTGACCGGTAGGATATACTGGTTTCATCATTCTAGTAAAGAGAATGTCAGCAATTAGGACTGTGACTTACAATTTTTATAAGGCACTGACCCGTTCTTCCATGGCCAAGGCAAGAAATCATCTGTAGCCGCATGAGCAACTATCACTTACAGTGTCCAATTCACTGTTTTAAGGCCTGCTCTTGAGATAAACACAATCTTCATTCTTGAATAATTTTACCCATGTTCATTGTTACAAGTGTGCTGCATCATTGTCTCTAAGGTTGGTCCGAGTTGTGTGGGTTAACTAGTGCATTCAATTTCTCAACTATTATTGGAAACTGGTATCTAAAGCTAGAGGTCCAGAGGCAAACACTCTAAGTGGACTGGTGGTTACTTAATTAGAACCCTGTCACAAGCAGGGGGAGCCTCCCACCACCCCACCTTTACTTGGCCAGAGGAAGGATTAGTTGTTGAGTTGGGTGTAAGTTGAGTCGACCCACTCAATTTTGGTTCTAGGTCTAGCAAACCCTATAGCGCACTGATCTTTGCATGCTTGACTGCATCATACCACTTTGAGTGATTGATTGCATGACCACTAGGTTAGGAACCAAATATCAACAATCTAAGCCCCAACCTAGCTCAGCCATGGAATCCAACTTTGAGATCTTCATGAAAGCCATGACTAAACGATTTGACCATATGAACAAACTGATTGCCCAATCCACTGCCAATTAACCACCCAGATTAACCAGTCTAATACCCAATCCCAAAACTAGTTTGTCCAGTTGACCATCTAGATAAACCAATAACCCAATCCAATAACCAAGCAACCCATAGATTAGTACCCTTAGATATGAGCCCAGTATTAGTCCACTTCCTTTTAGTCAACCCACCCCTACCCCAGTCATTAGTTAATTTTTCTTAGCCAACCCCCCTTACCACCCCATTGGTTCACCAGAATGACCTTGAAGAGGAGATATATGAAGCCGATGTGAGCCTAGTGGATGAGTATGAGGAGGAAGAAGAAGAGATACCTGTAGAAGACCCCGAATTAGTTGACCTTGACCAAACCCAGATAGAACCTATAGTGGAAGACCAGTTAGAGGAAGAGAATCCACATACTACTGTTATAATTATACCTGAGGAGACTTTAGAAGAAAGTACAATTATAGAGCTTAGTCCTAAATTTCATGAACCAGAAGACTTTATTAAGGATTTGGCTTATCAGTACTCTCAGGATGAATCCCCTCCTGTAGTTCCCATTGAAGATCTTTTTCCTGAAATTAATGACCCATTCTTCCATACTGTAGACCCTGTAGGTAAACCTCAACCCCGTAAGGTCAACCTCATTAGTCTAGAACTAATCCCTGACACTTCTTCTTGTATCCTATTCTATCGAATCAACCCAAACCCTTTTCTTACTTTCTACCCTGCCAAGCTAACCCTAAACCTACCTCTTATTTTCTACCATTTTTGAAGCTTTTCATGTTTCTCTAACCACTAGATTGCATTTTGTAGAAGTTTTTCTATTGCATTCATTCATTACGCATGTCATGTTTGTATTTTACTTTTGAAGGACCTTATGGTATATGTTAGGAGTGCATGTCAAGTTCTCATTTGCATGTCACCCTCTTGACCAAGGGTCAAATCCACAGCTGTAGTTTAGAGTTAGGCGAGTTTGCATATTAATAAGTGTTGGTATAAGTTATTTGCCCGCATTAGGTATTTTGTTTGCATGTCAATAGGAGTTGTTCTATGTCATTTGCACTGCATGATTAGAGATCTGCAAGAAGAATTAATCATAAGATTAATGTAAGTAATATTTTTATAAAAAAAAATATGGTTAATTCCCAAAAAGAGTTTAAGAGTTTGCTAGGAAAATTTTGTAACAATTAGGCTACATACCTGTAAGCTGGATCCATCAAAGTGATAAAGAGAGTTGGACCTAGTGCCTGAGTTACCTAATTAGGCATTAAGCTTAACCTTCAATATCTCATACTTAGTTGAGTATAGGGAGCCAGCAATGATACCCAATGAGTTTGAGCCTAACCCTTTCTTTGAGAGCGAACCAACCCTGAGTGTCCACATCAATTTAGCCTGTGAGAGGAAAAATTGAGCATATCCTGGATGACCAAGCCACTAGTACCCGGATCAAAGGCTACCAGTCACTTGGTTCATTGGCAAGGTCGACTGAGATCTGAGGATTCGTGGATCATTCGAGAGAATCCGCAACGCCTCAACCTAGACCCGTCAGAGCAGTACCTGAGCCATATAGACCTTCCTACTCAACAGGGTCGAGGTCCTCCCACCCTGGGAGAATTGATGGGGACATCAGATCAGACGTAGACTTCAAGCTTCAATTTGTCCTTTAAGTCATGTGTTGGTCAATTTTTATTAAATCCTGTAATGAAGTCCAAATTTGTGAGTCCTGTAATAAAGTGTACCAGTTGGATTCACTAAGTCGGTGGAAGTTTCTTGTTTAGTCCATTGAGTCCTGTTTATCTGTTCAGTGAGTCCATTGTTTATTTAGGCCTATTTTGAGTCTTGTCAATTAGGCCTTTTTGAGTCCATGTATTTTTATTCAAGAGGAGGACCTTTGGACCCCACTTAAGTCACCAACCCAGCATCTGGATTTCTTTATGCTACCCAAGCCCTTCAGGAGATGGTGCCCCAGCATACCAGGCCTTAGACGCCTCAAGCCCACAAGATTTCATGAAGAAGTGCCACCCCAGATCCCTATCCTTGGCACCCCAGTCCAAGGCCCATAGCAGTTGATGCCCCCAGCCCATCATGAAGTTGGCATCCCATATTTTGACCCAGTCCAAGATGCCTAAGGCTTTGACCTAGTCCAAGCCTAGCAAGAATTCATACCAGTCCAAGCCCATGGAGAAAAGTCAAAGCTTCCAAGTCCAAGAAGGAGTTGATATCCAAATTCTATAAGGATTTCAGTCTACCACTTCTATTCAAATTACGTACTCCTTATTCTACTCAACTTTCTTCTCCTAATCCTATTCATACTGTGTACTCTTAGTTTGATAGGGAAAGGGTTGGATGAATCTATAAATACCCACCCCCTCCCCCTCTTGTAATCAATCTCTTATTCATGAAATAAACTCTAGTAAATTTTTCTTGTGACAAATTATGTTCTTTGAAAGTGTGTATGAGACTTGTTCTTTTTTCTTCTTACTAAACCCTAGCCATTGTCCATCCAAGCAAGAGCCCTAAGATGCCCACCATCAGCCCTCTCCAAGATCCAGATGCCCAAAGCTTCCTCCAAGGCCACAAACCTGCAACTCCTTCTTCCAATCATCCTTTAACCTGATCTCTAGTTTTACTTTCCCTTCTTGCTTGCCTCTAACCTTTGACGTTTGCAAGATCCCTCCAGTGCTACGTTCCTCGGATGAGTTCTCCTTTGCCCTCGAACGAAGCTGATAAAAAGCCGGCGAATTTGCGGGAAAGTGACTGGATCATCCAGGCACCGATCTGAACGGAGCGATCTCTTCCACAGCAACTAGAAATCATTGCCCGGTATGTTAAACCTAATTCACATATCTTTTTGTCTGATTTCTTGAAGATTGAACATGCTCCAAATAGGCCTTCTTAGACCTAGCATCCTGATTTTCTTTTCTTTTTGATTAAACTAGCATGCCGGTAGGATGCTAATTGATACAGAATAACCCTAACCTGATCTAGGCTAGTTTCGAAAATCACAACTATAAAAAAATCTAAAAATATTTGTTTGCTTTAATCTGATTTTCTTCATCTTCATCCCTTGTATATCATCCTACATCATATTAGAATCCCGTCCCTCATCAAAAAGTGGCAAGAAAAACTATTTCAGGTTCAAGTCAAGAGGACGAAATGATAAGTACTATTACTACAAATAAGAAGGTCATTGGAAGATGAATTATCCCAAATTAAAGTCCAGCAAAAATAGAATCTTGATAAGGCTGGATTTGCTACCGAGTCTGAAAAGGATAGAAATGTATTGACAATTTTCTTATGTATGGATTTTTAAGATATTTGAATTCTTGATACCAGTTGTTCTTATCATATGTGTCCATATAGAGATTGGTTTGTGTCCTGTACATCTCATGATGGGGGTAGTCCTACATATCTCATGATGGGGGTAGAGTTCTTATGGATAATAATACTAAGGACATAATTATTGGGATAGGAATAGTCAAAATTAAGATGTTTGATGGAGTTATAAGGATTTTAACAAAGTTAGGCATGTTCCTAATTTAAGAATGAGTCATATCTCTTTTAGTACCTTAGATGCAAATGGATACATATTTACCGGTGCTAATGGCATAATAAAAATTAAATGTGGTACTTTAATATTGATAGAGGGAGAAAAGATAGGTTCCCTACAAGTTGATTGGAAAATTTGTTATTGGTGATGTTGCTGCGATATCCTTTTCTGATAATGATGATGCTACATTATTATGGCATACTAGGCTTGGCCATATAAGTCAAAGGGGGATGCTAAAATCACATAATAAAAACTTACTCAAGGGTATTAAATTTTACAAACTTGATTTCTGTGAAGCATGTATTCTTGGTAAGCAATGCTGGATAAAATTTGTCACCTCAACCAAAATATGCTCACAGGTCCTTGAGATGTCTTGGAAGCAGCACAAGTTACTTCTCTTAGAGGAGCTAGGTATTTTGTTATTTTACTAATGACTTCTTCATGAAGGTTTGGATTTATTTCTTAAAGCATAAGTCATAAGTATTTGAGAAGTTCAAGAGCTGAAAAGTTGAAGTTGAAAGATAAACAGGCAAGCAGATAAAGGTCTCCGCATTGATAATGGTGGGGAATACATCTCCAGAAAGTTTGTGAATTACTATCAGAAGAAAGGTTAGCTTGGCACTTCACTATCCCAGGAAGGCGCAACAAAATGGGATAGCTAAAAAGATGAACATAACATTATTTGAAAGAGCTCGTTGCATGAGACTGTTTGTAGATCTTTCAAAGCAATTTTGGATTGAAATAGTAAACATCGCATGTTTCTTGGTGAATCAATCTCCTTCGACATCAATGGAACTCAAAATATCATAGGAGGTTTGGTTTGGTAAGCCAGTTGTTTTCTCTGACATTCATATATTTGACTGTCCTACATATGTATTGTTATAGGAGGATCAAAGGACTAAGTTTGATGTGAAGTCTAAATCTTGTATCTATCTGGGGTATAAAGTTGGTATGAAAGGCTACAAACTTTAGAATCTAGTTACTCGGAAGGTAGAGTTTAGCATAGATGTGATATTTGATGAAGTTTCAATGTCAAAGAAAAAATTCAATATCAGGACCAATATAAAAAAACCCAATATCTCGATTTACTGATCAATAGAAGGTGGAGCCATCGATCAAGATTGACAGCAACAATGTTGGTTCGAGAGAATTTCAGAATATGATGTAGAATTGGACGACCATGGGAATAAAAGGAGCTTTACTTTATTGCTACAGGAAGGGCTATAAGGGAAGTATAACTATCATTGAGATTGAAAGATATAGTTGTTCATGCTTTTCCTATTATTTCTTGTGATCCAATGACTTTTTAGAAGGCTTTGCCGGGAAAAAACAACGATAAGTGGCGGATTGATATGGAGGAAGAGATAAATTCTCTTCATGAGAATGAGACTTGGAAACTTGTCACTCTTTCTAATGGCAGAAAGGTAATCAGTTGCAAGTGGTTACATAGAAAGAAGGAAGTTTTATCAAAAGGTGAACCATCAATGTACAAAACCAGATTGATAGCAAAAAGCTACGGTCATAGAAAAGTGATAGATTTTGATAAGGTATTTTTTTCAATGTTAAGTATTATTCTATTAGGATTATGCTTTCTATGATGGCTATGTGGGATTTAGAATTGGAGTAGCTTGATGTAACAACTACTTTCTTATATGATAATCTAGATGAATAGATTTATATTGCAGCTAGATGGTTTGTATAAAAAGGCACTGAAAAGCTGGTGTGCAATTGAAGAGGTCTCTCTATAGTTTGAAATAGGCTTCGCATCAATGGTATAAGAAGTTTGATACCTTTATAGTGACACATGGCTACACAAGGAGCATGTATAATAGTTATGTCTATTTTCATTTTCTCAGTAATTGTTTTATTATACTACTGATGCTATATATTAATGATATGCTTATAACTTGTAAGCAAATGCAAAAGATTTCTAAGTTAAAACAGGAACATAATTCTAGTTTAAAATACAAGACTTAGGAAGTGCCAAAAAGATCCTAGGTATGGAGATTTATAGAGACCGATAGAATGGAAAGCTATGGTTGACCCAGATAAGATACGTAGAGAAAGTATTGAGCAAATTCAATATGAAGGAGGCTAAGGTTGTGAGTACATCTCTAGCTTAACATTTCAGATTCTCTATGCAGCAATGTCCTCAGTCTAAGGAAGAGTGTCAGAGATGTTCAGTGTAGTATGCTAGTACGGTTGGATATTTGATGTATGCTATGATTTGCACTATACCTAATTTGTCACAGGCTGTTAATATTTTGAGTAAGTCCGTGGTAGATCAAGAAAAGAGCATTGTGATGGAATTAAATGGGTTTGGTGTTATTTGAAGGGTACATCAAATTTTGGTTTACTATTTTAAAAGAGCACTAACATCGAAGTTGTAGTTAGTTTTGTTGACATAGATTTTGCAGGTGATCTTGATAGAAGAGATCAACCACAGGATACATCTTCATTTTAGGTGAAGGTCTATCAATTAGAAAGTGATGCTTCGGGATATCATGGCATTGTAAACAACAAAAGCAGCAGTATATACCTGCAGTGAGGCTACCAAGGTGGTAGTTTGGCTTCAGATTTAGTCAGAAGAATTTGGTATTGTAAAGAAGATTGTTTGTCTATATTGTAATAATCAGAGTGCTATATGTCTTGCAAAGAATCCAATGTATCATGCTAGGACAAAGCATGTTGATATCCGTATCACAAGCTCAGGAAATTTATTGCAAGCAGTTGCATTCAGTTAATTAGAATTCTTACTTAGGAGAATACTACAGACATTATGACCAAGCCACTTCTAGCAGTCAAGTTTCAGCATTGTTTGGACTTAGCTAATGTTAAGAAATGTTGAGATATGAAGGCTCCAGGGCATGGAGGCGAGATTATTCATAAGTTCTCAAAGTTATATAATTGTCATAATGCCAAGTCGAGATGGAGATTGTTGTTTTTGCATCTCGGCTCATGGTATGCCAATAGAAGCATGTCCCAACACCTTGTTCTCCCGCACGACATCAGTGGAGATATGATTGCATGGACCATGCAGTACATGCATGAGGAGGTGGATCGCACGGTCCACGGTTTCATGTTTTGGATTCTTTTAGATCGTCACTTTGGCTGAGAGGATTTGGGATTTGTAGCAGCAGCAGCTCTAGGAGAGTTTTGCAAGTTTTTTAAGAATTTTATACTGTTTATTAAAGATTGATACAAGGGAATTGAGAGTGTAATCTCTTATATTTAGGATTTTTTTTTCATTGTAAAGTTGCATGCCCCGTGGACATAGACCACGGTCGAATCATGTAAATCATGGTATTCTTGTATGATTATTTTTATTATTTTATTGTAATTATTATTTCATTGCTCTTTTTTGATCATGATATATAATATGCTTAGAGATACATATTTATGTTCAATCTTACTGTTAGATTTGATCATAACATGGCATGCGGTAGTTGGGAGACAAGTGTAGCATGCAATGGAAGGGCATGTTTCTTCTCTCTCACTTCCGATCATTGCTCTTTTTTGATCATGATATATAAATATACTTAGAGATACTATTTATGTTCATCTTACTGTTAGATTTGATCATAACATGGCATGCGGTAGTTGGGAGACAAGTGTAGCATGCAATGGAAGGGCATGTTTCTTCTCTCTCACTTCCGATCAATGCGGTTGCCTCTCCTCCCGGGTGGAGGTAGAAGAGGAAGGGAGCAAGTGGCTGCAGGGAGATAAGTGTCGTGTGTGATAGAGAGGTGGGGTGTGATGGCATGGGCAGCATGCGATGGCGCGGAGGCGAGTGGTGGATGGCAGTAGAAAGATTATAACAAGAAAATTACAAAAAATAGTTTAAAAAATAATAAAATATTTTTTAAAAATAAAATATAAATAATAATAATAATAAAGGAGACCGATGATGCAGTAATATCTTAAATATTTTTTATAATAAATATATTATAAAAGTGCATCGAAGTAAAAACTTAAATTAAGAAGCGTTCAAGCAAAACCCAATTATGATCGTTTAGCCTGTAAAACCTATATTACACATATAATTATGACTGGTAGTCGGAGTTGGATATCTCAAAATATTATTTGTATGTGATTGTTTTCTGAGAAGGATTTTGTATATAATTTCTGCCACCGACTCCTAGCCGCTAACACGGAGCCACGTTTTTTTTTTTTTTTTTTTTTTTTTTGGCAAGAAAAGAAAAGTATACGGATCAGCTGTTTGGCAGTACAAACCAAAACGTCGGGCCCTGAACATCAGTTTGTCCCAGATGAACACAAACTAGACCCAAAATAGTACAACAAGAACCCCGCCTGCACACAAATTAAGACTGCAGAAGAGGATCACAAGAACAAAATACGAAGATACAAAACCAGAGCTCCCAAGTGATGGAAAAACAAACGAAGAACAAAAACGAATAAATGAGCATCAGTTGCCACCATGGAACATGTATACTGGACGAAGCATCGACAGATCCAAAATATAGAAAACCTTGAGAGTGAAATGCGAAATGGCTTCAGAACACAACATAATGAGAGTGAACACTGACCAGTGAACAGTGAAGTAGAAAGGCATTGCTGATGATGACACAGATGGGCAAGGGTCGTAGCCATAATCTAATAATGTAGGGGACCAGTTATATTTAAAACATAACATATAAGGATGCCACCGCAATATGGCTTCACCAAGGAGTCCGGGCAGATTAAAAGCATGGAAAGTAGAGCAAGTGTAATAAAATAACATAGGTGAACTTAGCAGACAACCCTCACACTAACAGTCCAGAAGAAAAGCATTAGCAGGTAGAACACACCTAAATAAGCATCCAAGACCAAGACATCCAGGAAAAACCATCAGCTGCGTATCTTTTTAGATGTATATATTGCTTGCAAGTGCCTGTCATGTGTCATCATTTTTTTTTTTTTTTTTTCATGTTAACGTTCTTGCGTGGATATTGGTTGTTGGGTATCCCGGTCCAAGTACGAACCGAATATCAGTTCGGCTGGTCGAAGATCTTTTCTCCGAATCACTGACTTTGGACCAGGAAAAGCCAGGCCACTACAGGCAACCCAAGACTTCTCATCGGCTACGACATCCGAAGGCCAGATCTTCGGATGATGTCTTCGGCCCTAACCGAAGACCAGGCTTCTCGTCGACTTCCGAAGACATGCTTTTCGGTTCCTGCCGAAGACACGATCTCCAGCCCTTTGATAAACACTAAGTCTTCGACTCAAGCAGAAGACGAAATCTCCGACCGAGAATCTTCCTAAACAGGAAAAATCCGAAGATGGGACCATGATCTGGCTCAGATAGGCAACAGTAACCAATGGTTATTATCGACTATCTCCATGCCACGATCATGGCGCGCAACTCTAGCTGTCATGCCTCCGTCTGGCCGAACCGCTCAATGAACCCACGATCGCCAATCATGGGGAGAAATTAACTCCTCGTAATCACCAGGAAAAGAGCGGGGCCGTAGGCCGAAGGCCTCCTTTTAAATAGCGGTAAGAAAATTGCTCGAGAGAGGTACACACATATACACTTACGCATACTCTAAATTGAAAGAGCTTTTCCCTCTGCTTCTCGAGAATCTTCCCCATTCTGTGGCTGGGATCGATCTCTGACTTAGGCATCGGAGTGTCCCCCGCCGGAACGACTCCGGCAAGGGCCTGTTTTGCAGGTGAACCAGGGAGTGGTCCTGTGGTGCAGCAGCTCCGACCGGCCGATTCAGGGACTCCACGCCAACAGATTGGCGTGCTAGGTGGAGGGGCAACACAGCACTCCTTAGGCTCCCTCCTAAACAAGGGGAAGTAAGAGGTTCCTGATGGCGAGAGGAAAGACTCAGATAGCCTCCACAAGTCGAAGTCGTGCTCCGTCCCAAGGGGGCGCACCCCCAGGAGAGAACGATGTCCCACCTCCCACAGTTGTTGTGGGATTACAGCAATTTGAAGCCCTTGAAAACCAGGTTACCAACCTTACAGCCATGATTCAAGATTTCCATAACAGAACTTTTCCGGTGGGAAACCCACCGGCCACCTTCAGACATAGCTCTCGGTCCCGAAGGAAGAGAGCCCCACGGGAGGATTCCACACATCCCTCCCCCCATTCTCGCCCTCTCCTGAAGGCCAAACTTCGAGACTGCCTAGGTCCGCCGATTCCCCGTAGAAAGGGAAAAGGCCCAGGAAAACTTCCTCACCCTCTTCCGAAGACTCCACTTCCATAGAGAGGGCGTCGAAATAGACTCCCGATTACGACAGGAGATTTAGAGCCATTGAATCAGAAATGACGAGGGCGCGGAGCAGAGAATGCGGGATCTAAAGGATCCCGACGACTTGATAGTGGTGATCTACGCCCACCCTACACCGACCGTATCATGGCTGAAGCCATTCCCTTGGCATTTCAAGGTTTCCCAAATGGAATCCTATGATGGCACCTCCGATCCCCTTGACCACTTGGACAGTTTCACGGCCCTATATGATCAAAGGAGCTTCGAGACGTGATGTACTGCCTCACATTCCCGGCTACTTTGAAGAAAGCCGCTCGGATGTGGTACTCTAGCCTGCGCCCAGGTACATCGATTCTTTTTCGAGTTAGATAAATTGTTTGTCTTGCATTTCAAGACCTGTCGCAAGACTCCCGGAATACGGACACACTGTTCCTCCTTCACCAGAATGAAGGAAAAAGCCTGCGAGACTACATCTCTAGGTTTAATGCGGCCACACTTGAGATCCCCGATCTCAACGAGCATGTAGCCATGTCTGCACTGAAGAAGGACTTCGTACATCCAGGCTTACATTTTTCCTGGATAAGAAGTTCTCCAAAAGCTACACTGAGCTCTTGTCGAGAGCTCAGAAATATGCCGATGCTGAAGAGCAGGCGGCCACTGATGACTGATCGAAGGGAAGCCCCCTTCAAAAAAGAAGAACAACAAGGGACAAGGTCCCCCGACATCCAATAACAATAACGGTAAATACAGACCGTCGAAGAAGTCCTCCCAGGCCCAGAGCATCGGGAGGAAGATTCGACTCCTACATCCCCCTCAACCTCCCTCGAGAAAAGATCCTCATGGAGATAGAGAAAGAAAATTATCTCCAACGACCCCGTCCTATGAAGGCTTCCTCTTCCGTAGGAATAGGAACAAATATTGCCGATTCCACCGAGACCACGGCCACAACACTGAAGAGTGTATCCACTGAAGGATGCAATTGAGGATCTCATCAAGAGAGAGTATTTGGGATGGTACATTAGTCGCGCCAAGGACCTCGGTCGGAAGCTACTGTTCCCCAGCCACCTCCTGGAGAGGCCGAACTGCTAAATCAAAGGCCCACCAATGGAGGTGTAGGGATGATACACTGACCTATCAACTGGAGAAGGAACGAGGACGATGCCCCAAAGCGACTCAAGGATAATAATGCTATTCTCTTCTCCGATGATGACCTTACAGGAGTCCAGCTCCCGCATGATGATCCCCTTGTAATCTTGGCCGTTATGGCCAACTATGATGTACAACGAATCCTTGTTGATAATGGAAGTTCAACTGATATCTTGATTTACGATGCATTCTTTAAAATATGTTTGCCTAGACATCAACTACAGAGATCTCCCATACCGCTCACTGGCTTCGGGGATAATCAAGTTCATGTTGAAGGAGAAATAGTGTTGCCTGTGACTCTTGGCACTGAACCTCGACAAAAAATACTGCTGATCAACTTCACAGTAGTCTGGACCCCCTCGGCTTACAACATCATTCTAGGGTGGCCCGCCTTGAACAAGTTTCGAACTGTGATCTCCTCTCATTATCTCCTGGTACGCTTCCCTACCAGGAACGGTGTTGGAGAAGTTAGAGGAGACCAGAGAGCAGCACGGTAGTGCTTGATGATTCAAGACAAGCACTTCAACGATTCTGCAACTCCGAATCAGCTGGATCCGAGGGATACAACTACAAGCTCTGGTGAACCCATGAAAAGAACTGTCCTGGTACCTTTGACAAGGAAGACCCCACCAGAGTTATACAGATCGGGAGTACACTTGATGAGGAAACCAGAACGGAGCTGATCCGATTCCTTAGAGACAACGCCAATGTCTTCGCCTGGTCAGCTTCGGATATGCCGGGAATTCCTGCCAAAGTAATCACTCATCGGCTGGATGTTACCCCTGGGTACAAACCAGTATGGCAGAAGAAAAGGAGCTCGCTCCTGAAAGACAGAAAGCCGTGGACGAAGAAGTCAGCAAACTCCTTAGAGCAGGATTCATCGGGAGCCCACTACCCCGAATGGTTGGCCAATATGGTAATGGTGAAGAAAGCTAGTGGCAAGTGAAGGATCTGCATCGATTACACAGACCTCAACAAGGCTTGTCCAAAAGATAGCTTCCCTCTCTCAAAGATTGATCAGCTGGTCAACGCCACCACCGGCCACCAACTATTGAGCTTCATGGATGCTTTTTCCGGCTATAATCAGATTAGGATGGATCCATAGGATGAGGAGAAGATGGCCTTCATCACCGACAAAGGTCTCTACTGCTACAAGATGATGTCATTCGGCCTCAAGAACGCCGGGGCAACATTTAAAGACTAATCAACAAGGTGTTCGAAAATCAACTGGAGAGAAACAGGAGGCTTACGTTGGCGACATGATCATCAAAAGCCTCCTCCGAAAAGATCATATCCACGACTTGGAAGAGTCATTCAGTGCTCTGCGACGCTACCGCATGAAGCTAAACCCGCAAAGTGCGCTTCGAGGTCACTTCGGGAAAGTTCTTGGGTTTTCTTGTCACCAAACGAGGGATTTAGGCAAATACTGAGAAAATCCAAGTCCTAAAGGATATGAGATATCCCTCCTGCAAAAAGAAGTCCAGCAGTTAACAGGAAGAATCGCCTCCCTAAGCAGGTTCATTTCTTGGTCAGCCAAGAAATGTCTCCCATTCTTCAAGGTACTTCGACAATCAAGGACTTTGAATGGTTCGAAGACTGTCGCACTGTCTTTGAAGAACTAAAGAAATACCTAGAAACTCCATCTCTACTCTCCAAACCTCAAGAAGGCGAGGTATTTTACCTATACCTCTCTACTTCAGATGAAGCAATTAGTTCGGTCCTTATTCGGAGAGATGAAGACGGATCCCACAAGCCGATCTACTACATCAGCAAAGTTCTACATGATGCTGAAATGTGATATGCGAGGATGCAGAAGCTGATCTACTCTCTGATGATTGTGGCGAAGCGACTACGGTCGTAATTCTAACCCCGCTATCGTGGTGCTGACCGATCAGCCCCTCAAGACCGTTCTCCGGTCTCTGGACACCTCTGGAAGGATAGCCAGTGGGCTGTAAAGTTGAGTGAATTCGATATCAGCTTTCAACCCCGATCGGCTATGAAGGCCCAGGTGCTCCCTGATTTCTTGGCTGAATGCACCTGGAGGTCCGAGGACGAAGCATCTTCGATAGAAGATGAAGTCTCAAAGGAGATGAAGTTCGTTTGGGTGCTCCATGTGGACGGAGCTTCCAATGCTATTGAATGCGGGGGCCGGTCTTAGCTAGCCGATCCTGACGGCCATACCACCATAGAGTACGCACTTCGGTTCTCCTTCCATGCTTTTAACAACCAGGTCGAATATGAAGCATTGCTTGCCGGACTTCGGATTGCCAATAATTTAGGAGTTCAGCAACTCCGGGCCTTCTCAGACTCCCAACTGGTTGAATCAAGTTAAAGGAGAATATGAAGCCAGGGATCCGACCATGATGCAGTACCTAGAGAAGGTATGGGCCTTATCCTCTCAACTAGACATTTTGAGATTATCCATGTCCCATGATCAGAGAACTCCCAAGCGGATGCATTGTCTTGACTGGCTACTACAACACCGAAATCTCTCGGGCGCACCTTTGTTGAACATCTCGAAATTCCAAGTATAGTCGAAGAGGCTGTGGAGGTGTACCAGATCGACGCCGAACAAGCTGGATTGATCATATCATCAAATTCCTAAATGAGGGCATGCTACCAGAAGACAAGGCAGAGGCCAAGAAAATACGCTGGATGGCGTCCTAGTATGTCATCTTAGACAGAACCCTCTATAAGAGATCATTTTCTCAACCGCTGCTAAAATGCTTGGGACCGACGGATGTGGATTATGCCCTCTGAGAGGTCCACGAGGACATATGCGGTGATCACTTGGGAGATAGATCTCTGGCATACAAGATCATTCGACAGGGATATTACTGGCCCTCCATCAGAAGGATTCGGCTGACTTTGTGCGAAGGTGTGACCAGTGCCAGAGGTTCACCAATGTTCAGAGGCAGCCTGCAAGTCACTTGACCCAACTGACAGCTCCTTGGCCTTTTGCCCAGTGGGGATGGATATTCTCGGCCCATTCCCATCGGCTTCTGGACGAAGGAAGTTCCTCCTTGTGGCCATCGACTACTTCACAAAGTGGATAGAAGCTGAACCACTGGCCCAGATCACAGAGAGCAAGGTGGAGAATTTTAAAAATTTCATCATATTCCGATTTAGCATCCCATATGTCATAATCACAGACAACGGAAGACAGTTCGACAATCCAAAGTTTAAGGACTTTTGCGCTCGGTATTATGTTCAGCATTGGCTGACCTCCGTTGCCCCCCACAGTCCAACTGGGAAGCCGAAGCCACTAATCGGATCATTCTTCATGGTCTGAAGACGAGGTTGAACGCCGCCAAGGGGCTTTGGATCGAAGAGCTGGCCTCCATTTTCTGGGCATAACGAACTATCCTAAGAATGGCCACTGGCGAGTCTCCATTCAACCTAGCATACGGTACCGAAGTCGTACTACCTATTGAAGTCTCCTTGTAATTCATGAAAATTGACAACTACGAAGAGCCTAGGAACTTCGATCGTAGAAGGATCGATCTGGATCTGCTGCCAAGCACCAAACTTCAGGCCCAGATAAGAATGGCGGCGTACCAATAAAAGGTCGCCAAATACTACAACTCAAGAGTGAATGAGCAGATTTTCTGCACAGGGGACAGGTATTGCGAAGGGCAGAAGTATCCAGGCCAACAGAACAGGGTAAACTCTCCCCCAACTGGGAAGGTCCATATCAAGTCGAAGAAGTTATTCGACCAGGAGCATATTGACTCAAGATCCTGGATGGGAACTCTGTCCCGGTCATGGAATGTACAAAACCTTCGCAAATATTATCAATAAACGAGTTCTTAAATTTTCTGTGCAAAATTGCTCCACCCTACTCAACTTAGAATGGCTTATTGCATCGACTGAACGACAACAGCCTAAGTGACCCGATCTAAGAAATCAGTCAACTACACAAAGGAGAGTCTGATCTACTCATCTTATCGTATATCCGGCGAGCGCAAGGGATGGCCTAGTCAGGCCACCAAGAAGATCAAAGGCACAGGGATGGTTTTTGTAACCTACCCTACGATAAACCCGAAGATGCACCGGGGCGGGCCTAAACAGCCTATCTTGATCACGACAGAAGTGCATAGGGATGGTGTAAAACACCCTACCCTACGATAAATCCGAAAACGTACCTAAAAGGACCACTGTCGTCCTTCCTGTCGACAACAGATATTTCAAGAACGGTCCACCGACCTCACATCTTTTTCATAGACTGCAAATGGTCCGAGGAATCTATACTCTAGACAAAACGTGATACAACATATCGCAAGAAATACATGGGAAGAGGTAAGAGAAGGATATTTCATTTCATTTTTTTTGATTTTTACAAAAAAAAAGATAAGAAAAGAGACTCTCAAAGAGAGACCAAAAAAAAAGAAAAAGAAAAAAAAAGTAGTAGTAGAAGTATTGCGGGAAATATTTCATTCCCGTACCGGCGGGGGGAGCTTTGAAGGGACAACGAAGGGGCCTCGGGGTTCCCATCCGAACCAGAATCCGATCTCTCATCGGAGTCGGAATCAAATTCATGCCCGGGAAAGGGAACGGAGGGCTTGATGTTGTCCAGGCCCTCAAGTCATAGAACTTGAAGGCCTTCCTCCTGCATTCCCAGAACCCCTGATGGTAAGAGTCCAGAGCCACTTCGGTGACCTCCTCTTGAAGGCAGCGGACGCCTTGAAGTCTGAAACGGTGCTCGCCGCCTCCTTCTTGGCCTCATCCACCTCCACGACTGCCGCCACGACTTGGGCCCTGGCCTCCTTCACCTGAGCCTCCAACATGCAAACCTTCTTCTTTAGACGGTCCACGAGAGGCTCATGGTCATCCCCCGGCTCGAAAAACTCCGGACTTCTCTTCCTCTTTGGGTCGACGGCCCTCCTCTTCGCGGCCCGACGAAGCTCAGAAGTGCTGAACCTCATTTTCAAAAGGAAGAAGGAGTCTGCGAGAATGGTGGCCCTTAGCAGCAGAAGGCAAGGTCCTATTTAGAGACCCTGCACCCACGACCGACTGCGGGGAGGCGTGCTCCACGTCTTTTTTCCAGCCGCATCAGAGAGCGCCATGTGTCTAAGCGATGCTTCGAGAACCAGAAGGCTGCTCGGGGATCATTCCCAGGACAACAACTGTCGGTGCTCTCGAATCTGGAGGAATTTTCATCATGCGGTGGCAACATTAATGGCTCCTTTTTAGAAAAAAGAGGCATGACGTCACACAAGGCACAAGAAATCGTGACTGTATGATATCGATACGCCGCGTGGACAACGAGAATCGCAATCAACTTCCCTAATCACCGGTTGATGGGGAATTGACGCCTGTCTACCCCAACGGATAGGTTTAGTACCAAAGGAAGGTGACACCAGCCTAGTCAATCGTAGACAGTCTTCGGCAACGGAGTTCTAACATATTCCAGAGTTCGCCTTCGTCAACTACCATCAAATGGCCTTCGGCCACGACCGTTCGACCAAGCAGAAGAAGGAACAGTAAACTTGCTCAAGCTACATCTAAAAACACAACATAGCATATGCAAAGGAGAAAAAGCTACTTTAAAATCTGGAGAAGTTGTCATACAAAAGCCATTGACGGTACAAAAAAAAAGAGAAAGAAAGAACATCTAAAGCAACACGGATTATTCAACATCCACAGGAGGAGACCCAACATCACATGATTGAAGCAACTTGTCAACCTGTGCAGAAAAGATCTCGTCGATTTGGGCCGGGACCGAAGACGAGAACCTTCGGCTTGGACTCCCCTAGCCTGAACCTCCTCCTGAACCGGGAGCAGAGTTGGGGTCACCCCAAATCTTCGACTGAGGCAAAGGCCTCTTCTCCCGGGCATGGCGCCTCTTCGGCCTCTATTGCGGCTTCGACCTCCTCTCCCTCCTCCTCTTCTTCGCTATGTTGAAGGAGGGATGCCAAAAGATCAAGGTGAGGGAAGGCCTCCTTTATCTTGGAAAGTCTGTCATTAAAGCCATGCTGGTAGCCGTACAAGGATACTTCATTCATTTCCTATTGGAATTGTGAAGACTTCCTGAAGTCTGCTTTAGCATCATCCACCCGCTTTTGTAGGGACACGGACTCTCTCTTGGTCGCTTCGGACTCCAGAATTGCCTCTTCGCCCTCCTGGCAGCCTCCTCCGCTGCCTTAGTCAAACTCTCTATCTTCTCTGCTGATTCTCCTTAGCAGCTTGCTCCAAGGAGTCGACTTGCTTTCTGCTCTTCCTCCATCCTGTCACTTGCTCCGCTATTGTAAGATGGGCACTTTTTAGTTTGCCTTCAGTTCATGAACTTGTCGTTCATCCGGACAGACGGGTCCTCCATAGACTATCTCAACTCTTCGGCTACTTTTTTTGTGCCCTGGCAGTATGGAGATCCTCCTTGAGGCCATGGATGAGGCTATCAACATTTTCTAGGCCCTCCTCCATAAGGTAAGGTCGTAGACCAACTGCATCAAAGATATGGAGTTATGGATTGAACAATTCTCAGAGCAAGGGAGACGGCAAGGACCATACCTGTTGCAGAGCAGAAAAGCAGAATCGGACACCCTGGGAAGGTCAACTTCAGAGAACTGCCAAGTCGTGAGGCAGCAACGTGCTCTTCAGCGCCTGCCTAGCTACGGCGGGGACTAGTAGTCCCCCTGTAGTGAAAGCTCCGAAGAATTCGCTGAACGGCTTCTAGCTGGGGAAGCCCCGCGAGCGAACTCTCCCTCGACTTGTCGCGCTTTGCCCTTATCAACTACAGGGGAGCAAAATGGTGGCACATCCGTCGCCTGAGGCGGACTTCCCATTGTGCGAACTAGGGAGGTAGCCGCCGGTGGAGTTTCGACTGTACAAGGTCTCGACGGGGCCCCTTCCGTGGGTGCCGCATCTTCTCCTGAGGTTCCCCGGGAAGACGAAGTGCTCCGTCCCCCTCAAGACCGTCCCTTCGAGCCTTCTTCTGAACCACCGACCTGGTGAGAGGGTTTGAGCTACTCTCTTCTCAGAAGCCTGATAGAGCTAGCTTACACTTGGCTTTGTTGGCTCCACCCAGTGATTTTTGATGAATAACAAAACATTGAGTACATATGTATTCTAATGAGGATTTCAAGTGTTGAGTTTTCAGGAAGAAGCACCTCAAAATTTCAAAAACTTATGGTATATGGCACGTAATGGCACGGAGCAATCTCACATATTCGAGCATCCTCTTCATTGAAAAAGGGCTTATAATTGCTTAACTATTATGTGTTATGCATTCATGAACTTTATTTTGATTTCGAGGCTTTTACACTTGAATCTGGATGTTTTCAGTCTCATGTCGACACCTGGACAGTCAAGTGTCGACACTTCAGCATTTGGCACGGACAAAAATTCTTAGCACGCCAAGTGTCGACACCTATATTCAAGTGTCGACACCAAGTGTCGACACTTAGGTTTCAAGTGTCGACTCAAGGCCTGAGATTTTTGAAAATGTTGAACTCTGTTGTTTCAAGGATTTTGTGTGTCAAGTGTCGACACCTGTGCATCAAGTGTCGACACTTGAATGTTCAAGTGTCGACTCCCAGAAATTAAGTGTCGACACCTGACAGCCAAGTGTCGACACCTGATAGCCAAGTGTCGACCTTGCAGCCTGACAGCTCTAACGGATCTATTTTTCTGGCTTGCAGAAATTGGTTTTTCAAGCTCCAAATGGCTATTTCAATGCTCCAACGGTCACAAACCATTTTTAGAAGATTTTTGGTGTATTAATCTCCACAACCTCATTTTAAAAGAAGAGAAGTGAAGAGAGAAAAGAAAAGAACGAAAGCAAGAGAGAGAGAATCTATTCAAGAGCATTCAAGTCTACTCAAAAGCCAAAAAAGCCAATATTCTCTCCAAACTTCAAATCAAAAGCCTCTTCTAGCTTGATTCCACTGAAAAAGCCTACTAGCTCAACTTTACTACATTCCAAAAGAGGCAACTTGAAGAAGAGTGAAGTCAAAGCATCCTTTGGGCTTCAAAGATTCAATCTACTCTTGAAGAGAGTTTTTGTAGCTTTTAAATTTTATATCTGTTTTATTGTGTTTTAACCTGCTTTCAAGGGTGTCTTGAAAGAAGGTTATTGTGATTTGTTGGTGCCAAAGTATTAAACCAACTAGGGTAACTTGTGAGCCTGAAGACAAAACAAGTATTTAGGTTAGTTGGTGAGCCTAGGTGATAAAACTAATTTAGGTTTTGACTTGTGAGCCTTGTGAAAAACAAGTCAACTGTAATCTGGTGTGGATTATAGTGGAATTCCAAGGTGGCTTGGGGAGTGGATGTAGTGCTAGGTTTGCACCGAACCCTATAACCTTGTGTTTGTGTGTGATTGCTCTTTTCCTCTCGTATTCTTTATTAATTGTTATCATCTTGCATCTAATTATTATTGCTCACAAGCACCACTAGACTTCACTATATTGTGTTAAAATTTTTAAAAGAATCCAATCAACCCCCCCCTCTTGGCTCCATTTCTGTGAACAAGTGTATCAGAGCACGGTCTCTCTTGTAGGTCCAAGGATCTTGAGTAAAAGATCATGGCAGCCCCAATAGGCATGGGTATTGTTGAAGGTCAAGCTTCAAACCGACCCCCACTTTTAATGGCACAAATTACCATACTGGAAGACACGCATGCGCATATTTATACAAGCTCTTGATTATAATTTTGGAGAATAATAGTCAAAGGTCCTCATCAGCCTACAATGATGATTAATGGCATTCTCACCCCTAAAATGGAAGAGATTGGGATGAGAATGACATTAAGCAAATTAGCTTAATGCTAAGGCAATGAACCTTTTATTTTGTTCTCTTGATCCTAGTGAGTTTAATAGAATATCAAACTGTCTCTCCGCAAAGGAGATTTGGGATACACTTGAGGTTACCCATGAGGGTACACACCATGAAGACCACCAAGGTTAACATGCTATTCACACTATGAGATGTTTAAAATGGAACCTACTGAGTCTATCAGTGAGATGTATACTAGGTTCACAAACATTGTGAATGGCATGAGAAGTTTAGGAAAAATAATTCTAACGGTGAACTTGTGAATAAACTTCTCAGGTCTCTACCAGCTTCATGGGATGCAAAGGTCACTGCAATTGAAGAAGCAAAAGATTCAACACTCTCCCGCTGGAACAACTGTTGGGTTCCTTGATGACTTATGAACTATCCCTCAAACAGAAGAATGGAGAGGTGTAAAAAGAAAAGACAATAGCATTCAAATCTACTACCAGAGAAGACTCGAGCGAAGACTCTGAGAGGATGACGAAGAAGATGAAACAGCTATGTTAGCAAGGAAATTCAGAAGGTTTATGAGGAAAAAAATTCAATTACAAAAGAAACCTCTGAAAGGGAGCCGAGTAAAAAAAGATAAGGAAAAGAAGGGAGCAGCCCACATGTTTTGAGTGTAAGAAGCCCGGGCATTTCAAGGTAGACTGCCCCTTACTAAAGAAAGCAGAAGAAAGCTAAGAAAGAAGGCCATGATGGCAACCTGGAGTGAAAGTGAAGACTCCAGCTCTGAGGAAGAACAACAGGAAGTAGCAAATTTCTGTCTAATGGCCGATCAAGAAGAGGTATGCTCTGAAATCGAAAATGAAATATCTTTTGATGAGCTTCATGAAATTTTGATGAACTAGTCATAGAATTTAAAAATTAAAGTCAAAACATAAAGACTTAAAGAAGCAAAATCTGGAACTAGCTAAAACAAACAACACCTTACAAATGAAAATGAATACCTTCTAATACAAATAAAATTTAATGATAAGATTATGGCTCTTGAAAATGAAAAGAATATATTTGAAAAGAAGTAACTTACTTTCAAATGAAAAATTGTCAAGACAAAGCAAAGAAATCTAATGGAAAACAAAAGATAAAGAGAAATCGATAAACTAAAGCCTTTGTTGAAAAATTTACTTACAGTTCTGAAAAGTTAAATTACTGTTTAATAACCAAAGAGCAGTATTTGACAAAGCTGGATTAGGATTCAGAACTCATAAGAAACAGTAACTCTTTAAAAATTTCTTTGTGCCTGCATCTTCATCAATTACATGCTATACTTTGGTTTAAAGGATATAAATCTTATATGTGCAACAAAAAAAATTAAGGACACTAAGAAGTTTGGGTTCCAAAGGAACCAATGCCACTAACCAAAAAGGACCCAAGATGGCTTGGTACCTAAAGTCTCCACTTGATCTTTATTGCAGGTATGCCTTGCAACCAATAGAAAGAATGTTGTATCTGGATAGCGGTTGCTCAAGGCATATGACAGGAGATGTGGAGCAGTTTCTCATCAATTACGTATCAAAATGGTGGCAATGTAACTTTTGGTGATAAGGAAAGGGCAAAATTATCGGTATTGGTAAAATCCATATCACCCCTACCTCTTATATTGATAATGTTTTTATGTTGATGGATTAAAACATAACTTGCTAAGTATTAGTCAATTTTGTGACAAAAATTTTAAAGTTTTTTTGAATCTTCTTTGTGCATTGTTTCTAGTCTAGATGACAATGGCATTAAGTTCATCGGTCATAGGCATGGCAATATTTATATGGTTGATCTTAATGATCTTCCTATTCAGAAAGGTCAATGTCTAGTGGCAATGGAAGCTAAGATCGATGAAACTAGTTGGCTTTGGCATCGTAGACTAGGACATGCAAGCATGCATTTAATTTCAAACTTAGTAAAAAGAATTAGTAAAGATTTGCCTAAACTTAATTTTGAAAAAGATAAGATTTGCAGTGCATGTCAACTTGGAAAACAAACAAAATCTTCTTTCAAACCTAAAGGAGTAATCTCTACTTCTAGACCTTTGGATTGCTTCATATGGACCTCTTTGGGCTACTAGAACATCTAGTTTATGAGGTAAGAAGTTTGGTCTATCATTGTAGATGATTTCTCACGTTTACTTGGGTCATGTTTTTAGCACATAAAGATGAACGTTTTTCTGAATTTATAAGATTTCACAAAAGAGTTTTTAAATGAAAAGTGTTTCAGTAATTTCTTTAAGAGTGATCATGGAACTGAATTTGAAAATGCCGATTTAATAAATTCTATATTGAAATGGAATTAATCACAATTTTTCTGCACCTAGGACACTTCAACAAAAGGGGGTAGTAGAAAGAAAAAATAGAACTCTTGAAGAAATGGCACGCACCATGCTTTGTGAAAATGATTTACCTAGATACTTTTGGGTGGAAGCCATAAATACTGCATGTTATATTTTAATTGAGTTTAATTTGACCGATTTAAAGAAAACCCCTTATGAGCTTTGGAAGGGTAGAAAACCTTCAATCCGTTTTTTCATATTTTTGGATGCCGTTGTTTCATCTTAAACAATGGTAAAGATAATCTAAGTAAATTTGATGCCAAATCAGATGAGGAAGTCTTCTAGGCTACTCCCACTCTAGTAAGGCATACAGGGTCTTCACAGAAGACACTTGTTGTTGAAGAATCCATTCATATAGTATTTGATGAAACTAACCAAAGATCTCAAGAAAAGAAGATGTCTTTGGATGAATCAGGTAACAAGAAACTGAGAAATAAACAACATGAAGGACTTACCAAGGAACAGAATGATGATCAAAACACTAACGGAGATCAAGCACAAGGTGATGAGATATATCAACTGTTGATCCTTTACCAAAAGAATGGAGGTAGCTCATGGACACCCAAAAAAACTAATTATAGGTGATCCATTTAAAGGTAAGTACTCGATCATACTCTAGAAATATTTGTGATTACTTAGCTTTTTGTGTCTCAATTGAACCTAAAACTATTGAGGAAGCTGAATGTGATAGTAATTGGATAACTGCATGCAAGATGAACTTAATCAATTTAAAAGGAACAATGTTTGGACACAATGGTAGATAGGCCTTCAAACACATCATTATTGCACAAAATGGGTTTTGTTCGAAATAAACTTGATGAAAATGGAATAGTAATTAGAAATAAAGCTAGACTAGTTGCCAAAGGATACAATCAGGAGGAAGGGATAGATTTTGATGAAACCTTTGCTCCTGTGGCTAGACTTGAGGCAATTAGGCTATTGTTGGCTTTTTCTGTTTCATGAATTTTAAACTGTATCAGATGGATGTTAAAAGTGCTTTTTTAAATGGATTAATTGAAGAAGAAGTTTATGTTGAACAACCCCTGGTTTTGAAATTTCTGAATTTCCAAATTATGTTATAAACTTCATAAAGCTTTATATGGATTAAAACAAGCTCCAAGAGCTTGGTATGATCGTTTAAGCTCTTTTTGCTGAAAATAATTTTACTAGAGGTAATGTAGATAAAACATTATTTTTAAAGAAAAAGAATGATGATCTCTTAGTAGTACAAATCTATGTTGATGATATAATATTTGGTGTACTAATGAATCTCTTTGTCAAGATTTTGCAAGTCTAATGCAGGGTGAGTTCGAGATGAGCATGATGGGAGAACTGAATTTCTTCCTCGGACTCCAGATAAGGCAAACCAAAGAGGGGATCTTCATCAACCAAACAAAATACACAAGAGAAATACTCAAGAAGTTTGGGATGGAGAACACTAAGCCATTAGGTACCCCTATGAGCTCCACATGTAGACTTGACAAGGACGAATCAGGTAAGTCAATAGACCAAAAATTATATCGTGGCATGATTGGTTCATTATTATATCTTACTGCCAGTAGGCCAGATATCATGTTTAGTGTCTGTATGTGTGCTAGATATCAGTCCAATCCTAAAGAGTCTCATCTTTTGGCTGTTAAACGCATACTTAGATATCTATCTGGCTCAATTGAAATTGGTTTATGGTACTCTAGAGATTCTTCATTTGATTTAATTGCTTATTCTGATGCTGATTTTGCTGGGTGTAAACTTGATCGTAAAAGTACTAGTAAACCTGTCAGTTTCTTGGAGTAAATTTGATCTCCTGGAGTAGCAAGAAACAGAACTCAGTTGCTCTATCTACGGCGGAAGCCGAATATATAGCAGCTGGGAGCTGTGTGCTCAAATCCTCTGGATCAAACAACAACTCGAAGATTTTGGCATTAAACTAACTAAGACACCATAAGATGTGACAATACTAGTGCAATCAACCTATCTAAAAATCCTGTGCAACATTCAAGAAGTAAACACATTGAAATAAGACATCATTTCATAAGAGATCATGTACAAAACTCTAATGTAATTCTTGATTTTGTTTGTACTAATGATCAGTTAGCTGATGTGTTTACAAAGCCTTTGAGTGAGGATAGGTTCTGTCTGATTAGAAGAGAGTTAGGTGTCATTAATCCATTCTCCTAGGACTCTCTTAGTATCATTTTACCTAAGTCCTAAAGCTCAAAACCTTTTGATTGAAACCCAAAAACTTTATCAATTTTTTCTATTTTCCTAGATTTTCTCGAATTTTTTGGCCAAGTGTCGACACTTGGAAAGTGTCAAGTGTCGACACCTGACCAAGTGTCGACACTTGACAAATCCGAAGTGTCGACACTTGCGAATCTGATACTATTTTTAAACGGACCGAACAAAGGTTTTTGAAAATTTTCTTCCCCCAGGTTTCTTGGAACAGTGGTCCCCCTGTCCAAATCCGTTTCACCCCTCAATCCTTCACAAATCAGGTATTTTCCCTCTCTAATTTGTTTTTATTTTTCTATGTTTTAATTTTATTGTTTTCGAACCAAACAACCGTGTTTTGGGTTTTCCGAATATTTTTCTTGAATCTAACCGGATTTTTGCATGTTTTAGTGAATTTCTAAAACTCCATTTGAGGGAATAATGTTTTAGATTTGTTTTTCTCGGATTTTCCTCATCTTTTGGGCATTTTTCAACCCTTTTTCGCAAAAATCACTGTTTCATCAATTTTGGGCAAAATAAAATAGGTTTTCATCTAATTTAAGCATACTAAATCCATTAAATGACTTAGAAAGGTTTTTCGTGATACATTTGTAACATCTTCGCCTATTTGCAAAAACCCTAAGTGATTAAAATCCAAATCCCATGGTTTTTGATTTTTTGGACCTTACAAAAATATTTTTCCAAAGATTCAAATGTGTTCTACCTAACAAAATTTGTCATTTGATCAAAATTTATTGTTTTCTGGTTTTCGAAACCTATCTGAACTCTAATCTCAACCTATGGCCAGTCCTTTGTTCTAAACCCTTCTTCATTCTTCCTGGTCAGTTGGCTGTTATGGGTCCTAGGAAGAGACTTGCAGTTAGGGCGAGGCCTAGTCAGGGTACTGAGAGGAGGTCGAAGGCCAGATTTGATCCCGCACAGCCGAGCAGTACAGCCACTCCGAGCTCCCCCCTGCAGAGAGGATGGCAGGGAAGTCTGTAGCTTCAGGGAGGAGAGTTGATCTACAGTGTTTCGACAGGCACCACTTTGGCATTAGGGAGATACTCACAGATGCAGGACTAGTACCCTTCTGCACCATGCAGGAGAGATACTATCCTCACCTGGTGAAGGAGTTCTACGGTGCACTGGACTGTCGACGACTTTTATGGACGACATCCGTCAGGGGTACACAGATTTCTTTGACTGATGAGCTGCTGAGCCGAGTATGGGGGAGATACCCGGAGAGGAGTCTGTGCATTTTCTGTTGATGATAGAGAGGCGGCTTTCAGATGCATCCTTGAGCGAGAGGATGTTCGCGGTATCTCAGTAGTTACCGCGAACCAGTTATCTTTAGAGATGCGACTGCTGCACCATATTACTGCACGGATCCTTCTACCGAAGACTGGCAGATTCGATTTCATCACCGAGAGAGAGCTGATGGTGATGACCAGTCTGATCGAGAGGAGACAATTGATATACCCGCCTTGATGCTATCACAGATGCATGATGCTGCCACTCAGCGCCGACACTGTTTGCCATACGGGATGGCACTGACCCGTCTTTTCAGAGCTTGTGGAGTATCATTGGAGGGGGAGATCCCCAAAGAGATACTACACACAGATGTATACGATGAGAGGTCATTGCACCGGATGGGTTACAGGATGGTTGGAGGTCGATGGGTTCGGAGAGAGTCTGGCCAGGAGCCAGATGAGGAGGATGAGATTCGAGAGGCTGAGGCTGGACCATCTGAGCCAGCAGTTCTTCCTCCAGTAGATGTGCCATCGACACAGGCAGAGCACCTGTCGCCTGATGCTTCAGCTCCTCCACCACCATCGACAGGATTATCCTTTGAGGAGCATGCTAGAGCACAGTTCTCACAGATCAGAGGTGAGGTGACTCAGCTGCGTAGCGAGGTCGAGCTTCTACGAGCACAGACTACCTCGGAGCATGCTGAGATTCGCAGATCCATGGAGGAGGGATTTACACGCATTGAGAGTCTATTGAGATCACTTATACCTCCTGCTGCACCTGCACTTGCTCGATCTGATGATGATGATGACGATGATGATGATGATGATGGCGGCGATCACCAGAGCGACCATGCTGATTTTGCTGACGGCGGTGATCAGGATGTTGACCGAGCCACTGAGGTAGTGGGCACTGACAGCGACAGTGTAGGCGGAGCCGATGCTTATGAAGTGGTCAGTCGAGATCCTCCTACTACACCTGCTCCTTCTACTGCACTGGTTGACTTCGTACCGGATCCTATTGCGCCAGCAGATCGTCTTTCACCTCCTTCTACCAGATCTTCTAGGGTTGTACCCGCTTTTGGTCCTGCCGGCCGTACCAGGAGTCTTAGAGCTTTAGCCCTCCTAGGGCATTAGCCACCAGATCTAGGATTAGTGCTCCTTTAGTCTTGATGTTCCATCTGATGAGGATTAGCACAGATGTCTGTTTCAGATCTTATTTGTATGTGATACTTAATTGACTCTATTATATATGTATGTTTCATCTCTTTTGTACTGAAAATTTATCTCATATATATATATATATATATTATATATATATATATATATATGTGTGTTTTTGATCAGAACTCTGTATCTTGAAAATTTTGTCTTCAGTTTATCATTCTTTAGCTCTGATACTCTTTATAATGGTATATTTTAACTCTGATATTTTGATATTAGCACAATTTCAGCTCTGATATTTGTTTCTCTACTCTCTTTTTGTATCCATGCTAATTGTGAGGGGGAGGTTATTCCCTTTTCTTATGATTGACAAAAAGGGGGAGAACAAGTAATGATTTTGATTTTATGGAGAACAAGTTTTGATTTTATGAAGAACAAGAGTATTGATTTTGATTTATTGAGAAAAGGTGTATTATAGTATATTGATTTCACCTTGCAAGAATCTTTGAAGTTTACCTTAATAAGAAGTATCTAATTAAGGGGGAGATTGTTTCCTCCTATCTATAAAGTTGTTGCCTCTACTGTGACTAAATTCATGTATATAATTAAATGGTTAAAGTTTGAACTATATTATCTCTTTTCTCAAGGTTTTGTCATCATCAAAAGGGGGAGATTGTTGGCTCCACCCAGTGATTTTGATGAATAACAAAACATTGAGTACATATTGTATTCTAATGAGGATTTCAAGTTGTGAGTTTTCAGGAAGAAAGCACCTCAAAATTCTAAAAACTTATGGTGTATGGCACGCAATGGCACGGAGCAATTCTCACATATCGGGCATCCTCTTCATTGAAAAAGGGCTTATAATTGCTTAACTATTATGTGTTTATGCATTCATGAACTTTAATTTTGATTTCGAGGCTTTTACACTTGAATCTGGATGTTTTCAGTCTCAAGTGTCGACACCTGGACAGTCAAGTGTCGACACTTCAGCATTTGGCACGGACAAAAATCCTTGGCACGCCAAGTGTCGACACCTATATTCAAGTGTCGACACCAAGTGTCGACACTTAGGTTCAAGTGTCGACTCAAGGCCTGAGATTTTTGAAAATACAGAACTTTGTTGTTTCAAGGATTTTTGTGTCAAGTGTCGACACCTGTGCATCAAGTGTCGACACTTGAATGTTCAAGTGTCGACTCCCAGAAATCAAGTGTCGACACCTGACAGCCAAGTGTCGACACCTGATAGCCAAGTGTCGACACTTGCAGCCTGACAGCTCTAACGGATCTATTTTTCTGGCTTGCAGAAATTGGTTTTCAAGCTCCAAACGGCTATTTCCAATGCTCCAACGGTCACAAACATTTTTAGAAGGTTTTAGGGTATTTAATCTCCACCAACCTCATTTTAAAGAAGAGAAGTGAAGAGAAGAAAAGAAAAAAAGAAGAGAAAGTAAGAGAGAAGTCTATTCAAGAGCATTCAAGTCCACTCAAAAGCAAAAAAGCCATATCTCTCCAAACTTCAAATCAAAAGCCTCTTCTAGCTTGATTCCACTGAAAAAGCCTACTAGCTCAACTTTACTACATTCCAAAAAGAGGCAACTTGAAGAAGAGTGAAGTCAAAGCATCCTTTGGGCTTCAAAGATTCCAATCTACTCTTGAAGAGAGTTTGTTGTAGCTTTAAATTTCATATCTGTTTTATTGTGCTTTAACTTGCTTTCAAGGGTGTCTTGAAAGAAGGTTATTGTGGTTTGTTGGTGAGCCAAAGTATTAAAACCAACTAGGGTTAACTTGTGAGCCCGAAGACAAAACAAGTATTTAGGTTTGTTGGTGAGCCTAGGTGATAAAACCAACTTAGGTTTTGACTTGTGAGCCTTGTGAAAAACAAGTCAACTGTAATCTGGTGTGGATTATAGTGGAATTCCCAAGGGTGGCTTGGGGAGTGGATGTAGGTGCTAAGTTTGCACCGAACCACTATAAACCTTGTGTTTGTGTGTGATTGCTCTTTTCCTCTCGTATTCTTTAATTAATTGCTATCATCTTGCATCTAATATTATTGCTCACAAGCACCACTAGACCTTCACTTTATTGTGTTAAAATTTTTAAAAGACCCAATTCACCCCCCTCTTGGGCTCCATTTCTGGGCAACAGCTTCATTTTGCCACCTACAAGCAAAGAAATTTCTTTAAGACATTGAGCTACAACAAAACCCGGGAGAAAAGGGAGCAGAAATCTCCATCACTATACCTAATGCGGAGAATTGCTAATTCCCATAAGATGGAGATTTCTCTCCTCAACAACTCCCGGATAGGGGCGACTTCGAATTAACCAGAGATCATAATCCGACTGATCAGCCGCCAAGACCTTTTCTCGTCATTGACGGTTAAACGAGGCTTCTTCCAAGCAATGTCGAAGCCCCACGATCAAAGGACAGTATGAACACAAAAAACAGGTTCTACCCGTGGATGGCGCTAGGCATGTCCTTGATGACCTTGCAGCCCGGTCAATGGCCAATCACCCACCATCCGTTGCTACGGAAATTCCTCTTGAGTACGAAAGGGCTATGAATAAATTGGTCCTAGGCTTTATGTTTGCGATGCTGCACAGGACCAGAAATCCGCAGACGTTTCGGATGCTGTTTGGGGTCAACTGTGCTAGCACCACTTGGTACAGACGGAAGATTTTGATAAAGAAAGGGTGCAGGGAAAATCGAAGGCCAGCCTTTAGATGATCTTCGTACACGGCTAAGCACCCGGGAGGAGGTTTGTTTACCCATTCCTCGGGTGCGGGAGGACAAAAGGGAACCCCTCGGGAATGCGATAGCGTTCCCAAAGAAGGGCCATCTTTCCCTGAGAAACCGAACTAGAGATCGACTCCGGACCTACTACGTCGCCGGCCCCGAGGGCCAACTTGTTTCTCCTGACTTTCTATAGTTTTTTCCATGATAAAAGAATGAAACAAAGAGGCAGAAGGAAGATTCTACCTGCGGAATAGACTGGTAGTCCAGAACAAGGAAAGCTGAGCGAAGAATGAGGCGAGGTTGAAGAAGCTTCTTTAGCCGAACATTCTCCCTTTTCCAAGAGGAAACCAGGGGTCTTTGAAGTCCCACCAGGTTGATTTGACCAAAGGTTACCCAGGGAGATAACCCACCTTTAACTAACCGCCAAGATGAAGCGCATCCATCATCCAACGGACAGGGAGAAGCCGCTCCAACTATCCAAATCTCAACCGAAAGATTGGCTGAACCATCACACAACAGGAAAAGGAGAGACGGTCCCAGGGCCTCCTGCTCTTTTCTTCTTCCCCAACCAGGGAGTGACGGGTCCACCACCTGATTCCCAAATCAACCAACAATCATGATGGGCAGTCCAATCAGACATCCCATAATCATCCACTACACTATCCCTTGGGAGGAAAACGACAAAGCATTAGTACTCTCACTTCTCGAGGCAAACCTTCACTTCGAAAACTGAGAGTAAGGAGGCAGCTTTTGGAGTATCCCGGTCCAAGTACGAACCGAACACCAGTTCGGTTGGCCGAAGACCTTTTCTCCGAACCACTGACTTCGGATCAGGAAAGGTCAGGCCAACTACAGGCAACCCAAGGCTTCTCATCGGCCTACGACATCCGAAGGCCAGATCTTTGGATGATGTCTTCGGCTCTAACCGAAGACCAGGCTTCTCGTCGACTTCCGAAGACATGCTCTTCGGTTCCTGCCGAAGACACGATCTCCGGCCCTTGGTAAACACCAAGTCTTCGACTCATGCAGAAGACGAAATCTCCGACTGAGAATCTTCCTAAACAGGAAAAATCTGAAGATGGGACCATGATTTGGCCCAGATAGGCAATAGTAACCAATGGTTACTATCGACTATCTCCATGCCATGATCATGGCGTGCAACTCCAGCTGCTACACCTCCGGTCTGGCCGGAACCATTCAATGACAAACCCACGATCGCCAATTATGAGAAGAAATTAACTTCCCGTAATCGCCGGGAAAATAGCGGGGCGCAGGCCAGAGGCCTCCTTTTAAATAGCGGTAAGAAGAATTGCTCGAGAGAGGTACACACACATACACTCACGCATACTCTAAATTGAAAGAGCCATTCCTTCTGTTTCTCGAGAATCTTTCCCATTCTGTGGCTGGGATCCGCCTCTGACTTAGGCATCAGAGTGTCGTCCACCGGAACGACTCCGGCAAGGGACCTGTTTTGCAGGTGAACCAGGGAGCGATCCTGTGATGCAGCAGCTCCGACCGGCCGATTCAGGGACTCTGCCGATATTGGTAAATACTGCGAGAGAAATAGTGGATGGTAGGTTGCATGAAGATTTGAAATCAAGAACTATGAGGTCATCCTATTCCTATTGTGACAAATAATGTTCATGTAGCATTCAAATCAAGTGACCGGTGCCAAAAATAGGGTGATCAAATAGGAATGCTTTACCTCGTTCACTCCTCCATCCGGTCAGTCCCTGGCAACTTACTGGCACTAACGTGGCGTCCATGAGATGATGGACCCCACCTGGGCCTTACCTAAAACCCTAGGATGCATGGCACCTAGCCGGGCTATCACATTAGCCCAAGAAACTAAGTTGAGAGGAGAAATAGTATTAATATATTTGATGGGTAATCGAGTATATCTACTTACCATTGCTGCTGAAAGTCCTCGGGGGGAAAACTCTCCAAAGTTCTGCTATTAGGTACATGGAAGGGCAAATTATATCTTGCAGCGTATGCACTAATATTGCTGTCCACTGCATGAACAAGGCTGTTTTATTTTCTTTGACCAATCATCAAGATAAGTGCATGATAAATGAAACCTGTAGGAATAAGATGATCTGATTGGATGGATGTACATGGTGCAGGATATAAGTTTTCCTTGAAACCATTTTTTCTGCACCTAATATTGAAGAATTTATATTTAAACCTCCACTAATCCATTGATTTTAGACCATCTAATAAAATATCATCACATAATTTAGTAAAATTTAAAGGAAAATAAAAATTAAATTAAAATATTTAATATGATTAACTGCATATTTTATTATATTTTTTAATTAAATAAAAAAATATAAAATTTTGAATCAGATATGCTATATTTTATTGGATGGTCAAAGTCACATCTTACCGTTCAAGATCCGCGGAATATAAATTCGAAAATGAAGTTATTCCTGGATGCCCAACCCTGACGTTATAAAATTACAATTTTGACCATTTTTTTTTTTTTTTTCTCGAGATAAGATTAAAAAATATATTAAATTATTTTCATTTTGAAAGGGCAGAAGTGCTGGCATAAATAAGATGTCCTCTCTTTTTTGTGGTGGAGTAAATAAGGTATCTTTAATCTTTTGGTTGCTCTGGTAGAATTAATTATTGGTCAGAAAATATCATTGCCCATCGCAGAAATGACAGTTTCTTTTTGCATGAATTCAGCGCTTGGGAAGGGTCAGCTTTCTTTAAAAGAGGTTCTGCAAGTCAGATTTTCCCTTTTGACATGTTTACCCCCTAATTTGCATATCAAAAAGGACGAGCCCAACGCCTCCTGCGCACAAATCCACTCCGCTCCACGATCAAAGGGAATATTAACGCCACCCAGGGTTTCAAACGGTCCCCGCAGAGACCATCTATGGCATGCCGTTTCGACCCATCCGTTTGGGTGAACCCAATGCATTCGAACTTTGCCGACGAATAAATGCCTCTCACTTCGGCCATGACTCCGTGCTCTCTCTCTCGCTCTCATCCTGCACCGAGAGGACAGGTGACCGGAAACAGCTTTATGCCTCTACCTCGCGGTGGGCAGCAGCTCCTATCTGGCATAGAATTTGGATTGGTTGGAGCTAGCCTAATCAGTGATCACCGTAATATAATTATTTATTTATGAGAACGTGTCTTGAAAAAAAAATAAACTCGACAGCCATTAATTATATGATATAAGCATTGCACAGCATTTTGATAAAGAAGTAGCAAAAGCTTTTGATTGTTTCACCAGTGAATTTTATTTTTAGATTCAGGTTCGAACTACATAATTATTTGAGAAGAAAATAACTGTTTTGGTGATCCGCTTAGATATAACACCATTATATATCTTGCCACGAGCAACGGGAGCATGATCCCTTTGGACATTTAGCGCTACGAGGATAACGCATTGTAAAGGAGAGAGAACGTGAACCTATGGTCAATGGCCTGTCACGGGGGAAAAACCGATAAAAAAAAAAAAAAAAAAATTATATTCAAATTTAAAAATTAAGAAATAGTATCGGTTCCGTAAAATTTGCAGCCAAAGTCGTATTTCTTTTGTCAAGCATACCCGTGAGGTTCCTCTAACTTTTTTTTTTGGGAATGAATCCGGATTTGGGCTCTCATAAAAGCTATGTTTCTTTAAGTGGGTCTGCAGACCAGCTTTCCCTTTAAACATGGGCACCCCTTAAAATGCAGCATAAAAATGACCCGGCCCCGCCACGCTTACCCCTCCGCTCTTTTCAGGGGATACTAATTCCCTGTCCAACGGTCCTCCAGGACGGGCTACTTGTAGGATGAACCCTTGGCCTGTTTCTTCGCAATGCCGTCCAGTGCAGCAGCTGTACCTCCGTATCGCATCGCTTCTAAACTCATCCTTCATAAGGACAAAAGAAGCAGCATCGTGACCTCCAGCATGGCCGCTTGGGACTGCCGACGGCCCTTTTCTTGGAGGGTACACGGTATCGTTTATTTCTTGGAGGGACACGTGACTACTGTTTTAAAAATCGCCGATAACGACCGGGATGCGCCTTTCCCCTTTGCTAGTACTTGGCGCGTGCGATGCCGCTCTTTAGAACGAGGACGCCAAGCGTGCGTGCAGCTTTTCGCTGTAGGTTATGTGGCCTAGATCCATGATAACACGTGGGACTAACATGTGCCAAGCATGGTCTTCACGCGATACTCTCAGCCCTCGCGCCAACAATCTACTGGTTAAAGGAACTCCTGTTGCTTCTAACTTGGAAAATTCGTAACGACAGTATTTACATGCTCGCTTCAATTAAGCCTAATGTATATTGTTAATCTAGCTAGTTTCGATCAACTTAATTTTTTGAAATCGACTAGCAAGTTTATATGGCAGTAGAGTTTGAGGTACTGGCAGTCATGGATGCCAATCTCCGTGTTAATTGTTCACTTAATTAGGATTAAGTGGTTAGTTAAGTGACTCCAAGTGAAAAGACCTAAAATCACACGTCAATTAATATAGTCCTTTATCCATACATCTTTCCCCACTATCTTCCGTTTTTGATTTTTATTATCTGATTTAAAATACAATGTTACATGAGGGAACCCCTCTTCATCGAAAAATCGACCTATATCTTAACCCCCCCCCCCCCCCACTAAAAAAAAAAATCGACACATATGACTTGATAGTAGATACTTACTCATATTAATGAGTTTGGACGAGCATGCCACGACACGCACGTTATCTAGATACAATCCGAGCCTTGTGCTTTCACTAAAAACAGAGAAGAGAAGTCGTCTTCAGAGAGAACATAGACTTGTGGTGCCTAGTAGTTGATGATAGCTGCCTCAATTGGCCGCCTTGGACTAGCCTGGCAAATTGCACGTCTTAACCTGACCGAACCGCGGAGTGAAAATGGTTTACGGGATGCGTACAAGTACAGAGACTCGACGTTGAATCAAACATGGCATCCCACGCTCTTAAATGATACCCAAACCGAGCATTTGGTGCAGACAAGAACTGAACATGACGCCAAGCTGCCAGGGGAGTATGACAAATTTTTTTTATATCGGATGAGCAATTTGCCGCCCTCTTCCGTCCCATCCAAGTGAATGGTATAGCTAGATTGAAAAGGAGTGGTCATGGCTGTCTGGTACAGAACAGCGGACCCTAGAAGGGGACCCCTTTCCTCTTCTCTGCCTCTCGTGTGCTATAAATACAAACCTTTGCAGTGTACCTTCAGCCCCCAAGTAAATTGCTTCTGGTACTTTAGTCTCCCCCAGCTCTTTTTTCTTTAACCTTTACTCACAAATACATTTCGTATGTCATCTCTTCTTTTCTTTGTCTCTCCATGCTGTGATCTAGCTTCCTTTGTCCATTTAGTAGTTCTTTTTGCAGGCTAGCTGGTTGATATTTCATGAGTGCTTCCATGACTCTGTGTTTTTTGCTCAAAAAAAAAAAAAAAAAAAGGAAAAAAAAAACAGAGAAAATTAAGTTTGCAGGTGTTTGAGGGAGAAAGGGGCAAAGAATCGAACGGTTGGGGATGAGAGAGAAACATGGTAGTGGTAAGATGGTTTTGCTCAAGACCGCGCAACGCTTCCATATGACACCGCATCGCTGTCCTCGCCTATCCATCAATCCATCATAGCCACGAAGAAGAATGGCGGAAGGAGGGACGTGATCCGTGAGCAAGAAAGAAGGAGCGATAGGTCAGGTCGTCGATGCGCTGGTTATGGCCAGGCTGCGCGGTCTTAAGCAAGATCTTGCCATGTGACGTCTCGCCAGAGAGCTATGGTCAATGGCCTGTCACGGGGGGGAAAAACCGATAAAAAAAAAAAAAAAAATTATATTCAAATTAAAAATTAAGAAATAGTATCGGTTCCGTAAAATTTGCAGCCAAAGTCGTATTTCTTTTGTCAAGCATACCCGTGAGGTTCCTCTAACTTTTTTTTTTGGGAATGAATCCGGGATTTGGGCTCTCATAAAAGCTATGTTTCTTTAAGTGGGTCTGCAGACCAGCTTTTCCCTTTAAACATGGGCACCCCTTAAAATGCAGCATAAAAAGACCCGGCCCCGCCACGCTTACCCCTCCGCTCTTTTCAGGGGATACTAATTCCCTGTCCAACGGTCCTCCAGGACGGGCTACTTGTAGGATGAAACCTTGGCCTGTTTCTTCGCAATGCCGTCCAGTGCAGCAGCTGTACCTCCGTATCGCATCGCTTCTAAACTCATCCTTCATAAGGACAAAAGAAGCAGCATCGTGACCTCCAGCATGGCCGCTTGGGACTGCCGACGGCCTTTTCTTGGAGGGTACACGGTATCGTTTATTTCTTGGAGGGACACGTGACTACTGTTTTAAAAATCGCCGATAACGACCGGGATGCGCCTTTCCCCCTTTGCTAGTACTTGGCGCGTGCGATGCCGCTCTTTAGAACGAGGACGCCAAGCGTGCGTGCAGCTTTTCGCTGTAGGTTATGTGGCCTAGATCCATGATAACACGTGGGACTAACATGTGCCAAGCATGGTCTTCACGCGATACTCTCAGCCCTCGCGCCAACAATCTACTGGTTAAAGGAACTCCTGTTGCTTCTAACTTGGAAAATTCGTAACGACAGTATTTACATGCTCGCTTCAATTAAGCCTAATGTATATTGTTAATCTAGCTAGTTTCGATCAACTTAATTTTTTGAAATCGACTAGCAAGTTTATATGGCAGTAGAGTTTGAGGTACTGGCAGTCATGGATGCCAATCTCCGTGTTAATTGTTCACTTAATTAGGATTAAGTGGTTAGTTAAGTGACTCCAAGTGAAAAGACCTAAAATCACACGTCAATTAATATAGTCCTTTATCCATACATCTTTCCCACTATCTTCCGTTTTGATTTTTATTATCTGATTTAAAATACAATGTTACATGAGGGAACCCCTCTTCATCGAAAAATCGACCTATATCTTAACCCCCCCCCCCCCCCCCACTAAAAAAAAAAAATCGACACATATGACTTGATAGTAGATACTTACTCATATTAATGAGTTTGGACGAGCATGCCACGACACGCACGTTATCTAGATACAATCCGAGCCTTGTGCTTTCACTAAAAACAGAGAAGAGAAGTCGTCTTCAGAGAGAACATAGACTTGTGGTGCCTAGTAGTTGATGATAGCTGCCTCAATTGGCCGCCTTGGACTAGCCTGGCAAATTGCACGTCTTAACCTGACCGAACCGCGGAGTGAAAATGGTTTACGGGATGCGTACAAGTACAGAGACTCGACGTTGAATCAAACATGGCATCCCACGCTCTTAAATGATACCCAAACCGAGCATTTGGTGCAGACAAGAACTGAACATGACGCCAAGCTGCCAGGGGAGTATGACAAATTTTTTTAATATCGGATGAGCAATTTGCCGCCCTCTTCCGTCCCATCCAAGTGAATGGTATAGCTAGATTGAAAAGGAGTGGTCATGGCTGTCTGGTACAGAACAGCGGACCCTAGAAGGGGACCCCTTTCCTCTTCTCTGCCTCTCGTGTGCTATAAATACAAACCTTTGCAGTGTACCTTCAGCCCCCAAGTAAATTGCTTCTGGTACTTTAGTCTCCCCCAGCTCTTTTTTCTTTAACCTTTACTCACAAATACATTTCGTATGTCATCTCTTCTTTTCTTTGTCTCTCCATGCTGTGATCTAGCTTCCTTTGTCCATTTAGTAGTTCTTTTTGCAGGCTAGCTGGTTGATATTTCATGAGTGCTTCCATGACTCTGTGTTTTTTGCTCAAAAAAAAAAAAAAAAAAGGAAAAAAAAAAAAACAGAGAAAATTAAGTTTGCAGGTGTTTGAGGGAGAAAGGGGCAAAGAATCGAACGGTTGGGGATGGAGAGGAAAACATGGTAGGGGTAAGATGGTTTTGCTCAAGACCGCGCAACGCTTCCATATGACACCGCATCGCTGTCCTCGCCTATCCATCAATCCATCATTAGCCACGAGAAGAATGGCGGAAGGAGGGACGTGATCCGTGAGCAAGAAAGAAGGAGCGATAGGTCAGGTCGTCGATGCGCTGGTTATGGCCAGGCTGCGCGGTCGTTAAGCAAGATCTTGCCATGTGACGTCTCGCCACCTCTCTCATCTCTCTCTCTCTCTCTCTCTCTCTCTCTCTCTCTCTCTGTGCACGGATATACAAATAGAAGGGGCACAGAACATACCCTCGAAGGCACAGAGAGAGATCAAGGGGTAAGAGTTGGAAAACTTTCGATCTTCTCCAAACCAACACCTATTGCAATGTTCAGGTAGCTTAAAACACTTGCACTTCTGTAGACGGAGTCCTCTCTCTCTCCTCCCCCCCCCCCCTTCCTTTGAAAATCAGCAGATATCATGTCATGGTAAAATCTCGAAAGCTGTTTCTTGGCTTCTTGATGAACGAAAAAACTTACAAGATGTTAACACGGTGGATCGCTCCTCGAAATAACATGTTGGTGTTTCACAAAGATCATTGTATATGATCTTCATATACCTGAAAATAGACTGCTTCTGCTTCTGCCCTCAGTTTTCTTTTTCTTTTTTTCTTTTCTTTTTTTTGTTAATTTTACAGACTTCTGATCTAAATATATCTCTCTAGGTGAAAATGAAGTAAAGCACCAGAAAATGATCTCAATGCTCAAAAATCTCGTCCATTACAGCTCACCAGGGAAAGAAGGAAAGCTGGAAAGAATTACGAGTATATAGAAAAATAAATTGGAAATCGGAAGGAGTCTTCTATAATATACATGTATATGTGTATACATATACATATATATCAACCTCATTCATGCTAATGCTAACCAGCTTCTCTTTTGTTCTATTATTATGCATTTATTATCTTTTTTTCAGAAATTTCTTTCTTTTCAGCCGAAGAGACCGACGACAGAATAGAGGTGCGATTAGAAAGAGAGAAGTGGATGGTATATATATATATATATATATATATATATTAGAGGGTGTGAGAAAGACTGGGAATAGAAAGCTGCATGTCCTGATGAACGAGGCAGTCCTTCGAGGCTTTCCTATCCTGTTCCATCGGCATCGGCAGTGGAGGGAGATCGAGGCCCGGCCCTCGAGAGAACTCCCGAGCATGGCGACGTGACGGCCAGGATTTCAGGTAATTGGTTCGGCCGTCCCCCCGACTCGTATCTACGCTCCCTTCCCATGTTGCGCATGTGCGATTCGGCACTTATTCGATCGACGCCGGCCGTGCGCTGCACGTTGCCATGTCCGTCGACCCTTTATGCTCCTTCTCGAACCCTCCTTCCTCTCTCCTCCCCCCCCCCCCCATACTATATTATTGTGTTGGAAATTAATAAGGGCTCGATTTTGTGCCATTTCTTTGGGGAATAAACGGTAATTTGTTCATTGCTGCATCATCTCAGCCTGAGGGCTCCTCAAGGCTGTAGTGTATTGGAGGATTTTTCTGAAAGAAAAGAGTGGGGTGGGGGAACGAAAAGTCAGAGGAAGGTTTGTGCAGTCGAAGTGAATTTTTTTCTTTTCTTTTCTTTTCTTTTCTTTTCTGTGAAATGTAGTTGAAATGAAAATTGGGTGGTTCTTGATGCCAATTGAATAGACTTGCTTTTAATGTCTCACGGCTATTGTGGTATTGGTCCTTGAAGAGAGCAAACTCTATGTTTGATGGCTTAATTTAAAAAAACTCCATATTTGATTGTCCTGTAGTGGGAGATGTGAGCAGGTTTTGCTGTGATCTGCTCCACTCCTGAGACATGGGATGCTGTATGATATACGGTCATTATTTATTTGAACTAGAGAGCACCATGACAACTTCTTTACAGTCATCATTTAAAACCTTTATATCAACGTAAATCCTCCAATTATTTATTTTTATGTTAATTTATGATAATATAAATGAAGGAAATATCATTTGAATTTAGTGTTCGTGGGGAGATTACCTACTGCAATTTTTTTTTTTATATATGCTGTATACATAATTTTTCCTGCAATTATAATATGCTAAGTTGATGCATCCATTACCAAACCCATGTACAAAAATGAAAATAAAAATGTATTCAATCACCTTTTCAAGGACACCCCAGCTGGCGATCATTTTATATGACAAGTTACTTAAAATGCAAAAATTTCGACATGAAATAACCTTATATAAGCCCTATTATATATGTTTGTTATTGTTATGATATTTCTATTTTATTTCAATTAATTAATCATTTTATAAGATTGTATCAGACGGCAAGAGGAGTATTCGGCTTCATGCTGTTATCTTCTCGTTACTGACCCTAAGTATTCGGCTTCGTATCATTATCAGTCCGAAGAAGATGCTTGATTACTATCTTCGGTTTCGTGCATCCACATTAGTCCGAAGACTATGCCTAAATAATACGGTTCCGCATTTATGATCCAGGATGCTTTCTCTGTCTTCGAATTCATATTATCATTCTTGTCCGGAGATCGTACTTATTATCTTCGGCCTATTGTCTAAAGAAAATTATATACTGGGTCTTCGACTTCGTATTTTTATCTCAGTCCGAAGACGATGTTGAATGTCTACGGCTCCGTACAACTGTCTTGATCCGAATACTTGATCTTTTGGGCAAATATCTTCGACTTTGCTTTTTCAACTTAAAGATTGTAAGTATTTATTTTCATTGTCTAAGAAAGATTCGAAGTGTAAACTGGCATTCCCTTCAGGAGTACTAATAAAGAGAATGTAAAGATCATTTCGGATCTATGCTTTAAGATGAGGATTCGGGAACACGTGGAGTTCTTGGATAAACGGTTGAAATCTGTTTAGGTTGTTGCAACCACCCACGTGGTCCGAAACCTCAGATTAAACAAACCCCGGGTATAACGGCTTTTCCGACAGCCCTACTTGCAGTTAGGAAATGGTTACGCATGACAACCACACTAACTGTAAGTAGTTACGTTGAAGCCTATAATACTGGTAAGAGGGGACGCTCCAGGGATCCGGACTCGGGGTTTTGGAGACCATTTTTCGATCCCCTTTCTTCCTCATTTTGGCTTCTACAAGCTTTCCATTATGCTGTTGCTTGGGTCTCTTCTGACTTTGGCATCGGAGTGTCCCCCGCCGGAAAACCTCCGTCAGGGGATCTGTGTTGCAGGTTCTGGTTCGCGGCGGTCCAACGACGGAAAGATCACTCCAACCGGTCGTGGGAGATTCAGCGTCAACAGTTATATTTAATAGTTATTTTTTCCAAGTTTTACAAAAAGATGATAATGTTGAACATTTAAAAGCAATATTGGAAAGTGAAACTAGTAGAGCCCCATAATTTGTTGTAAGTTGTAACTAACAAACATAAGATTTAGCAATATTCTGTGAGGGTTTGGCAATTGCACCGGCATTTATTTTCTATCCAAGGCTAATCTGAATCGAAGTTTCCAAACTATATATCTTTCCTACCTTTTTCTTGCAACCAAAAGTGCGTTTTAGATATTCTCAAAGGTGTTATGATATACAGGAGGTCTATGCGATTGTCATGAAGCCAACTAAAATATCTGGGCCCGGTCTCGACCATAAGATATGAGATATTTAAATGCCATTCAGAGTTGTTTGGTCATAAGATTTCTAATCCTTGACAAGTTCTTCACTTGGCCGAAAGGTAATAACTTTTAAATTGAAAGATTCTCATTGCTTGTCATGAACATACATTTGATGGACTAGGGAATGATAGGAGCCCATCAACATGTTTGGTAGATTTATTTATTGTCTTGAAGTCATGTCAAACTTGCTTAGCTGTGATAGGAGCCCATCAACATGTTTCTTAGATTTATTGTCTTGGAGTTATGTCGAACTTGCACAACTGTGATGGGAGCCTATCAACATATTTGGTAAATTTTGCTACAATAATTGCAAATGTGAATTGAGTTACTAGTTTATCCCAGTACTAAGAGTCATTCAGGATTATCAAACAAATGCTTGCCATAACCCTATCTTGATATGGACCAATTAACAAGAGTATATGCTTGTTTCAGCATCAAGGTGAAGATTGTGCAACTCACACTTGATTGAGAGAATCAAGGAAGCATGGACTCATTGCGAGAAAGTTGATCCCAAAACTATATTCATATATGCTTCCATCTTCTGAATGGGGCATACCATGTCTCGGGTGTATCATAGCTGAATTTTAGAAGGGCAGCAAGCACATAAAATCTCGGCCTACAAGAAATACCAATGCACATGCATCAAAATTTAAGAATTGTCCCTACATACTTTGCTAATTACAAGATAGTCTACGAGCATACATAGGGAATTGCAACACCCCGCATGATATATATATATATATATATATTATATAGCCAGCAAATTGGTTGATAATTGATTTCAAGTTGTCTGATACTATTTCTCCAATTATTTTTTGACCGTTAGCTGCTTTGGATTCTAGAATCCTTAGGTCAGCTTGTCAATACTATATCACCTCACACAGACAATGAACATACAAAAGGCTTTGAGTACACAATCTTTTGAGAAAAAAATTTAAATTCATATGATGGGAGAATAAAAAGGACAACAACAGGAGTTCTGTATTGTGCTGTGTAAAGGTCATATTTTGGGTGCACATTGATAAAAGTGACATATGAATCCGGTTAATTAAAATCCCCAATAAGAAATAAAAAAAAATTATTAGTTCGAAGAAAATTCATGCATAAAGTGAATAAAAGCTATTCTCCATAAAAATGACTTCTTTTTTTTTTTTTCGGTAGAACAAAAAATGACTTTTGAATGTTTGATCATTTTACATTGAAGTTCTTTGAAGAGAGCCCGCAAACTATAAGCTAAAAATAAAACTGAGCGTAGAGGTTGCTAACAATAGCCTAGGCAGTTTTCTCGAAGAAAAAAAAAAAAGTCTCAAAAAAAGAAAAAGATAAAAAAAAAAAAAAAAATTCACAAAAATTGACAATTGTAAATCTACTGAAATTAGTCCAAGATATTAACCCTTTTTTTCCATCCAACAATTCAGTTTGGATTGAAATTATTCCCAAGCTAGATAACTCTTATAGCCTATGGAGAACTAGCAATGGTAATGGTGCTCGTGTCCTTTTCTTTAAAGGTGCTAAATTCTGTCGAGACAAGCACTGTTTAGCTTAGTCTAGACTGAATTTATCTTTGTGAAAATTATGATGGAAGCTCTACCAATCACTTACAAAAAGGGCCAAAAGATTGCTTGTTTCAGTTATTTGTGATATCACCTCTAAAGATTCAAATGCAAAACTTCTTGCTAGGCTATTATCCATTCATCTCGTACACCAGCCCTCTAGCCTTGTATATAGACCTGAAGATTCCAATGAGGTTGGCTGTACATCAAGTGAAACTGGTGTTAGGGAATGGTACATAGTAGATTATGGTAGTCACAAAAGAAGGGAAAAAAAGTTTCTAAAAAATAAAATAATACTAGCACAAAATATAAAAATTTTACGTAGTTTTGAGTCTCTTACTCCTATATATATGATCATACAGAATGCCTTTCACTATGAAAAAAAATACATAAAGTTTGCAAGAGATGGGAAAAAAGAACCTCTCTTTTTTCTCTTCTGGATGCAAGAACAGTCCCGAATAGAAAGAAGTAAAATCAGATGCTTCTCAAACTGAAAGCATCCTAGGATATATACAAGAACTCTTACCCTCTCTCTTTTTTCTCTCTTCCCCTCTTATTTTCTCTCTTGAAAGTCACTCATGGTTGCTCTCTATGCTCCTTTATTCACTAGGAGCAGGGTCCGAAATCTTGTCAAAAAATGACTCTAAATCTTTGTAGGAATGTTATTGACCTACTAAATTATTTTGCTATCGGATTACTATCAAATGCATCGAAATTACCACACATCCATTGGATCAAGTGTTCATCAGGTCGGATTCATGCTGGACCATTGAAATTTGCAAAGAAGCACATGCTATCATCGGATTATGCTCAAAACCGTTCCCCTCTCCTATGAGCCATGAGAAATGGCCCTATGGACCGCATGAAATGTGATCCATGGGATCGGTGTGTACACTGCGCATCCGTGCATGTGGATTGGGCCTGACCTGCTCTTGTGCTAGGTCTTGGTTTCGTCTGGGCTAGGTTTTAAAACTTTTTAGTCTCCTTTTGAACTAGATTTTAGATGGATTAGGCTCCACACATAATAATTTCTCTCACTTGGAGACTAAAATATCCAAACATGCATCTACCTAAAATTAAAAAATAAACTTCCAATTATAGATTAGTATTCTATGCAACATCTTCCTTCAACTAGCTTTGGAGGTCAATTGAGGCCATACATAGCTTCAATTTCTTTGCAGTAATCACTTTAGTCAGCATATTTGTCAAATTTTTTGAGCCTTGAATCTTTTCAAGTGACAAGCTTTCATCTTCAAGCAATACACTCTGTCTGTAGTGTGCTTCGTTCTCGCATGAAATATTAACTTCTTTACTAGATGAATAGCACTCTTGTCTGTCACTATACAGTACTACAACAACTCTCTGCTCTCTATCTAACTATTTTAGTAAATTCTATAGCCAATCATTTTCTTGCTAGCTTCTATGATTGTGACATATTTTGCTTTGGTAATAAAAAGAACTACGATCTTCTGTAACTATAAAAGCTACTCACTGCTATTTCGCTAATGGTATAGACGTATCCAATCGTGCTCCTAGTATCGATATCACCTCCTAAGTCTGCATCCATGAATCCTTATAGAGTTTGACTGCCCCTCTTGTAGTGTAAGCCAACTTTCTTGGTACCTTTCAAATATCTCAGGATCCACTTGATAGCTTTCTAGTATTACTTACCTAATTAGATTATGTACCTGCTCATAGCTCCCGTTACATGACCATATATCAGGTCTCATGCAAACCATCATATACATCAAGTCTATCATAGTTCTATCGCAAAGCATAAGAAATCATTGCCATTCTCTTCAGCTCATCATCCTTGGATGATTGTTCTTTTGAAAGCTTGAGATGAGCGGCTAAAGATAATCCTTCACCTGGCCTTTGCATCTATCATATTGAATCTCTATCTAACACCTTTTCAATGTAGCTATCCTGAATCAGCTACTATGTCTCTTTCAATTCTTAGCTCAAGTATTTATTTTGCTGCGTCCATGTTCTTCATTGCAAATTATCTTAATATCTTTCTTTTCCATATTTTAATCTCTCGCATGTTCGGTTCGACTATCAACGTGTCATGAACATACAAGAGTAAGATAATAAAACTATCATGGAGTACCTTGTGATAATAGCAATAATTAAGATAATAAAACTATCATCGAGTATCTTGTGATAATAGCAATAATCTTCCCGACACCTTGCAAAATTATTGTTAGTCATGAATTCATCGAATTTCTTATATCATAGCTTGGGGCCTGTTTTAAACCGTACAAGCTCTTCCTCGATTGTATACAAGATCTTCTTTACCAGAAACTACAAAGCCAATAGGCTGCATCATATATATATCTGCATCTATCTCACCATGCAAGAAAGCAGTAGTAACATCTAATTCACCATGCAAGAAAGCAGTAGTAACATCTAACTATTCTAAGTATAAATTCTTAGCAGCTACTATTCGTAGAACAACTCTAATGGTAGAAAGCTTAATAATATGAAAAACAATTTGGTATAGTTGATACCTTTTTTCTGTTCAAAGTCTTTCACAACCAACCTAGTCTCATACCTCTTGCTAGCATCATGCTCTTCCGTGATTTTGTAGACTCACTTGTTATGTAGGCCTTTTTTTCCTTTTGATAGTGTGCCAAGCTTCTAGTTTGGTTTTTCTTTAAAGACTGTATCTTGTCCTTCATCGCCAGCTCCCACTTGACTGAATCTTTGCTCTTCATTATTTTTTCATAGAATTTAGGTTCACTACTATTTGTCAACAAGAGATAATGAAGAGAAGGTAAATTCCTTTCATGTGATTTCGGGATTCTTATAGATCTTCCTAGTTGAGGTATCTTTGGCATTAGTTTAGGATCTTTTTTTGCTCTCTCGAAAATATCCTCTGTGATTTCTTCCAACTCGATCTGCTCTTTCTCCTTAACTGACTCTCCTACATTATCATGATCATTCTTGTCTTTGTAAAAGTTTATTTCATTGAAGACCATATCCTTACTCATGATAATTTTTCTTTCTCATTCCAAAACCTCTAGCCGAATTCATCAGTGCCATACTCAATTAAGAAATACTTTTTAGTTTTGCATTAAGCTTATCTCTCTTTTCAATATTGATGTGTACATAGGAGATATAGCCGAAGATCTTAGGTGGGATAAATTTACTGACTTCCCTATTCAATCTTCTTTGGTAGCTTGTAATCAAGAGAGACTAAGGGACCTTTGTTGTTTAAGTAGTAGTAGTAGTGCTAACTACCTCAACCCAAAACATGTTGAGTAAACTAATATGAATCCTCATGCTCCTGATTCTCTAATTCAAGATCTAGTTCATGCGTTTAGCTATTCCGTTCTATTGTACTGTGCCCAGGATAGTCTTATCCATCTTGATTATGCTTGCTATGCAGAACTTTTTGAACTCGATACTATCATATTCACTTTCCTTGTCCAATCTTAGACACTTGATTTTCTTATCAGACTCGTTTTCCATCAGACTCTTTCATATCTTATAAGTAGCAAATATATCAAATTATTTTTTTAAAAATAAATTCATACCTTCTTGTGGAGTCATTGATGAATGTCACATAGTAGCATGAGCCTCCAAGGAATGAGATTGGAGAGGGATCCCACATGTTAATGTGTACAAGCTTCAGCTTCTTTGATCTTGATGTCCTACCAATCTTGGACAAACTAACATTCTTTTGCTTCTTAAGAACATTATCCTTACAGAACTAACATCAGTAGACTTTAAACCTGTCAGCTTGCCCTTCTTTAACAGTACCTATATACCTTTCTTATTCATGTAAACCAGTCTGTGATGCCACAACTCTAAATCTGCTTATGCCAGTGTCACTAAGTCTCTGGTATTACTAGTTATGTGGAGGGTATGCAACTTGCTTACTCGTACTATCATCATAGCACCTTTGGTGATCTTCCAAGAGCCACCAATTAATGAAGGTTGTGATGCATTCCTCTGTATTCAGCTGTCTAACTAAAATCAGATTCCTTTTTAAACCTAGAATATGTTTGACATTCTTGAACTTTCTTACTGACTGGTTCGACATCTTTATATGTACATCATTTTTCTCACAATATCTAATGACTCATCAATGAGATAAACTTTTTCAAAACTTTTGGTGGTATAATTCAGCATACACTCCTTTTATGAGATGGAATGAAATGAAGCTCTAAAGTCTATGATCCATGACTCCATTAGATTGTCCATGTTGAGGATCAGGGCATCAGCAATTATCTCTGTTGCTACATTGATGAATTCCTCATTCTATTCTTTTTTATCCTTTCTTTCCTAGCAATTCTTCCTGTTGTGCCCTTTTTTACTGCAATCTAATAGCCATCATCTTTCAATCTTGATTGACTCCTTTGTTTGAATTTGGATCTCTCATGGTCTTTGTTACGTTGTGTAGTTCTTTCTCTGCATTCTTGAGTAATTAAGGAAAACTAGAGCTTCTTTTAGATTTTTTTTTCCTGATATCTTTACTGAGAATCAGATTTCGGACTTCTTCAAATCTCAACTTACTTGAGCCATAAGAACTATTCATTGTTATCATAGTAGCATCCCAACTCCTGAGCAAAGAAGATAGAAGAATTAATGCACATACTTTATCCTTAAAACTAATATCAATAGAGCTCAACTAATTGGTAATTAAATTGAATTCATTAATATGACCAGTAATAGACAAACCTATGTTCATCTTCAAGTTGAATAGATAATGCATAAGATATACCTTGTTAGAGATCAAAGGCTTTTCATATATGTTAGATAGTGCCTTCATCAAATCTATTATCATTTTCTCCTCCAGGATATTGAACATGACATTCCTAGCTAACGTCAAATAGATTACTTCCTCAAAGCTTGGTAGTCTAGCAGCTTCCAATTGACTTATGACATCTTAGCAAGCTTCTTTCCTTAAAATAGTGATGAAGCTTCTTTTAATACAAATATTCATCAAATCTACATCTTCCAGAATTTGAAGTCCTTTCCTTCAAACCTATCGATCTTGATCTTTCTTTCATCTCCTATCATCGCTCCCACTTTTCTTCTTAAAGCAGGTGCTTGATACTAGTTATTATGGAGCGGTACGTAGCGGATTATGGTAGTCACAGGAAGAGAAAGAAAAGTCTCTAAAAATATAAATAATACAAACACAAAACATAGAGATTTTACATTGTTCGAAGTCTCCTGCTCCTACGTCTATGGTTGTACAGAATATTTCTTTTATTATGAAAAAAAATATAGGAAGTTTATAAGAGATGAGAACAAAGAAGAATCTCTCTTTTTTCTATCTTTTGGATGCAAGAATAGTCCTAATAGGAAGGAAAAAAATCCCTCCTAGAGATGTTTCTCAAGCCTGGAAACATCCTAGGATAGCACACAAGAAAACTTTTTCCTTCTCTCTTTTTCACTCTTCCTCTCTTATTTTCTCTCTTGAAAATCACTCGTGGCTAATCTCTATGCTTGTTTGTTCACTTGTTGCATTCACTGCTGTTGCCCTTGGTCTTTATTGAAATAGAGGTTGAAGCAAGATCCAAAATCTTGTCAAAAATAACTCCAAATCCTTGTAGAAATGTTATTTGACCCCTGAATTATTTAGCCATTGGATTACTATTAGATATGCCAAAATCACCATGCATCACATTGGATCAAGTCTTCATCAGGTCAGATTTGCATTGGATTGTTGGATTTTGCAGAAAAGCACATGCCACCAGCAGATTGCGCTCAATCCAGTCCCTTCTCTTGTGAGCCATGAGAAATGGCCATGTGGAGCACATAAATATGGTCCATCGGACTAGTGCATACACCGTGCATGCCTAGGCTGCGTGTATGGGCTGGGTCTGGCCCGCTCCTATGCTAGGCCCTGGTTTCATCTAGACCTAGTTTTGAGGCTTTTTAGTCTTATTTTTGAACTGAATTTTGGATGGATTAAGCTCTACACCCAACAACTAGATGCTAAGAAAATATATTAGATGACCAAATTGCTAGACTCTAAATCTGGATACAACTTAAGCTACACCTTCTAGGTACAGCCCGATGTGATCAACTTAAGTTTGAAGGGCCGGTTGTAGGAATCCATTTCCTCTCTCAGCTGAGAATGGCAATGAATGCATGATTATCTTGCCTACCGAACTTAAAAGAGCTAGAGGCCAAAGGCCATGCCGAAATGCAAACAAGTAGAATGTCCTCGTTTTAGAAAAGAACCCACCAAAGCCACCATCTACCTATGCTCTTCCACAAATGGATGCATGCTTGGTCATAGAGCGGAAATCATTGGAATATGTCACTCAAATCTCCTCAAGAATATCCTGAGCGTATTTGTATCAACCAGAAACAACGCTAACACAAGAAAATTTCTAAATCATGTCACAAAATATAATCCAGTGCCAGCCAAGAGTTTTAATTATCACAATCCAAACTAATGGATGTTTGCATAATTTGGATACATGAAGGTTGATAATGTGAACAAGTGCGATAACTCCTGAAGTTATGAATGGCAATTTAATCCATCCCATTAAGTATCGGGTCATAATGGAATGGATTTTACCTGAACCATGGTAGATTTGGGAAGAGGATGGGTAACGAGAAAACCTATCCCAAGATCGGCTAACTCTTTTCTAATCCTCTCTCAAGGCAAAATAAATTAAATTCTATGAAAGAAAAAGTTGATTTCTTTATCCGATTCTATCCCCCAACTTGTCCTGTCTAACTCTATCTATCATGCTTCTTTCGGAGATACTCGTGTATATATATATATATATATATATATATATATATATATATATATGTGGAGTAGGCATAAATAGTGATCCAGCCGACTCGTATCTCGTTGATTCCTTGCCATCCCTACGCGAACTTAAAAAAGATTGAGCCCGGGCCACGCCCGGCCCATTTACAGCATTCCGCCCCCGGGAGGAGAAACTGCAAGGGCGCAGCGCCGGCAATCTCTCTGCCCGCGCCGAGCCACGTACGAAAAATAGAACGAATGAGCACCATCCCAAAATATGCTGGTGCTTCGGATCCATCGTCAGCTCCTCCTCCTCCGTTCCTTCGATATTCCTGTCCTTCTCCAGCTCCCCTTCCCACGGTCCAAGCTCGATCGGAGTAAAGGCGGCGGCTGTGGCGGAGGAGCCACCGAAGCTCCTTTTCCGCCAGCTGTTCTAGGAGGCCTCCACCTGCGCGACGACGTCGCCATCCCAGTAAACCCGCTCTATTATACCGGCCCCCTCCTTTGTGTCGTTTGATTATTTTTCGTTGTATTGTTCGCGGAAATATTTTTTCAAGAAGAAATCAAAATGTTTTGCTTGATTTCAAGGTTTTTTCCCCTATCAGTCAAGAAATTGTGATTGTATGGATTGAAACCTTATTTATCTGTAGTTGGCACTGAATGCTTGCGTTAGATCTTGCTGTAAGAATATAATGATTTTGATCTAGGGTCTCATATTTTTATCTTGTTTGTGGTTCACTTTGTTGACAGATCAGAGAGAATGCCACTCTTTCATGTTTTTATTTGATTTTTCCTGATACTTATTGTGGGCAGGCTAGGGTCCTGGGATCCTCGGATTGAAATAGATTTTGCACGTACTGTATAGTCTGAAGTGCTTTAGTGATTTGTTGCAACTTATATGTTTTCTTAGAACCAATGCCACTGAATGTCCACTCTCCATCCTTGTGGCCAGGTTGCTGATCGTTAAACATGAAAGGAAGACATCCATGCTGGACCTGCACTACGTTTTCTCTCCATTATGTTAGACATTTTTATCCTCTATCCTAGGGTTTTTTGTTCTTATGATGATGAAATACTGGATTATTATAGTAAAAATTGAGAGAAACAATTCATGAGAGAGGTAACTTAAACATAGGTCAATTGACATCCTATGATAAACAAGAATCGAGTCTATCCTCCTCTTTACTTCTTATGCGACTTCAATTTTGAATATTCATAGATTGTTTCTGTGCTGGATCTAGCTGTGCATGAAGCAGGAAACTACTCTATGTGCAGATCTTGACCTTTCTTTTCCCCTCTTCGATGATTTACTATTTTTTTGACCTTAGATTGACCACGTGAATAACTATTTATTTTTTAGTGTATAACAAGGATCCAGCGAATCAGACTTGATCTGTAATTTGGATAATAAATTGTAAAACTAGATGGAATTGTTTGAAGTAATAAAAATTGTTAGTTTTCTTGGTCAAAATAAGACGGTCTAGTTAAATTGTTTATTATTTAGCTTTCAACATATGTGTCTAGCAGAAAATATATCACCCTTTTAGGCATTAATAGAATGTAAAACACCAGTAGTCTCAGGAAATTCTTTTTCCATTTCAACATCAACTATGAAATTTTCCCCAAGTAAGCGTTCAAAAGCACTGGCTGGACAACATGATAAAGTAAGGCAGATAATAGTTGATAAGGGTGTGAGACACCTGAGCATGGTTGCTGGTTTTCCACAAGCATGACCACATAGTTTTCACAGATACCCTGTCTTTTATAAGTAGCTTGGGCCTTACAAGATACAACAACAAACTTGGCTATCAATTGAGACGGTGCTTAACTCTGACATGAGAGGATGAATTTCACCTTGCACAATTGTTGTTGAGATGAGGAGGACTTACCAAAGCAATGGACAGATACTTGACTCTCTCCTCTCTCTCCTCTCTCTCTCTCTCTCCCTCCCCCCTCCCCACACACCCCCCCACACACACATGCCTGAACTGAAAAATGGATGTGACCTATCATGACCACCATTAAGAGGGTTTTTATCTACTATTAATGCGATCCTGGCAGCAAAAGTTGGAATTAATTGTGACATGAGAGCAAAGGAATGTTAGACCATCCATAATTAAGAGTGGAATTGGTGAGGTTTTGTTGCCACACAATGGTGCTCCCTGAGATTTGATTTTAGTCCATATAAGAAGCATAGATATATGGTTTCCATTTGTCCAAAACACAAATCCTTTGTGTATTGGTGCTACTCTGTTTGCTTTGGAACATCCATGCATTTTATAGGCTTAAGTTGTGAAAATTAAAGTTCAAGATTCATGTAGGTCGGTGGTTAGTATTGGTACCCGACTTAATTAAGATCAAGATATCGACAGACAGGTCTAACTTTTTCTGTAAATCTAGCTTCTCTTTTCTGATAATTTATTGTACTCTTGCACCTAGGTGTGGATCATTCTGAGTGATTAATTTGTCTATTGTTTACCAGTCTATTTTAGTGATTTCTAGGTCCTATAGTTCTCTGCTTGACTTTTTTTTAATTGTTAAAACCAATAGTAGAATACACATCTAATTGATGAATCTTAGTTGATTGATCCAGTGGATAGAACAGTTGATAGCAATCTATCCCTTGTTAAATTCCTGGGGTTGAAGCTCATTTATGCTATAAACACTAATATCCATGCTGATCATATCACAGGAACAGGCTGAATAAAGGTTAGTGACATCTTTTGCATCACTGCAATTAATTAATAACTAGCTTAGTAACTTGAGTAAGAACAGACAAAGATAATTCCAGTTGGTTGAAGCCTTATCATGTTTTCTAATCTTAACATGTGAGATTTCTCTTAATTTTTTTTTTTCTTTTATATTCTCTGGATGATAATGCCATTTGTACCTTAATTTAAGCTGTTCTTTTTAGGATATTGTTCCTGGTGTGAGTTCCATAATTTCCAAAGCTAGCAATTTAAAAGCAGATCTTTTAATAGAAGCTGGGGATAAAAGATGTTTTGGCAATCTGTTCTTGGATGTTTTGGCAATCTGTTCATTCTCATTTAGTGAGCACATGGCATGAACTAATTGAAACCTTTGATGCCTTTCAATTCTTCATTTTTATGTTCATAAAACACTTTTTTCTTCTATCCAAGAGTTCCAATCAGCATAAAGTAAATTTGGATGTATGTATAAGCTCTGATAATTTGATAATCTGACTGCATAAATTCTGATTTATGACCCTATTTGTTATTCCTAAAAATTCTCGGGCTTCATTGATGGTTAATTAATGTTGCATTTTGTTCAGTTCATCTGGAAGTTAAATGATATTCTGGTGTTTCTGACGTGAAAATGATATTTCCACTGGGAATTTGTGCATTAAATAGGTAGCATTCAATCCACAATAATGAAGTATGATAGAGAATGTATGAATTTAACACTTTTGGGTTGCAATTACAGAGTGTGAAGTATATGCATGCAGGTTTGAGCTAACTCTGGTCATACTTTGGGCTGTGTTACATATGTAACAGGAGATGGGCCTGGCCAACTCATTCTAGGATGGCATTCTCTGGTGATGCATTGCTTGTATGTGTCTGTGGAAGGAAAGATTTTCAGGTGCAAATATTTACTATATTTCATGGCTTGAAAAATGTTAGCTGTGCTTTGTTGCCTAGAGAATAAATTACATATATTTTTGAGTTTAAAAGAAATAAAGAGAGCACTTGATAAATGGAAGAAAAGGTTCTATGATGCCCTTGAGAGTTGGAATTTCGTGAAATTATCATGGACACTGTTAAATTTGGATAGGAGTTTACCTGCTATTGTTTTAGGGCTTGTTGAATGGGAGTTCTGTTATCTCTTCTATCTTATCTTTTGCATTTCTACATCATTCCATGCACATGTGAAAAAGTAAGCCCTTGAGTTTGAGCATCATTTCTTGTATTCCTTATCATTTTACAAATGAACATGGAAAAAGGTACAAGTCGGACATAATATGTTCATAAATATATAGAGTGCACCTCCAGAATTTGTTGATTAAAGATGTTGCTAGGAGTGTATGCTTGGAATAAGAGCCAAGTGTAGAGTTGGCAGAAGTGGAGAGGGCACTACCATTAGATTACCCATGCAGATGTTGTGACATTGTTAAGGACTTTTGATTCTTCATCTGCCACTATTGCTTTAAAATCTGCAATCATTATTATTGGTTCTTTGTGTTGGCTTAGAATATGATGGGACAAGGAAGATTGCACAAATAAACAGTAAGGTCTTGAAGTCAAGGTACATGTACTGAAAGTGTCTGCTACAAGAAAGAGCACAACTTTTGAAAAAGAAGTAATGACCGTTTGTGCACAATCAAGGCAAAAATAAGATGAGATGCCTCTTTGTTTGAAATTATATGGTTATGTGTAACTATAAAAATCATTTAGGTTCTTGCAGATTATTGTCGTGGCTGGGCATTCTCTTATTTCAATCAAATGGTTGTAAACAGGAAAATTGTTTGGTCTTTGTAAAGCTTCTCAAGAGGGTATTATTTTCTTATAGAGAACTTCTGGCACTTAAATAAAATCCGATGTCTTATGAAGAATTCTTAGTTAATATCTTGTTCAGTATGTGAAACATGCATCCACATCAGTAGTATCTTTAATCTTCTTCTCCCTTCTCATCCACTTTCTCACTATGTCATGTACCACATTCATCCACAGAAGGGAAGGTGACAACATGTGATGAACACAAAGATAACAGAAATAATCGAATGTGGATGGACATGTGGAGTGTGGTAAAAACATATAGTTCTGCATATGAGTGCACTTGAAAACTAAAGATGGAACAAGAGAGGATAAAGTAATTTAAAATCACTTGAAATGATTTAATTACTTGCAGCCGTTATCAATTTACAGCCCTATGTGGATGGTTGCTTGAGTTTGTATGGCAGAACCCATGGGGACAAGGAAGATGAATCAAAGATAATTGTGTCTGCTTTTGCAAACTCGTAATGCTTTATTCTAGTGAATGTTGAAGACTAAATAAGCTGACCAAGCAAATCATATAAGGTTTGCTCATCATACTTGTCATTATGACTATTAAGTTGTTTAATTATATTGATTAAATGTTGCTAAAGCCTTATGTTTTGTTTCTAATGACTAATTTTATCAGAATGCCATGAATGATTGTAACCAGATAGAAAGCCTTATTATCTGGAGTATGATGATGAAAGCTTTCAACTATGATATTATTATATGTTGATACTTGGATTATTACACCAGAAAGAGACATTGATAAATTGGACGACCCAGCCTAGTAGGATTTTATGGTTGTGTGGCTCGCGAGCATTGTGCTCCTGACTCTCATCTTTAAACCTTAGCATGCTATTGGATCAGCATTCTCCTACAAAGCATAAAATATTTTGTAAAAGAATTTTGTATCATTACTTCCTATATTAGATACATCTTATGTTCTCGGTGTGGCAGAAGGGTACTGGTAGAAGGTATTTCTAGAAACGGAAGAACAATTTTCACGTTTCTTTTTTCCCAGGGAGGAAGCTGGCGTCAGCTGTCTGCTCTCCCAATCAGTTCATTCATGGGCAGATAAATGAGAAGCTGCATTTTTTTGATCATGCTTCTGACATTAACAAGCAGTATATTGACATAACAGCTTCTTGTCTCTTTGTATTCAGATATTTACATTGCCAATGATGCTTTTGTGTATCCTGCGCGTGACTACAAAGACTTCACTGCAAGCAACACCAAACCTTCTATAGCTTCAAGTTCTTTTGCCCTCGTGGCTTAGACCAACTTATCATTCAGGTTACTAAAGCTGGAGAGGAAATGCCCTAGAATCCTTGTCTGACAAAAGATGAGGCAAATTCTCCATCTGAGTGTCTCTTTTATTTATTTATTTATTTAATGGTAGTGTACAAACAATCTGCTAAGGAAGTTACTTTATGAAACTCTTGTCAGACCTATTATAGCATTTTTCTTTTTACTGAAAAGCTGCTCTATCTCCTAGGGTTACAATTTATTCCTTTGAGTGAGCTTCTTCTAATCATTCTTTCTGGGTGTCTTGTTATAGGAAATATTCACGAGTATTATGAAATGCAAGTATTCTCAGTAATTCTTCATTCAATAAATACTTGCAGTACAATTATTCTGGATTATCATATCATATATGGTCGGTAATATGTAATTATTTTAAGTGTATGATTATCTTTTCCTCTTTGCCATATGTGAAATTGCTAGATCCAAATATGATCAATGTCGGTGCCTGCAATGTGGCCCGATAAAGGCTTAAATTCCTTTGGTTAGATCTGGCTGGTTAAAGCCCTAAAATCCCATGTAAAGGAGTAGTAGAATTTTCTAATCTTTTTTTTGGTTAATCATGCGTGGATATCTACATCATCACACTTTTATACCTGATCATTCCATGTAGCTTCAGATACGTGAATCTTCTGACCATAAATTTAAATATTATCAATTATTCTGGTATGTCAATTGCTGTTACCATGATTGATGAAGAAAATGTACTGCATGGAACAACTAAATAGTTTTAGTTGTGTATATGGAAACAAACCAAGATATTGACAGATTTATTTTGCATCCATGGATCAATTAATTACCACATATGATGAGGCATGTTGTCATCGCCTTCTTTGCATAAAATACTGACCTCAGTATTGTGATGTTTTAATCGAAATACTTTTTCAAGTTTCAGAAGGTGGGTTGTTGTATGCTCGGAAATGGCCTAATTTGGATGAACATTACTAATCTCTATGATTAACTTTTTTAATCTGATTATTTTGCTAACTAATACAAATCCTAGACATTGGAAATAACAAATGTAATAGAATTCTGCTGGAAAATCGCAACCTAACCTACCAGTTCATTGCTTGTTTACTTGTTTGTTACTTAAAGTGCATATTTACCAAGTTCTGCAAATAGTGAATTGATATGCAAGAGATTTCTTTCACTTCTGGAATTCATTTTTGTAAATAAATGTCCTCTACTTTCAAACCATGTTATTTTTCCACCGTTTTTATTGCTTACATGCTTCAATGTCAACGTGCTCAGGACCATGCAAGCCTTTGCAATCACATGAAGAAAAGCTCACATCTATACAAGTCAAACAAGAATTTGCTGTGTGGAACAATGTAAGCTCCCATTGTCCATCGAAAAGTTTATCGGCTAGGCTGTGGCTAACCCATGATTGTAAACTCGTCTCTCAAGCGGTTGAGGTATAGGACCAGACAGCTAAGAACCTTTATGCTGCATGATGGAAGGTACGAAGCTTGTCAAGAAACATAGACAACTGGAATGCGGTGGCCTTGGACTTTTTTGGCCTCTAAATTAATTATAGTTGTTATACCCAATCGGTTACCCTCCAATCATGTCGGCGTCGACGGTCCTTCGGCCCAGTCGAACTGAAGGTCCGAACGATCCACTCTAGCAAATATCCGACGATCCATTTTGGTAGAGGTCTGAATGATCCACTATAGCAGAGGTCCGATCGATCATTTTGGTAGAAGTCCGATCGATCTTCTTCATCAGTGATCCGAACGATTTACTCCAGCAAAGATCCGATCGACCATTTTAGCAAGACCTGTATTGGTTCAAGGCGAGCCGCTCTAAGGATGGCCCGGGGACTCTAGGAGCTCCTTTCAGCTGGAACCAGAATTCTGTTGTAACAGAATCCTGACATCACGACGTCATTACTCTGCAGATCTCACAATCTCAGCACTGTTACTTTGCAGGTCCCACGATCTGGTGCTACCTGGCCACGTCCAAGATTCCTATAAGGACAAATTGGTCATTCTCAATCTGGTCCCTAACATATTCGGTAAAATTCTGCGTCTATATAAGGTAAAGGGGGAACCCAACGGTAAGAGAGCTTTTTCTTTCTCCATGAACTCATCTCTTTCGATTCCTCCATTCTGTTGCTCTAAGGCTCTCACTAACTTAACCATCGGAGTGTCCCTGCTGAACACCACCGGTCCGTGGGACTTTTTGCAGGAACTGAGAGAGGAGCGCTCCAGCCAGACTGAGAGAATCTGGTCCGGGAGATTCAGTAACAACAATAGTAGTCTAGAAGTATTAGAACTTCTGTTACAATTTTGTGCACTTTGTTTGATAATTAGAACTTCCGAAGAAATAATTAAAAGAGAATCGATTACTATGATAGTATGAATGGATCCAACTGAAATACAATCTTGCAGTAGCATTCTTTAAAGCAGAACACCGAACGAAGTGATTTACAAGTATAATTATTGAGGAACAAGTTTGTTTGTTTTTTTGGCAGTAGAGGAACAAGCTCATTGGTTAGTTGGAGGACATGGGAGAAATGGGCTTGATGCAAGGGCCAGCAGCCAGAAGAGGAAGATGCATTGATCACGGATCAGAGGATGAAGCATAAAAGGTCAGTGGCATTCGGTATTACGGGAGTTCGGTAGGAAGGGTCATTGATGATCGTGGTCAGAAAGAGATACGAAGAGCAGAATAAAGTAAACATCAAGAACTTACACTAACCCTTCGGCTCCTCAGACTTGACGTTATGAAGGGGTGGCATTTATTGATGCTAAAAGATTGAACTACCAAGGCTTCGTATTAATTGCAAATGGTCAAAGATGAAACCAAAACTGTCAATGACTCATTAGTCTATAAGTGATTTTCCTTGTGCTGCAAATGAGATTTACGACTCGATCGAGGAATATTTTCTATCATTGTTTACACTTCACATCTTTCAACAATACCTGCGGCAGAACGGTCTGATTCATTGAAAGTGGTTTACTATGTAGTGTGTGCAATAAAAGACATAAAATGAGATCCAAATGCTGATATATCATACTACATCTTATCAGTCATGAGTATCCAATAATACCAGTGGGGTCAGCTTAGGAATCGCAAAATAATAAGATGAAGGGATGAAATTCTGAATAATTACTGGCTGCTCGTGAATTTATCAAGAATTTTAGACATAGCCAATAAAGCTAGATATAAGAAACTAGAAGAAAATAATTAGAAGTCATTAACTTTCTTTCTTACATTTATCAAAAGGGGTTGAAGTTATCATTCCCATAAACCAAACATGGTTATTTCTGTGCAACAAGTGTTCCTGCATCTTAATCTACCATTATAAGAGAGCACGAAAAATTCAAAAAAGAAAAAAAAGAAAAGAAAAGCAAAGAAAGAATATGATATAATGTATAGCCTTGCCTCTTCTTTGGGAGGTAAAAAGAATTCCATCACCTCCCTTAAAGTCCCAAAATTCTCAAGAGTCTGATTACCCTTTACATATCCATCTTTCTGTCGACCTCTGAAAAGCCGATGTGAGGGCTGTTCGATCGTTTTCTCTGCATCTAATAGCGCAGAGAAGCTCTACACTTGAGCACACCTCATCGGCGCAAACCCCAATCGGAACTTGTTCATATCATACATGATGTGGAAATTCTGCTGCTGATAATTACCCAGTATCGACAGCGGCGAGCTCGGCGTCCCCAGGATGGCGAGGCAGATGATCTCCCGGGTCCAGACGGATGAAGTAGTTCTCCACCGGGAAGTTCCACACCGCCCCGTCCGCGAACCGGATCGCGAACTCCGGCAGCTCCACTTTCTCGACACCCGATACATTGTAGCAAGGACTCAGTATCGGGAAGTCCTCCACCACCGGATACTTGTTCACCTTCTTGACGAAGGCCTCCTTGATCGCTTGGTAGGCCGGGTTCGCGAAGTAGCTCAGCGTCGTGCCGGAGTCCACGATGGTTCCGCCCGCCCCCTCCGGCGACGATTCCCAGGTCTCTGGGGGGATGTTTAGCACCTCCCGCCCGACGACTATCTCCTTTATCTGGACGTGGTAGAAGGTGTCGACCGGGTTGTCCTCCTTACCCGTTGTGTTGACGAAGGAGGTGTAGTTAAGATCCGGGTGGCCGAGGAGGCTGCGGTCCTCGCCGAAGATGAGCTTGCTGGAGACGCTGAGGTCGCTGTTGCGGTCGACGAGGCAGTAGGAGAAGGTGTGGCCGTAGAGGGAGCGGAGCTGGGAGGAGAAGGAGAGGGGGCCGCGGCCGAGGCCCAGAAGGCCGGCGGCACCGTGGAAGAGCCCCCGGTTCCAGTGGCCGCACCCGAAAATGACGCTGTCCACACGGCGGAACTCGGTGTCGGCGCCGTCCGCGGCGGTGAGGTTGACGGTGAACGTCTCCAGGGCGAGGTCCCCGGTGGTGTTGGAGTGGTCACCGTACCAATAGAAGTAGGGGCAGGCCTGGTCGCTGGAGCGGCAGGGCCACGGCGGCGAGACGAGGCCGCAGCCGGGATCGCCGCAGCTGACGTTGCGGTAGGTGGAGGAGGCGGTGGGGTCGTAGACGGGACCGTGCTGCTCGAAGCAGTCGTGGCACGGCAGGCATTGGATCCAGTTCAGGTCGCTGCCCGTGTCGAGGATCAGGGAGAAGTGCCGCGGCGGCGTGCCGACGAATACGTCTATGAAGTACTCGCCGGAGCCGAGGGTGACGCCGGATTCCAGGGTGGCCATCAGCCGCCCGGCGAGTTCCGGCGGCGCCGAAGCTGCTACCTTTTCGGTCGACTCGGAGGTGATCGAGCGGTGATAGGTCTTGCCGGAAGTCGTCCTAAGGCGGGACGCGGTGTTCTGCTCCATCTTCTTCCCTACAACCCTCCTCATGAGAAGCGCCTGGATTCTTGAAAGGTCTCTGCGGGTGGAGTTGACCAGAGATTCCTTTCTAGTCCACTCGGCCGCACCGGGGAACTTCGCAGACCGGTGCTTGAGGTGGAGCTTCAAGGCCGAAGAGGGCGGCGCGGCATCGTCGTCTTCACCGTCGCAGTAGATGGGGTCATCGTGGCGGTATCGGCCCTTCGCTTCAGAAGGGCCGGCGGCATCGAGGGGGTGATTGCAGCTCGAGTTATCGGAGGAGGTGACGGCGTTGAAGCCGAGGAGGTTCGGCAATTCGATGCCGGGGAGGGGAGAACCACGGATGTCGCGGAGCTGCTCCAGTTGAAGAGAGAAGCTGAGGTGGGATACGGGAGGAGAAGGGAGCATGAGAGGAGAGCCAAGAAGAGGGGAACCGTACTATAAGGCGAAGTCATTTCAAGAGCCTTCCCATGAAAAAAATAGCCGACGCCAAGATCCTTATAGAGAAGGTAGAAGATCCGAAGATAACAAGCTAGGCAAGAGAGAGGTATTGTAGCCGCTTTCTTGACGAGCAAGGGAGGATAGAAAGAGAACGAAGGTCGGAGGCGTCTTATATTAGCTTATTTCCTTATCAAAACTTCGCCCTACGACTCCTACCTCCAGACCAAAGAGGAAGCTGGGCTTTTCAAATCAAATGAAACGGGTTTGGAATTGGGATGCGATATATGAAAAAAAAAAAAAAAAGAAAAAAGAAAAAGAAAGAAAAAAGAAAAACTTCCTGTGGAAAAAAACGCGGTTTCTCCCGATGCAAGGAGTGGAAGAGGAAGACCAGCTTAGTAATTTATTTTTATTCTAATAATTTCTGTCCTTTTTTTTGTCGAGTTTTCTAACGACGAGAGACGTGTTTTCCTGGTCTTACTTACGGCCACACGGCATGGTTTCACATATTTCTTCTAGGTCGTGTTTTAATCCTGCTGAGTTTTCTATTTCCCTATAGAGGAGCACTTTGGGTTGGAAAGGAAATAATATCCAGTATCATCCACTTATCAAGTTAAGAAGTAGCAAACTAATGTAAAACTTGACTTGATAGGAGGTTGAAAGGTCCCGGCTATTCCAGGTTACTTGAATTCCGGCGTTACACTTGTGGGTGTTTTAACGTATCCTGGACCTTCCTTCCTCCAACAAGACGAAGTGGTCGTCGAGGAGTTGTCGAGAACCATACAATTTTTTTTTTTTTTTTAATGCAGAAACTGTACTACTCTTTCTATTCGTGCTTCGGTCTGAAGAGATTTGGAGGAACGAACGGTAACCAGGCTTGACTCCCGTTATTCTTGTCTTTATAACGTATGCAGGGCAACATGTTGACTGGTCAAATGAAAGAGTAGAGAAAAAAAAAAAAGAGGGCGGGGGTGGCCTTTGGCACTGGTCAAACGTCGGGACGACTGCAGCCGGTGCTTAGCCTCACCCCCGCGTCCAAAAACGCCGACGCCGCTGGTGGACGGAATGCGCATTGAACTTTCCATGGACACGTTTAATGGTTGCCAAACAAATCCAATAACCGCAGCCGTGCATGGGCCGGTCCCTTCATTTCAATCATGGATCTCGAACTTATTTGATTGTTTAGATCTTGTACGAAGATTTTACGAAAAAAATATTTTTTAAATTTTTAGGATCCATCAAAATATAGAATTATATATTAGATCTAAAAATAAATATTTATCTATATTTAACAGATTTTTAATCTGGATGCTCATACGAATATCGCAAGCCCATACGAACATCGCAAGTAGAGTCCTTCTCTGCGGTCTACAAAATCACGGTATATGTGATATATAAATAGAGGAAGCAGAGAGGGACCTAGCCAATAAAATAGAAATATCCTAACTGACCATCCCATCACGAGTCAAGTTGGGCTAAGGCCTACACTGTACCGCCTTAACTACATCAAATCACATGAGGTGCTCCTAGCCCAATCAATGATCACATAACAATGGCTCAATCTATGTCTATCAACATGAACCATAAAATCAACCCGGTTTTAATAAAATAAAATTTCAATTAATGTTAGCACAAATTAAAGAATTCTTACAAATTTATTTTAATGCCGTATGACTTTCCAAATCTTGGTTACCAAAATGAAACAAAACTTGTTTACAAAACTAGAGATGGCAACGGGTCGGATCATCCAAAATTCATATCCGTTCCGTTAAAAAATTATTCATTCCATATCCATTCCATACCCGTTTCGGGTTGGGTCGGGTATAAAAAAATCACGTATGGATCGGGTCGAGTCGGGTATACCCAGTCTTATAAAATTAATTTATTTAAAAGCTAAACGGATCGGGTCGAGTCGGGTCGGATCGGGTATATCCGTCTCATATCTAATTTACTTAATATTTTATAAACATAATTTTTTATATATAAACGGGTCGGTTTCAGATCGAGGTGTACTACTATTCGTACTCGATCTGAACCTGTGTCGGATTTTTTATATAACCCATATCCATTTATAAATTAGACGGATCAAATTTTATCCATTCCATTATAATCGGATTGGGTTGGATATCCATCGAATTGATAAAAATTATCATTCCTGTTGGGATATCCCGGTTCAGCTACGAACCAAACCCCGGTTCAACTGGTCAAACCCCTTTTTCTTCGGACTTCGGACCAGGCAAGAGACAGGCCAACTGCAGGCGACTCACTGCTTCTCATCGGACTACAGAATCCGAAGGCCAATCCTTCGGACAACGTCTTCGACCTCGACTGAAGACCAAATCTCTCATCGACTTCCGGAGACACGCTCTTCGGTCCCCAACGTGGACACGATCTCCGGCTCTGGGGAAAATGCCAAATCTTCGGCCCACGAAAGGAGAAACCCAAAGCTTGGACCACAATCTGGTCCAGAAAGGCAACTGTAACCAACGGTTACAATCGACAATCTTCATGCCACGATCATGGCGCGCGCATTCCTACTGCCACGCCTCCGATTGGCCGGAACCGCTTAGTGACAACCCATGGTCGCCAATCATGGGAGAGATTGGCTCCCCATGATCACTGGAAAAAGAGTGGGCCGCAGGCCGGAGGCCTTCTTTTAAATAATGGTAAGAAGGATGGCTAGAAAGGTACGCTAACACTCACGCTCACATTGGCTCATACATTCTCAAAGAGCTTTCCTCTCACACTCTCAACACCCTTCCCCATTCCGTGACTGGAATCCGCCACTGACTTAGGCATCGGAGTGTCCCCCGTCGGAACAACTCCGGCAAGGGACCTGTTTTGCAAGTGAACCAGGGAGCGGTCCTGCGGCGCAGCAACTCCGACTGACCGATTCAGGGACTCCAGACCAACAGATTGGCGCGCCAGGTAGGGGGGCATTAGCACTCTTTAAGCTCCCTCCCAGACAAGGGGAAGTAAAAAGTTTTTGATGGCGAGAGGAAAAACTCAAATCGCTTCTACAAGCCGAAGTCGTGCTCCATCCCAGGAGGGCGTACCCCCGGAGGAGAACGACGTTCCACCTCTCGCAGTTGTTGTGGGATTGCAGCGGTTCGAAGCTCTTGTGAACCAGGTCACCAACCTTACGGCTATGGTTCAAGACTTCCATAACAGAGCCTTTCCGATATGAAACCCACCGGCTGCCTCCAGACATAGCTCTCGATTCCGAAGAAAGAGAGCCCCACGGGAGGATTCTACGCATCCCTCTCCCATTCTCGGCTCTCTCCCGAAGGCCGAACTTCGAGATTGCCCAGGTCCTCCAAATCCCCGCAAAAAGGGAAAAGGCCTAGGCAAACTCCCTCACCCTCCACCGGAGACTCCACTTCTGTGGAGAGAGCACTGAAGCAGACTCCCGATTATGACGAGAGATTCAGAACCATTGAATCGAAGATGGCAAAGGCGCGAGAACAGAGAATGCGAGATCTTAAGGATCCCGATGACTTGATTGTGGGTGATCTACCCCACCCTACACTGACCGTATCATGACCGAGGTTATTCCTCGGCATTTCAGGGTTCTCCAGATGGAATCCTACGACGGCACCTCCGACCCCGTCGACCATTTGGACAGCTTCAAGGCCCATATGATGACCCAAGGAGCTTCGGACGCAATGTACTGCTTAGCGTTCCCTGCTACCTTGAAAAAGTCCGCTCGGATGTGGTACTTGAGCCTACGCCCAAGTACTATCGATTCCTTTTCTGAGTTAGAAAAATCGTTTGTCTTGCATTTCAGGACCTGCCGCAAGACTCCTCGGAATATGGACACACTGTTCCTCCTTCACCAGAACGAAGGAGAAAGCCTGCGAGACTATATCTCCAGGTTTAATGCAGCCATGCTTGAGATCCCTGATCTCAACGAGCACGTGGCCATGTCAGCACTGAAGAAGGGGCTTCGTACTTCCAAGCTTATCTTTTTCCTGGATAAAAAGTTTCCTAAAAGCTATGCTGAGCTCTTGTCGAGGGCTCAGAAATATGCTGATGCTGAAGAGCAGGCGGCAAATCGATGATTGATTGAAGGGAAACCCCCCTCAAAAAAGAAGAATAACAGGGGATAAGGTCTCCAAACTTTCAATAACAATGGCGGCAAATATATAGGCCGCCAAAGAAGTCCTCCCAGGCCCAGAGCATTGGGAGAAAAATTCGACTCCTATACCCCCTCAACCTCCCTCGAGAGAAGATCCTCATGGAGATAGAGAAGGAGAACTATCTCCAACGGCCTCGTCCTATGAAGGCCTCCTCTTCCGTAAAGAATAGGAATAAATACTGCCGATTCAACCGGGACCACGGCCACAACACAGAAGAATGCATTCAGCTGAATGAAGCAATCAAGGATCTCATCAAGAGAGGGTACTTGGGGCGGTACATCGGTCGCCAAGGACCTCGGTCAGAAGCAACTATTCCCCAGCCACCTCCTGAAGAGGCCGAACTACCAAATCAAAGGCCCACCAATGGAGGTGTAGGGATGATACACCGACCTGCCAACTGGAGAAGGGATGAGGACGAAGCTCCAAAGCGACTTAAAGACAACAACTCGATCTTTTCTCCGACGACGACCTTGCGGGAGTTCGGCTCCCACAAGACGACCCTCTTGTAATTTCGGTCGTAGTGGCCAATTATGATGTACAGCGAATCCTTGTTGATAATAGAAGTTCGACTGATGTCTTGATGTACGATTCATTCTCTAAAATGTGTTTGCCTAGACATCAACTGCAAAGGTCCTCCATATCGCTTTCTGGTTTCGGGGGCAACCAAGTTTATGCCGAGGGAAAAATAGTGTTGCCTGTAACCCTTGGCACTGAACCTCAACAAAAGACAATGCCGATCAACTTCACGGTGGTCCAAATCCTCTCAGCATACAATATTATTATAGGGCGGCCCGCCATAAACAAGTTCCAGACCGTGATCTCCTCTCACTACCTCTTGGTACGCTTCCCCACCAGGAACGATGTCGGTGAAGTTAGAGGAAACCAGAGGACGGCACGGCAGTGTCTGATGATTGAAGACAGGCATTTCAAGGATTCGACAACTCCGGATCAGCTGGATCCAGGGATGCAACCATAAATCTTGGTGAGCCCATGGAGAGGACCATCCCAGCACCTTTGATAGAGGAAGATCCCTCCAGAGTTGTACAGATCGGGAGCACGCTTAATGAGGGAACCAGAACGGAGTTGATCCATTTCCTCCGGGACAACGCCGATGTCTTCGCCTGGTCGGCTTCAGATATGCCAGGGATTCCTGTCGAAGTAATTACTCATCGGCTGGAAGTTATCCCTGGGTATAAGCCGGTGCGGCAGAAGAAAAGGAGCTTCGCCCCAGAAAGACAGCAAGCTATGGATGAAGAAGTTGGCAAGCTCCTTAAGGCGGGGTTCATCAGAGAGGCCCACTACCCCGAGTGGTTGGCCAATGTGGTGATGGTAAAGAAAGCTAGCGGCAAGTGGAGGATCTGCATTGACTATATAGACCTCAACAAGGCTTACCCAAAAGATAGCTTCCCTCTTCCGAAGATTGATCAGCTGGTCGACACTACTGCCGGCCACCAATTGCTGAGCTTCATGGACGCTTTCTCCGGCTACAACCAAATTAGAATGGATTCACAAGATGAGGAGAAGACGGCTTTCATCACTGATAAAGGTCTCTACTGCTACAAGATGATGCCGTTCGGCCTCAAGAATGACAGGACAATATTTCAAAGGCTGATCAACAAGGTGTTCGAAAAGTAACTAGAGAGAAACATGGAGGCCTATGTTGACGACATGATCATCAAGAGCCTCCTCCGGAAAGACCATATCCGCGACTTGGAAGAGTCATTCAACGCTCTTCGACGCTACCACATGAAGCTGAACCCAGCGAAGTGTGCCTTTGGGGTCACTTCAAGCAAATTCTTGGATTTCCTTGTCACCAAACGAGGGATTGAGGCGAACCCTGAGAAGATTCAAGCCTTAAAAGATATGAGACATCCCTCCTGCAAAAAGGAAGTCCAGTAGTTGACAGGGAGAATTGCCTCCCTGAGCAGATTTATCTCTCGGTCAGCCAAGAAATGCCTTCCGTTCTTCAAGGTACTCCGGCAGTCAAAGGGCTTTAAATGGTCCGAAGACTGTCGTGCTACCTTTGAGAAGCTGAAGAAGTACCTAGAGACCCCACCATTGCTTTCCAAGCCACAAGAAGGCGAGGTCCTCTACCTGTACCTCTTTGCTTTAGATGAAGCAGTCAGCTCGGTTCTTATTTGGAAAGAGGAAGACGGATCTCACAAGCCGATCTACTATATCAACAAAGTCCTGCATGACGCAGAAATGCGATATGCAAAGATGCAGAAGCTGATCTACTCTTTAGTGATTGTGGCAAAGTGACTACGGCCATATTTTCAGGCCCACGCTATTGTGGTGCTAACCAATCAACCTCTCAAGGCCGTTCTTCGATCTCCGGACACCTCTGGAAGGATAGCCAAGTGGGCTATAAAGCTAAGTGAATTTGACATCAGCTTCCAGCCCGAGCGGCTATGAAGGCCTAGGTGCTCTCCGATTTTTTGGTTGAGTGCACCTAGAAGTCCGAAGACGAAGCATCTTCGGTAGAAAAGGAAGTCCCAAAGGAGACGAAGTCTGTTTGGGTGCTTCATGTGGACGAGGCTTCCAATGAAACTGGACGCGGGGCTGGACTCATGTTGGACGAACCTGACGGTCATACCATAGAGTACGCACTCCGTTTCTCTTTCCATGCCTCCAATAATCAGGCCGAATACGAAGCCCTGCTCATCGAACTTCGGATCGCCAAAGATTTAGAAGTCCGGTAACTTCGAGCCTTCTCAGACTCCCAACTGGTTGTGAATCAAGTTAATGGAGAGTATGCAGCCAAGGATCCAACCATGGTGTAGTACCTGGAGAAGGTATGGGCTTTATCCTTCCAATTGGAACACTTTGAGATCATCCATGTTCCACGATCAGAGAACTCCTGAGCGGATGCATTGTCTCGACTAGCAACTACAGCACCGGAGTCTCTCGGGCGCACCTTTGTTGAACATCTTGAAACTTCAAGCATAGTCGAAGAGACTGCAGAGGTGTGCCAGATCGATGCTGAACCAAGCTGGATGGATCCCATCATCAAGTTCCTGAATGAGGGGGAGCTACCAGAAGATAAGGTAGAGGCCAAGAAGATCTGCTAGATGGCATCTCAGTACGTCATCTTAGACGGAACCCTCTACAAGAGATCGTTCTTCCAGTCACTGCTAAAATGCTTAGGACCCACCGATGCAAATTATGCTTTGAGAGAGGTCCACGAGGGCATATGTGGTGATCACTTGGGAGGCAAATCTCTGGCATACAAGATCATTCGACAAGGATATTACTAGCCCTCCATTCAAAAGGACTCAACTGATTTTGTGCGAAAGTGCGACCAATGCCAGAGGTACACCAATGTACAGAGACAGCCTGCGAGTCACTTGACTCAACTGGCGGCCCCATGGCCTTTTGCCCAGTGGGGGATGGACATTCTTGGCCCATTCCCGCCAGCATCAGGGCAAAGAAAGTTTCTCATAGTGGCCATCGACTACTTTACGAAGTGGGTAGAAGCCGAACCATTGGTCCAGATCACAGAAGGCAAGGTGAAAAATTTTGTAAACAATTCCATCTTATTCAAGTTCGGCATCCCACATGTCATCATCATGGATAACGGGAGATAGTTCGACAATCAGAAGTTCAAGGACTTCTGCGCTCGGTACCATATCCAACATCAGTTGACATCCGTCGCTCATCTGCAATCCAACGGAAAAGCCAAAGTCACTAACCGAACCATCCTCCATAGTCTGAAGACAAGGTTGAATGCTGTCAAAGGACTTTGGGCCGAAGAACTGACCTCTGTTCTCTGGGCATACCGGACTATCTCTAGAATGGCCATCGACGAATCTCCGTTCAACCTGGCATACGGTACCGAAGCTGTGCTACCTATTGAAGTCTTCCTACAGTCCCTGAGAATTGACAACTATGAAGAGCCTGAGAATTCTGATCGCAGAAGGATTGATTTGGACTTGCTACTAAGCACCAGGCCTAGATAAGAATGGCGGTGTACCAGCAAAAAGTCGCCAAGTACTACAACTCAAGGATGAAAGAACAAACTTTCCGCACGGGAGACATGGTATTACGAAGGGCAGAAGTATCCAGGCCAACGGAACAGGATAAACTCTCCCCCAACTGGAAAGGCCCGTATCAAGTCGAAGAAATCATTCGACCATGAACATATCGACTCAAGATCCTGGAGGGGAAGATCCTATCCCGGCCATGGAATGTACAAAACATTCGCAAATACTATTAATGAATGAGTTTCTAAAAATTCTTGTGCAAAGCTACTCAACCCCGTTCAACTCAAAACGGCTAGTTGCATTGACTAAACGACAACAGCCTAAGTGACCTGATCTGAAAAATCGATCAACTGCACAAAGGAGAGTCTGATCCACTCACCTTATTGGTATGCCCGACGAGTGCAACGGATGGCCTAACCAGGCTATCGAAAAGATCAAAGGCGCAAAGATGGTTCTCGAAACCTACCCTACGGTGAATCCGAAGACGTGCCGAGGCGGGCCTGAATAGCCTACCTTAATCATGACAGAAGAGCACAGGGATGGGGTAAACACCTTACCCTACGGTAAATCCGAACACATGCCTAAAAGGACCACAGTCATCCTTTCTGTCGACAACAAACATTCCCAGAACGGTCCAACTAACCTCACTTCTTCCTTATAGATCGAAGATGGTCCGTGGAATCCACACTTCGGACAAAGCATCATACAACATATTGCAAGAAGTGCATGGAAGAGGTAAAGGAAAAAAAAAGATACTTCATTTCTTTTTTCAATTTTTACAAAAAAAAGAAAGAAAAAAGAAAGAAAAGCTCTCATGAAGAGATAAAAAAAAAAGAAGAAAGAAAAGCTCTCATGAAGAGAGACAAAAAAAAAAAGAGTAGCACCGGAAAGATATGAAAAATTTTTAATAACCCTCTATCGAGTTTTTCTCGTACCGGCGCGGGGAGATCTGGAGGGATGACGAAGGGCCCCCGAGGTTCCCGTCCGAACCAGAATCCAACCCCTCATCGGAGTAGGAATCAAATTCATGTCCGGGAAAGGGAATGAAGGGCTTAATGCTGTCCAGGCCCTTCAAGTTATAAAACTTGGAGGCCTTCTTCCGACATTTCCGGAACCCCTGATGGAAGGAGTCCAGAGCCACCCCGGTGAGTTCATCTTTGAAGGCAGCAGAAGCCTTGAAGTTTGAGATGGCATTCGCCGCCTCCCTCCTTGCTTCCTCCGCCTCCATGGTCGCCGCCGTGACCTGGGCCCAAGCCTCCCTTAGTTGGGCCTCCAACAAGCAGACCTTCTTTTCAAGGCGGTCCACGAGAGGCTCCTCGTCATCGTCCCCCGGCCCAAGGGACTCCGGACTTCGCTTCCTTTTCGAGTCAATGGCCCTTCTCTTTGCCGCACGGCGGAGTTCAAAAGTGCTGAACCTCATCTCTAATAGAGGGAAGTAGCCTACGGAAATGATAGCCTTTGACAGCAGAAGGCAGAGTCCTATTTATAGAGACCCTACACCCACGACCGATTACGGGGAGGCGTGCCCCACGTCCTTCTCAGCCACATCAGAAAGTGGCCACGTGTCCGGGCGATACTTCGAGAACCAGAAAGTCGCACGGGAGCCATCCCCAGGATAACAACTGCCATCGCTTCGAATCCGGAGAAATCCTCATTGTGCAACGTCATCATTAATGGTTTCTTTTTGGAAAAAGGAGACACGGTGGCTCACAATGCACAAGAAATCATGACTGTACAAATATCGATGCACCATATGGACAACAAAGACAGTAATCAAACTTCCCTAATTATTGCTTGACGGGGAGTTGACATTTGTCCACCCCAACGGATAAACTTAAGGAAGATGGCACCGGCCTGACCAATCATAGACGGTCTTCGGCAACGGAGTTCTGGTCCGTTCTAGAGTTCTCCTCCGTCAACTGTCAACTAAACGGCCTTCGGTTATGACTGTTCGACTAAGCAAAAGAAAGAATAGTAAAACCAGTTCAAGCTACACATGAAGCATAATAATGCACGCAAAAAGAATAATTCATTTCAGAATCTGGAAAAATTATCGTTCATTGATAATGCAAAGAAAAAAGAAGGAAAATACATTCAGAGCGACTCAAGTCACTCAACATCAGCAGGAGAAGACTCCACACCACAGGACTAGAGCAACTTATCAATTTGCTCCAAGAGGACCTCATAAATCTGTGTCGGGACCGGAGATCCTTCGGCTCGGACCCCTCCAGCCTGAGCTTCCTCCTGAACCAGGATCGGAGTTGGGGTCACCTCCGGATTGTCAACTAAGGCAGTGACCTCCTCCTCCAGACATGGCACCTCCTTAGCCTCTACTATGGCTTCGGCCCCCTCCACTTCCTCTTCTTCTTCTCCAGCTATATCGAAGGGAGGAATGCCAGAAAGGTCGAGGTGAGGGAAGGCCTCCTTCACCCTAGAGAGTTCGTCGTTGAAGCCATGCTGATAGCCATACAAAGATGCTTCACTAATCTCCGTTTGGAATTGTGAAGACATTTTGAAGTCAGCCACGGCGTCATCTGCCCCTTTCTTCAATGATACGGACTCCCTCTTAGCAGCTTCGGACTCCAAGATCGCCTCTTTGGCCCTCATAGAAGCCTCCTCCGCTGCTTTGGTCAGGTTTTCTATCATCTCCTGATCCTCCCTGGCAGCCTGCTCCAGGGATTCGACTTGTTTCCTGCTCCTCCTCCACCCTGCCTCTTACCCCACCATTGTCAGATGAGCACTTTCCAGTTCGCCCTTCAGTTCGCGAGCTTCATTGTTCACCCGGGCAAGACGGTCCTCCATGGACTGCTTCAGCTCTTCAGCAACTTCCTTGGCAGCCCTGGCAGTCTGAAACTCCTCTTTGAGACATGGATGAGGCTGTCAACGTTCCCCAGGCCCTTCTCCATGAAGGTGAGGTCGTAGACCAGCTGCATCAAAAGTGAGAGGTCATGGATCAAACAGCTCTCAGGACAAAAGGGGCGGTGAGGATCATACCTGTTGCAGGACGGAGAAGGCAGAATCGAACACTCTGGGAAGGTTCCGATTCCGAAGAACCGCCAAGTCATGAAGCAGTAGCGTGCCCTTCAATGCTTGCCTAGCTACAGCCGGGACCAGCAATCCCCCCGTAAGTGAAAGCTCCGAAGAGTTTGTCGAACGGCCTCCGGTCGAGGAAGCCCTGCAGGAGAACTCTCCTTCGACTTGCCACACTTTGCCCCATCAGCGACAGGGGGGCAAAACGGTGGCACATCAACTCCCTGAGGTGGGCTCCCCGTTGTGCGAACTGGGGAGACAGCCGCCGGTGGAGTTTCGACTAGATAGGGTCTTGACGGAGCCCCTTCCATGGCTGCTGCATCTTCCCCTGAGGTACCCCGGGAAGACGAAGTGCTTTGGTCCCTCTCGGGAGCATCCCTTCGAGCCCTCTTCCGAACTGCAGACCTAGTGAGAGGGGCCTGGCAACCCTCTTCTTCGAAGTCTGACGGAGCTGGCTCACACTAGGCTTCATCCCGCCACCTACAAGCAAAAGAGTTCACTTCAATAGACTGAACCACAACAAAATCAGAGAAGAGGAGCAGAAGCCCCATCGCTATACCAAATGAAGGGAATCTGCTGATCCCTGCCCGGTAGAGATTTCTCTCCTCCAACAGTTCCCGGATGGGGGCAACTTCAGAGTTGACTAAAAGGTCGTAGTCCGACTGGTCAGCCGCCAAGACCTTCTTCTCGTCGTTGGCGGTCAAGCGAGGCTTCTTCCACACAGTGTTAAAGCCCCATGGATCGAAAGACACCACGAATACAAAAATGGGTTTCCACTCGTGGATGGCACTGGGCATGTCCTTAATGACCCTGCGGCCCGACCTAGGGCCAATCACCCACCATCCATTGCTGTGGAAGTCCCTCTTGAGAACGAAAAGGGCCGTGAACAAATTGGTCCTAGGTTCTATGTTTGCAATGCTGCACATGACCAGGAACCCACAGATGTTCCGAATACTGTTCGGGGTCAACCGCGCCGGCACCACTTGGTACAAGCGAAAAATCTTGACGAAGAAGGGGTGCAGGGGAAACCGAAGATCAGCTTTCAGATGATCTTTGTACATAGCTATACATCCAGGGGGAGGTTCGTTCACTCATTCTTCGAGTGCGGGGAGAATGAAGGGAAACTCCTCGGGAATGCGATAGCGTTCCCAGAGAAATGCTGCCTTACCCTGAAAAACAGAGCTGGGAATCGATTCCGGACCTGTTACCTCACCGGCCCCTGAGGGCCCAACCTGTTCCCCTTGACTTTCTACGGATCCTTCCATGACAAAATAGTGAAGCAAGGGAGCAGAAAGAAGATTCTACCTGCGAAGTAGACTAGTAGTCCAGAACAGGTTGGGCGGAGGATGAGACGAGGTTGAAGAAGCTTCCTTGGCCGGACATTCATCCTTTCCCAAAAGAAAAGCAAGGGTCTCTGAGGCCCCGCCAGGGGTGATTTGACCCAAGGTTATCCTGGGAGGTAACCCACCTTCAACTAACCGCTAGGATGAGGCACACCCATCATCCAACGGACGGGGAAAGCGGCCACAACCATCTAAATCTCAACCAACAGATTGGCTTAACCATCATGCAATGGGAAAAGGAAAGACGGCCCCAGGGCCACCCACTTTTTCTTTCTTCCCCAACCCAGGAATACAGTTGTCCACCACCAGATTTCCAGATTGTGATAGGCAGTCCAATCAGAGATTCCGTAATCATCCACTACACTGTCCATCGGGAGGAAAACGACAAAGCATTAATACTCTCACTTTTTGAGGCAAATCCCCGCTTCAAAAACTGAGAGTAGGGGGGCAACTGTTAGGATATCCTGGTTCAGCTACGAACCAAACTCCGGTTCAACTGGTCGAACCCTTTTTCTCCGGACTTCAGATCAGGCAAGGGACAGGCCAACTGCAGGCGACTCACTGCTTCTCACCGGACTACAGCATCCGAAGGCCAATCCTTTGAACAACATCTTCAACCTTGACTGAAGACCAAATCTCTCATCGACTTCCGGAGACACGCTTTTCGGTCCCCGCCGTGGACACGATCTCCGGCTCTGGGAGAAATGCCAAATCTTCGGTCCATGAAAGGGGAAACCCGAAGCTTGGACCACAATTTGGTCCAGTAGGGCAACTGTAACCAACGGTTACAATCGACACTCTTCATGCCACGATCATGGCGCACGACTCCTGCTACCACGCCTCCAATCTGGCTGGAATCGCTCGGTGACAACCCACGGTCGCCAATCATGGGAGAGATTGGCTCTCCATGATCACCGGAAAAAGAGCGGGCGCAGGTCGGAGGCCTTCTTTTAAATAATGGTAAGAAGGATGGCTAGAGAGGTACGCTAACACTCACGCTTACATTGGCTCATACATTCTCAAAGAGCTTTCCTCTCATACTCTCAACACCATTTCCCATTCAGTGGCTGGAATCCGTCACTGACTTAGGCATCGGAGTGTCCCCCGCCGGATCAACTTCGGCAAGGGACCTGTTTTGCAGGTGAATCAGGAAGCGGTCCTGCAGCGCAGCTGCTCCGACCGACCGATTCAGGAATTCCATGCCAACAATTTTTATATAAAATAGAATCATAGACAGTATCAAGGGCATCCGACTGATGGCATATTTTATTTTCCTTGCAATAACCCATTCATTTTTCATTATAAAAGAGGGGAGGGAGGTGTTGGCGACTTACCGGAGCAAATATTTTGCTGGCAACCGAAAGGAACTACAGCTTATTAGCTTTAACCACGTCAAGCTTTTTTTTTTAATTATTTTTTTTAATAAAGCAGCTTGCTTACCGTTACATCAACCCTTTTTTTTTTGAAAAAAATAATAAGGGGAAAAAGGGGAAATACAAGGATTACGTTAGTCTAAGCAGCTATATTATGATAACTTGTCCTATGACAAGCTTGATGTTGATTGAACGTTGTTGAGTAAATCATAATATATAAAATGTTTTTGAGATGTTAACCATCCTAGCATTACTCTTGCGTACCTAATTGCAAAGTTTCGATAGTCACGACTCACTGGAGCAAATATTTTGCTGGCAGCCGAAAGGAACTACAAATTATTAGCTTTAACTACATCAAGCTTTTTTTTAAAAAAAAGATTCTTTAATAAAGCAGCTTGCTTACCGTTCCATCAACCTTTATTATAAAAATAATAATAATAAACGAGGTGATAAAGGGGAAATACAAGGATTACGTAAGTCTAAGCAAATGTACTACCGACGACTTGTCCTGTAACAAAGTTTGATGGTGATAGAACATTGAGCAAATCATAATATATAAATGTCTCGGAGATATTAACCACCCTAGCATCACTCTTGCCCAAAACACCTAATTGCAAAGTTTTGGTAGGACTAAAACCGGCAATAAAGGAGATAGAATGTTAACATTGAGGCAGCGAGCATGGACGCTATATTGCATAAACCTTTAATCTTTTATATTATGGATCATGTTTTTATGTATATACAAAATCATAAAATTACAGAAAGCATATCTTGAGCCATTGTTCCGGTCTCTAAATCATGCAGTCCTTAAGATGTTACTCTTTCATCACGAGATAACTAGTCTTCTCTTTCCTCATTCTCTTATCCTTATATGGATGATCGATGGAAAACCGTTCATTGCTATTATGAGAGTTGAAGAAAGGAATCATATAACCTCTAAATTTATAACTGTATGTCTCTCCCATCAGAATATTAAAACTTAGTTAGAGTTTCATTCAAGTTCTGTTTGGTCAGTTTCATTAGAAATAGTTTTCTTTAATTAATTGGACTCTGATCCAGTACATATGGTTGATTCAAAATTTGAACACGATAAGATGATAATTAAACAACATCTTAGATTTTAAATCTAATATTCTCCCACTTGACCTATATTATCACTTAAAAAAAATTAATAAAATATTTAATTTTTAAAAATAAAATAATAGTATTGAATCAAATTTTGAAATTGATCCAACGAATGTACTCATTTTTTAAAATTTATCCAATTATCTATTCTTTAACCACTCTTTATACTTTGATTAAGTAGAAAATCATTAATGCAGATCATGGTAGTCAAACATCTCGATTGATATACTCCCTTCCATGTATCATAATATCAATAATTCTCAGTTAACCTAATCTTATATACTGGAGTATATAAATTATCGAAACCATAATACGTATTGTTGCCGATCTCGCTGCCGCGCCCGTGCCTCGATCCGTCGATCCTACCGGACCGCCTGGCTCCTGGTGTTCCTGGCTGGAGCGAACCTGCAAGAGAGAGGGTCAGAAGACCCTGGCCGGGGATCCCGGCGAGGGAGCTCCGACGGTCAAGTTAGTAGACGGCGAGAAGGAACATTCTCCAAGACGGGCGCCCGAAGGAGTCCCAGACTCAGAGAATTTACTAGCAAGAGAGGTGCTACAGGGACCGGAAGCTCGGCCGGCCTCCCTGCCGAGCTCACGCCAAGCGATCCCCTCTCGGGACCCTGGATCTTACTCTCGGAGTGGGGCTCTTGGCCACTGTTCCTTGCTTGTCCCCAGCTTTTCTTTTGCCTACCTAGTCGCCTCCAGCTTCCTTCCTTTTATCTCCTCCCCCATTCGCCTGTCTTCTCCTCGCGGGAGGCTCCCCTTTCCATCCTTTCTTTTTCCCCTTTTTGGTGTTGAGGGCCAGGCGGCTTTCCGACCTCGTTCGCCGAGCCTAGCGGGGAAAGGGCAAAGACAGAAAGGAGGGTGGCGCCGGCAAGGCGGCCGGTCAGACCTCGGGCCCAGTGAGGGCGCTCTTCTTCCTAAGTGCCGGCGCTGTCCGTTACGGGCCCTGTTTTATCAGAGCCGCGCCTCTCGACTGCGGGACTTGTCGGGCCGACGTAAGTGGTATTTCGCGTGCCGCCGCCATCCGTACGGGGCGCCGCCTGTGATGCGCACAACTCGAGGGCCAACCTCGGAACCTGCGCCTCTCTCTTTGGGATCTTCTTTGTACGGGCGGCCTGACCTTGGCGGAGGTGGACCCCTCCTGGGTGGACACCTGGCGAGGTGGCAGGAGGTCGCCTGGCTTCGGCCGAGGTGGACCCGTCTCTGGGGGCCACCTGGCGAAGGGGGCGAAGGATCAGCCGACCTCGGCCTAGGTGGACTCCTCCTGGGTGGACACCTGGCGAGGTGGCAGGAGGTCGCCCGGCTTCGGCCGAGGTGGACCCGTCTCCGGGGGCCACCTGGCGAAGGGGCGAGGGATCAGCCGACCTCGGCCTAGGTGGACTCCTCCTGGGTGGACACCTGGCGAGGTGGCAGGAGGTCGCCCATTTTCGGCCGAGGTGGACCCATCTCCGGGACCACCTGGCGAAGGGGCGAAGGATCGGCCGACCTCGGCCTAGGCGGATCCCTCTCGGGCGGACATCTGGCGAGGTGGCAGGAGGTCGCCTGCCTCGCCGAGGTGGGCTCGTCTCCGGGGGCCACCTGGCGAAGGAGCGAAGAAGCGGCCGACCTCGGCCTGGGTGGACCCCTCCTGGGCGGACACACTGGCGAGGTGGCAGGAAGAGCACCGAACCGAGCTCGACTTCGGAGAGGGTGGCAACGTCTCGGGAAGTCGTCTTGCGAGGTAGCCTGGCCGAGCTCGACCTCAGCGGTGTGGGAACCGACGCTGACTCGGCCGAAGAAAAGAACTCTGTGGCTTGATTATATCTGACGGTATCTGAGCCGGCCACGTCATCATTACGGCCGTAACAGTTGCCCCCAGCCCGCCATTCCGTTAGGGCATCGTAGAACGGAACGTCGGGATTAAATATGGATATGACGTGGGGAGGCGAAGATCTTGTATCATAATTGCCGCGATCCTCGTCGTCGCTTCTCGGTGCGCCCGAAGCCCTATAGGGAGCCACCACGCGTCGCCCACTTGCCCATATAAATACGTCGCTTCGAAGCAGAGGCCGTTACCCTGCTAACGAGGTGTCGGTGTCGTCGGCGTGCGTCCACGTGGCGATCATCCAGTGGCTCGGGGCGGAATGATGGGTACGGCTGCTGTCGACTGAGTTTGAAAAGGAGGGGACTTTCTGGAACGAGGCCTTTCCCCTTGCTCCGTGGGCGGTTTGCTGCAGGCTAACTTCCGCTGCCCCGCACTCGCTCGGTGTATTTTCGGTGAGTGTCTCCACCTTCTCTCTAGTTCCCTTCTTCCTCTTCTTCTTTGAATCTTCGTTTATTCCTTCTTTGTCATGGCGCGTCGTCACTATGTTTCCTCTAATCCGGACGAGGCCGGTCCGTCCGACCGAGGACTCCGTTTTCTTCCTCCTCAGAGGAGGAAACGATCCCGGAGGAGATTCGCAGGCAACTGCAACCTGGGGGTGTCACCATTGGCATTCCCCGGGGGGTCGGTATCCTCCGATTGCTTCCGCTCTTCCGCTTCTCTCTCTTCCTGCTCCGCCTCTTCTTCCTGCTCTGCCTCTTCTTCCCGCCGGTCCTCCGGTCATGCTTCCACCATGACCGAAGGCGACCTTTCTTTGCTCTGGGAGGCCTACGCATCCCGGGATCAATCCATCTGTTTGTTCCGCGGCCGGGGAGCGCGTCACCATGAGTGGCCCCGGTCGTATAGCCTTCTATGAAGACTTCTTCCTCGGGGGTCTTCGATTCCCTCTGCACCCTTTCTTCCTCTCTTTCCTTAGCCATTTCCATCTTGTTCCGACCCAGTTGGCTCCCAATGCCATCCGGGTCATCTTTTCTTTCATAGTTTTTTATAATTTCCAGGGGTTTGTCGCCCGTTTCTCCCTCTTCAGGGCCATGTTTACCCTGAAGAGGTATTCCACTGACGACGGCTGGTGGTACATCTCGCCCCGGCCCAGGTGCCTCCGGTTCGACCTCCCCTCTTCTATCAAGGGCTGGAAGAACCGGTTTTTCTTTGCCTCGGTCGAAGATGTCGACTGGGCCTGGAGTGAACCGGACCGGTCTCCGAACCGGAACTCCCAGGTCGAGTCAGCGGACCAGGAGGCCTACTCCCTGCTCTTGAGAGACGTGGTCCCGGCGCTCGAGGTTCTGCTCTCGGAGCAGAATCTTTTTGAGGCCGGGATCAGTCCCATCCGCGAGCCGGGTGAGATTCGGTCCTCCCTTGACTCTTGCATTCTTTCTCCTTTATGACCGAGCTGGCTGACCTTCTTCTCTTTTGCGTTGCAGGCATGAAGTTCTCACTGGAGAGCCTCCTGGAGGGCGTGGCCCAGAGAGACGTCGCCGAGGTAGATGAGCCTGCGGCGAAGAGGGCTCGCACCGAGGCGAGCCAGGAGGCTGCGTCGGTGACCGTACCTAGCCCAACGGCCGCTGTTCCCTCACCCAGGCTGCCTCGGGGCGGGGCCATCGATTCTTCAGCCGTCAGACCCGGTGGTGCTGCCGTCGAGGGGGCTCCACCACCTGCAGCTCCGTCTAGCACCGGCCCTGTCATCGCCGTGGCTCCGATGGCGCAGCCTGCGTCCTCTGCCGGCCCGTCAACTGCGATTCCTGCTGGAGGGACAGTCGCCGTCGGAGCTGACCTGACGGCTCCGCCACCGGTGATCACCCACCGGTGTTCAGTCATCCGCGATAAAGGGCTCGCAGAGAAAGTAATGGAGTATACCTCCACAGCCCGGGACCGCCGATCTCGAGGCGGCCGGGACTACGCTGATGCTCTACTCGGGATCCTCTCGCAGCTCTTTACGGTAAGCTTCGAACTCATATCCTTCTGTCCTCCGTGACCTCGGATGGTCTTTCCTCTAACCCGATTGCTCCACTGTGCAGATTGGGAACGACGTTCTCCTACTGAGGAACTTCCTCGTAGGGAATACGAAGAGGGATGCCGAGAAGGAGAAGAAGCTCGGCAAGCTCGCGGCTGACGTCAAGGACCTCATGGAGAAAGGGGTCGAGCTGCGAGCAAACAACCAGGCCCTCCAGACAGACCTGGCGCGCATCGAGGGGCGGAACAAGGAGCTGGACTCTCTCTGTCGGAGGAGAGGACCTCCCACCAGCGTCGCGCGGAGGAGGACGCAGCTGAGAGGGCTCGCCTTCAGGCCCACTCCCAGTGGCTGGAGCGCCAACTGGAGGAGGCCAGGCGGGATGCGAACGTGGCGAAGGAGCGGAGCGCGTATGTCAACGGGCTCTTGGAGGCCATGAAGCGGGAGGCACAGGAAGCTGTCCCGAAGTTCCGGGCTTCCGACGAGTACACGTCGGAGGTCCGGGAGGCCGCCGTGGACTCCTTCCTGAAGGGGTTCCAGATGTGCCGGGAGAAGGTAGGGGCCTTCTACCCCGAGCTCGACCTCAGTGGGGTGGTGCTCGGAGGTAGAAGGCAAGGACCCGAGAGCAGAGCCTCCGGTGCGGCCGACGTCACGCCTGCGGCCCCGGCGACCGACGAGGCCGTGGCTCCGGAGTAGCCGCCTGAGCCGGCAGCCACTGAAGGCGAGGATGAGGAGCGCGCGACCCAGGCTGAGGGCTTCGACCCTGCACCGAACTAAGCCACCCGTCTTCTCACCCTTTGTTGTCATTGTTGTATTTCTTCTTCTTTTCTTTTTTTTTTTGGGGACTCCCGGCCTGTCGGGATTCCCAGCTTGTACTTTTCTTTGGATCAATGAAAACATCATTTGACTAAGTCTCGAGTTCACTTTCTTCCCTACTCTCCCATCTCCTCTTTTTTCCTTCTTGAGATGTTGATGTGGAGTGCCGTAACGAGCGTGGACCTGGTCCCGTCCGTCGCTCAGATCGAAGGTTGGGGCTTTCCGGGCCGTGTGGCGTCAGAGTAGACCTTGAGCGGGTCCATCTTTGGGATTGCCTTCATGCTCGCGTGGGCGAAGTGATTTCTGCCCCGCCTTCCAGGTCGAAGCCCGGGACTTCCGGACTGAATCCCGGGGCCGCAGGCTTTCTCAAGCCTTGCGCGGCTTGCCGGGCTATTCTTCGTGCTTGCGCGGGCAAACTGGGTTCTGCCTCGCCTTCCAGGCCGAAACCCAGGACTTCCGGACTGAACCCCGGGGCCGCAGGCTTTCTCAAGCCTTGCGCGGCTTGCCGAGCTATTCTCCGTGCTTGCACGGGCGAACTGGGTTCTGCCTCGCCTTCCAGGCCGAAACCCAGGACTTCCGGACTGAACCCGGGGCCGCAGGCTTTCTCAAGCCTTGCGCGGCTTGCCGAGCTGTTCTCCATGCTTGCGTAGGCGAACTGGGTTCTGCCTTGCCTTCCAGGCCGAAACCTAGGACTTCCGGACTGAACCCCAGGGCTGCAGGCTTTCTCAAGCCTTGCGCGGCTTGCCGAGCTGTTCTCCGTGCTTGCACGGGCGAACTGGGTTCTGCCTCGCCTTCCAGGCCGAAACCCAGGACTTCCGGACTGAACCCCGGGGCCGCAGGCTTTCTCAAGCCTTGCGCGGCTTGCCGAGCTATTCTCCGTGCTTGCGCGGGCGAACTGGGTTCTGCCTCGCCTTCCAGGCCGAAACCCAGGACTTCCGGACTGAACCCCGGGGCCGCAGGCTTTCTCAAGCCTTGCGCGGCTTGCCGAGCTGTTCTCCGTGCTTGCGCGGGCGAACTGTGTTCTGCCTCGCCTTCCAGGCCGAAACCCAGGACTTCCCGCTTTCTTCGGTCGTCGGCCATGATCGGGCGTGCCGAACTCAGGGCCATGCGCTGGTTTCCCTACAAAGTGAGAAAAGAGCATTTGAAGCAAGGAAGCTTTATTGCAGGAGTGGGGAACCTTACATTACTGATAATACACTCTTAAGTTCGAGGCATTCCATGTCCGGGGGAACCTGGCCCCTCCCAACTCCTCCAGGTAGTAGGCGCCGTGGGGGAGGGCTTCTTCTACCCGGTACGGGCCCTCCCAGTTGGGTGAGAGCTTGCCGCATTCCCGTGGCTGAGAAGCTTCAGCGCGCCGGAGGACCAGATCTCCGGGACGAAAAAACTTCGGCCGCACTCGGGAGTTGTAATACCTGGCCACACGCTGCCTATACGCCGCCATCCGAACTCGGGCCTTGTCCCTCGTCTCCTCGAGAAGGTCAAGGTTGAGCATCATTCTGGCGAGGTTCTCTGTCTCGTCATATTGCACCACACGCAGCGTGGGTAGGCTGAGCTCGATCGGAATGACCGCTTCAGCTCCGAAGACGAGGTTGAACGGGGTCTCGTCGGTTGCCGTCCTCGGGGTGGTATGGTATGCCCAAAGGATGCTGGGGAGCTCCTCGGCCCACCTGCCTTTGGCCTGGTCCAGCCGCGTGCGGAGGCCCTGCAGAATGGTCCTGTTCGTGACTTCGGCCTCTCCATTGGTCTGGGGATGCGCCACCGAGGTGAAGCGATGCCTGATGCCGAGGTCGCCGCAGAACTCTTCAAACTCCCGGCAGTCGAACTGGCGCCCGCTGTCAGTAACCACGGTGTGGGGGAGGCCAAAGCGGCAAACGATCGATTTCCAAAAGAACTTGGCGACGTTTGCTTCAGTGATCCGTGCCAAGGGTTCGGCCTCGACCCACTTCGTGAAGTAGTCGATGGCCACGATCAAGAATTTTCGCTGTCCGGACGCCGACGGGAATGGGCCCAGAAGGTCCATCCCCCATTGGACGAATGGCCAGGGAGCCGAAAGCTGGGAGATTGGGTTGGAGGGCTGCCGTTGCACCGTGGCGTGGCGCTGGCACCGCTCGCACCTCTTCACGAAGTCAGCGGCGTCTTCCTTCATCGTCTCCCAAAAGTAGCCCTGACGAAGGGCCTTGTAGGCCAATGCTCTGCCCCCCACGTGGTTTCCACAGACGCCCTCGTGAATCTCTTGGAGCACGAGCTTGGCTTCCGCGGGTCCTACACACTTGAGGAGGGGGTAGGAGTAGGATCTCCGATACAATTGCCCATCCATCAGGACGAACCGCACGGCTTTCCTTCTGATGAGGCGGGCCACCTCGCGGTCCTCCGGCAGGGTGCCGCTAGTTATGTATTCGGCATACTTGTCCATCCAGCAGGGCTCACGGCTGACCTGATGGACCTCCACCGGGGTCTCGTGGCTTGGGGTCTCAAGGCACTCCACGTGAGCGCGGCCCAGCATCGAGTCCGGCAGGGTTGCCAGCCGGGAGAGAGTGTCCGCATGGGTGTTCTCCCTGCGGGGGATGTGGAAGATGTTGAAGCGTCGGAATCTGGCCGCGCCCGCCTTGACGAGCTCCAAGTATTTTGCCATTTGGGGGTCGTGCACGGCGTACTCCTCGGAGACCTGCCCCGCTACGAGCTGGGAGTCAGTGAAAGCTTTGAGGTTGGTCACGCCCAGCTCGCGGGAGACCCTCAGCCCAGCGAGGAGTGCCTCGTACTCTGCCTGATTATTTGTCGTGGTGAATTGGAAACGGAGCACGCATTCGGCGATGACCCCGTCGCTGTTGGCAAGGATGAGTTCGGCTCGGCTCCCGTCGGAGTTCGTGGCTCCATCTACATGGAGGATCCAGGCATCCTCTCCGGGCTCGTCGGGGCCCGTCCTCAGCGACTGGCCTAAGGGGTCTTCCTCGGGCTCCTTGCCTAAGCCTGCACATTCGACTAGGAAGTCGGCCAGCACCTGCGCTTTCATGGCCGACCTTGGCCTGTACGCGATGTCGAACTCGCTGAGCTTCAGTGCCCACTTCGCCAATCGCCCGGAGGTGTCGGGTCGGCTGAGCACCGCTTTCAGCGGTTGATCCGTCAGGACAGCGATGGGATGCACTTGGAAATAGGGCCTGAGATGCTGGGCAGACACTATTAGCGCAAAAGCGAATTTCTCGGGCCGAGAATACCTGAGCTCCGCGTCACGGAGAAGTTTGCTGGTATAGTACACCGGCCGTTGGACTCCTTGGTCATCGGTCCAGACCAGGACCGAACTGACGGCTTCCAGGGTGACCGCCAGGTAGAGGATGAGTTCCTCCCCCTCCTCGGGCCGGGACAGCAGCGGTGGCGATGCGAGCGTCTTCTTCAGCTCTTCGAAGGCCTCCTGGCATTCCTCGGTCCAGGTGAAGTCGTTCATCTTTCTCAGCACCTTGAAAAAGGGACGGCAGCGATCTGCCGACCTGGAGATAAAGCGGCTGAGGGCCGCAACTCGACCGGTGAGTTGCTGCACTTGCTTCTTGGAGGCGGGCTGCTCCATGTCCAGGATGGCCTGGACCTTCTCAGGGTTGGCTTCAATTCCTCTTTGGGTCACCATGAATCCCAGGAATTTCCCGGCGGAGACGCCGAAGGCGCACTTTGCAGGGTTCAGCTTCATCTGATGACGCTGGAGGTTGCCGAACGTCTCCGCCAGGTCAGCTACGTGGTCCGCGTCGGGTTTGCTCATCACCAGCATATCGTCCACGTACACCTGCATGTTGCGGCCGATCTGGTCCTTGAAGATCCTGTTGACCAGACGCTGGTACGTGGCCCTAGCATTCTTGAGGTCAAACGGCATCATCCTGTAGCAAAAGGTTCCACGGTCGGTGATGAAGGCGGTATGCTCTTCGTCCTCCGGGCTCATTCGGATCTGGTTGTATCCAGAGAAGGCATCCAAGAATGACAGGAGGCCTTCGAAGAGCTGAAGAAGATGCTCGCATCGCCACCGCTGCTGTCCCGGCCCTAGGAATTGATACCCTCCTTTTGAATAAATTTCCTTGCTACAAGTCTAGCTTTGTATCTTTTGATATTACTTTTAGAGTCTCATTTGGTTTTAAAAATTCACTTACAACCAATGAGCTTAAACTTTTCAAGTAATTCAACAAGTTTCCAAACTTGATTTTTATTCATAGATTCCACTCATCTTTCATAGTACTAACCAAAGTTTAGAATTATCACTATTCATGGCATCTTTAAATGAGATCGGATCATTCTTAATCCTAATATCATAATTACATTCTTGTAGGTAAACAATATAATCATCTAGAATAGTTAATTTTTTAATTCTAGCAGATCTCCGTAATACTCCAGGTTCAGTGTTATTGTGATTATTTTCAATTAAATCAGGTTTATTGATAAGTTATTCGAGAGGTGGTATATCAGTCTCTTGTTGATGTTCCACGGTCACAGGATAAATAATTTTATATGGAACATCTCTAGGTGTTACTGTAATAAAAAAAGATTTTCTTATTTTCTTTAATACTATATCACATGGTTCACTACTTCCATTGTTATCATCATCTTCAATAAACCTAGCTATTCCAATTTCAACAATTCTAATGGTGTGTGATGGATAATAAAATTTAAAATCTTTTGACCTTTCTGGATATCTAATAGAATAATAATTAATAGTTCTGGAATCTAATTTTTTTTTTGTAGATTATATAATCGAGCCTCTGCAGGACAATCCCAAACATATAAATGTGCTAAATGCAATTTTCTACCCGTCCATAACTTAAAAGGAGTTTTAGGAACAACTTAACTAGGAACACGATTTAGGATATACATAGCAATTTTCAAGGCTTCTCATAAATATAAATGTAATGAATTATTAATCATACTCCTTACCATGTCCATCAATGTACGATTATGCCTTTTAGCCACATTATTTTATTGAGGATTTCCTATAGTATAATATACTATGTTACAATGCCATACTATTCCAGTAATTTGGCAAAAGATCCAAGATTTCGGTCAGATTCATCGTATCTATCATAGTATTCACCATTTCTATCAGATCTCATAACTTTAATTTTTTTATCGAATTGATTTTTTACTTCAGCTTTGTATACCTTAAAGGTTTTCAAAGCTTCAAACATTTCATGTAATAAGAAAACATAGCCATAACATGTAAAGTCATCAATAAATGTGATGAAATACCTTTGTCCTCCAAAATAAAATAAAAAATAATCATAAATATTGGTATGTATCAATTTTAAGAGTCCTTAACTTCTAGTGGTATACTTTTTATTACTTTTAATTTATTTTTCTTTAATGCAATTAATGTACATACCAAAATCACTAAATCTATGTTTGGTAAAATACATTTCTTAATAAATCTAGTTATCTTTGATTTTTATATGTAACCTAATCGCCTATGCCACAGTATCGAAGAACTCTCATTTATAATACTGCATTTCATTTTGATATTGACATTTAAAACAAGTAAAGATTGTATAAAAGAAGAATCCAAATTTGTTTTATATAATCCATTGCACAATATTCCAGTACCAATTAAAATAAAAATTTTCATTAATTTAAAACTTGAATTTACAAAAGTAAATGAAAAACCTTCTAAATAAAGTTTTACTAATGACACTAAATTCTTAGATACTGAAGGAACATAAAAGACATCATGTAGATGTAATTAAAAATCGATATATGTAATAAGTCTATATGTCCTAACTAAAATAATCTTGAATTTTATTCAGTTTTTCATAAAGATCCACCACTTTCTATCATTTGATTTTTGGCTTGAAAGGAATCCCTGCAATAAATTAAAAACATAAATTGCAGCACCTGAATCAATTCACCAAGTATTAGAAGGAATATCAATAAAATTGATTTCATAATAAATAAGTAATAAGGGAATACCGTTCTTTTGAACCAATTCCTTCTTTTTTCATAATCTTTCTTGATTATCACTCCTTATTGTAGAAGAAATACTTCAATTTGTGTGAACCTTTTTTTGGTGGATTGTTCGGCCCTTTAATTTCTTTTTTTGCCTTCTTCATTTTAAATCACTTTTCAGAAACCATGGAAATAACTAGAACCCCTTCTTGTCTCAATCTTTCTTTCTCTTGCACATATTGGGATATAAGCTTATTCATTGACCATGATTCTTTATGTATGTTATAGTAGATTTTAAATTGAGTAAACTGTAATTGAAGAGAATTGAGAATAAATTAGACAAGAAAGTTTTCAAATATTGTCATTTCCAGGTCATTCAATTTTCTAGCTATATCACATATTTCCATAATATACTTTTGCACTCCAAGAATTTTATCATATTTTATAAATGTTAACTTGTTCATTAGGGTACCAGTCAAGACTTTATTTGATTTAGTAAATTATTGCTTTATAGAAGAAAGGTATCCAGGAGCCAATTCATTATTAGAAATAGATCCCCTTATGTTTCTCACTATAGAGCTCTTAATAATCATGAGAGACAATCTATTAGAATGCTTTCATTTTTTCATATAATGTCTTTTAATCAGGAGAACTAGTAGGAGATAGTGGATCAGGCTAAGATTTATGAAGAGCCAAATCTAAGTCTAGGCATCCTAGAATAATAAGAAGCTGCTTGTACCAATCATAATAATTTGATCCATTCAATATGAAAATATTGGTTAGAATTGATGAAAGTGAAGCAGGGGTCACATCTATAACTATAAAATACAGTTACTTTTATGATGCAAATTTTAAAAATTAATAATTATGCTACTAACACTTATCATATAACTATAAAATATCTTTGGACAAGAATTATAACATATAATAAGTGTTGTAACTAATTTAATCATAAATTTAAATATAATAATACCAAAATATGCATTACATAAATCACAAATATAATATTTTTATAATAAATAATAATATAAAATATATAAGTAATAATAATTATTATAGCATAAATATAAAATTTATATTTAAATTATGATCCATTATATTAATTATACTTTCAGTGGTTTAACCAACTATAATTATAAAATTCCAAGATTATTTCCACCTTTGGGTGTAGAACTTCTTATTTTTATGTAATTCAAGTTGGTCAACACATAACTATCAATATGGTATGTTATTATAGTCACCTTTGAGTCAACTATAATAGACACACCTTTATATAATTTTAAAATATAATTAGAGAGAAAATTATTAACTCTCGAAGACTCATCTATTCAAAATTCATAGAATGCTCCGGACCCTTTAGGACTATGCAAAAATATTCTTGAATAATATAATAGTGAGTAGAATTAATTATAAATAATTTTAAAAATATTTAAATATTTTATCATTCATGAAGGACTTAATAAAAATATTTTTTAAATCATTACGAGTCCAACAGCTCAAAAATTACTTAAATCGGATGTAAAACGAGCATGTTATAACTATTTTAATAAAACTCAATAAGAAAGAATTAAACTATAAATAGCAGATAATATAGAGGGCTTACTGTAAAATAGAATTAAAAAACTGACAGGGACCTAAATATAATTTTAATTTAGACGTATATGTAATTTAAGTTTTTATAAGGGCTAAAATGAAAAATTCTTCTTAACCTAAATTAAAATTGATCCAATGTGATTGGATTCGATCTATTTAAAGATTGGACTTAGATTGGGCTTAACTAAATTGATTAATTAATTTGAATTTTAAACTAATTGAAATCCAAAACCTATTAACCAAATAATCCAAAATAAGTCATCTCCTTCCTCTTTCTTCTTGTTTCTTCTTTCCCAAAACAAAGGCTCCAAACCTCTATTAATGGCCGTTCAAGCTTTTGATTCTTCCACTCGGAGCATTGTTGGCCGATCGAAGGGTCCGGCAGCCATCTCCCAGCCACCGGTGAGCTTCTCACCGACCAAATGATGGCTAGAAGCCACCGAAGAAGAGAAATTAAAATTACTATTTCTCTTCCCGAATACCACCAAATAGAGAGCTTCAAAATGCCATTAATGACCTCCCAATACATGGGTTCATTGCTGTAGAGGATCACTGGCTGAAATCGACAACCATCGGCCATCTCCCGGTTGTTGGTTTTCTCCTAGGAACAGGAAATTGCAATTAAACAGGCATCAGTAGCCTGTTACAGCATAAGTAGATATAAAAATAATTTATATCTAATCATGTAATTCATAAATAAATCTAATTTATTTATCATAAATTTCTAACATGCTGAATAACATGAAAAAAATATTAGATCTGAAATAAAAATTATTTTAAGCATTAAATACTTACCTGGATCGCTATCCGGGCCTGCTCTGAAAAGCATGCAGATCTGCTACTGAAAAGCCGGGATTCTGTCGGAGCCGCGCAATCGTTCGGCCTCTGCTAGTATCCACACGAAGCTCTCATAACTGAGTGGTAAAGGGCATCAGACTGCTAGATCCTTGCAGCCCTCTCCTCTTTCAGCAAATCGCCTGCTTTAAGAACTGTGCTGATCTGAATCCGAACCGGCTTTCAGCTTCTGTCTTGCAAATCGGAGTGCAAGACCTTGGACCCTTTTTCTCTTCTTTCTCTAATAGAGCATCTCTCTAGATCTCATAGAAAAAAAGAGAAAACAAATAAAGGGAGAAGAATAGTATCTTGGCATTAGGAGAGAGAACCCCTGGTATAGCACCCGAGAGAAGAGAAGACGCCACAAATTAATTCACGATGGAAGGAGAGAACTATTCATGCCAATAATCAGATCTCTTGGTCGGCCACATTTCTTCCTTTTTAAATTCAAGTTGTCCCATCCCTTTAAACCAAAACACCGGTATTTCAATTTCAACCAGTTGAAAATTAAGAGGAGTGGAAGAAGACTCTTTAAACCAAAACACTGGTCAGGTCGGCTCTTCTGTCAGTTCTGCTGCTCGAGCCGACTCTTCAGTCAGCTCTACTGCTCGAGCCGACTTCCAGAATACAAATTTCTGGTCGAGTCAGCTCTAATTTCAGTTCTGCTGCTCGAGCTGACTCTTCAGCTGCTCAAGCCGACTCTTCCAGAACACAGATTTCTGGTCGGGTCAGCTCAGCTGAACCGAGCCAGCTCTTCCAATTAGGGCTGAAAATGGGCCGGCCCAAAGCCCATTCGACCGGCTCAAAGACTATATTTTAAAAATTTTTGGACCAAATCCGGGCATTCCTTTGACCGAAAAATTAAATTGACTCTATGTTACAGCCTTAAGACTAGTCCAATATGCTTAAAATTTTGTCCGCAACCTGAATCAACTTCAGACCGGTTCAAAGTTTATTGAGTTGGCCCAGCCCAGTTCCAAACAATGGGCTTTTGGGCTGGCCCATTTCCAGCCCTACTTCCAGTCAGCTCTTCTGAACGAGCCAGCTCTTTCAGTCAGCTCTAATGAAAGAGCCAGCTCTTCCAGAACATAGTTTTTCCAAACTTCAAACATTTCTATAAGAACTTCTCAAGATTTTAGATCAAATTTCTTTTAGATCTCATCTAAACATAATTATGATCTATAAATCAAAGATTAAAATAATCTTAATATATTAAATTCCTTACTTTCTTCTTCATAAGATCATGATGCATCGGCACCCCTACATGCCATAGGAGAATCCCTTGGAATGGGAAGAGATGGTCTTTAAACCATACTTTTCTTCCATGACCGGACGGCCATGGCGAATCCATTTAATCCGAGTACTACGTAAAGGAAATCAAATCAATTTCATATGAAACATTAAACTAGATGCATGCACCAACCTGGCTCTAATACCATTGAAAGGAACCGTTCCTAGAGGCGCTGCATGCGTTTTAAAACTTTTCTAAGAGTATGCAGCAGCGGAAAGCAATAAAACTATTTTATCAACATGTTAATCTAATTAACACAACCCCTATATCAGGATTTAGATTCATCTGGAGTAATATAATATGAAATCATGCATCCATAGTATAAAATATGAAACTATTTATATAACCATACAATGATGTGAAAGAGCAAATTATGTCATACATAATCAATCACATACCTTGGTGACATTCACCGGGAAGAACCAGAAGTCTGACTCTCAGTCGCGATCCCAGGGATGGCACAAACCTGTAGAAAAAATTCGAATATGCAAGCAGCACTCGGGTACCGTCTCTACGGGTGGTTCACACCGTATAGCTCGATTTCTTCTTCCTTTGAGGTGCTAGCCTCTACGGAAGATTTGTCGGTTGAACTCCTTCTTCTTCAACTCCTTGAAGATGAGTGGGACACCTTCAACTCCTTGAAGTGCAAGTCGCTGCAGCAGTGCTGGAATAAAGACTCCTGAGAACCTTTCCCAACACTCTTCCCAAACCTTCAATAGAAGGTATGCACTCAGAGATCCCACCCAAACTCAATAATCCCTGAGATCAAATCTCTCAATGTTCAAGGAAGAACTCTAACCCAGAATTTTGGTAGAGTAAAAACTTGATCCAGATATTTGGGAATGAAATATGAGAAGTGAACCATTCACTTTCAGTAGCCCAGCCATTAAATAATAGCAGTAGCCCTCAAAACAATTAAGAGGGATTAATGAAAAATTATTGGAGAGTTATGGGGTCTCTTGAAATTCCAGGGAGGTTAGAAGTCTCTTGGAATTCAGCAACAGCAATCATTAAAACTTGAAACTCCCAGCATTAATCCCATAACAATTACAGCATTTAATGAAGAGTTTTCAAATTTCAGCAGTCCATCATTCGAGTCGACTCGACCATTCGAGTCGGCTCGGCTCGAGTTGACTCAACCAAGAAGAGTCGGCTCGATTAGAAGTTTGACAATACCTTGTCAAACGACTCGAGTCGACTCGTTCAAAAAGAGTCGGCTCGAACAGAAATTTGACAACTTGTCAAACAAGTCCGGAACGATTTCCAATCGTTTGCATGGAAACAAAACAAGAAGAAACCCTCCATGTGTGACCCCATAGGTTCAAACACTAAACGATAGCACAGGAACATTTCCAGTACTAGCCAAAGTCGCCATCTAGCAATGACACCCGACGTCCGGATAGGTTGAAGGTTGCAGAGCAACAAGAACCTGTCGAATATGGAATAGCATCGAACTAATTCCCTGCACCTCCTGATGCTCTAGATGGCATAGAGTTAAACTACCCAACCCTAAGCAGTCCATCTGAATATGTCTCAAAGAATCCCTGCAACTCATTACAAGGAATGTCCTGGCCAAGGTCTTACTAAATTGAGGCATATAAAGCATTCAATCCAAATTATTTGGAGAGGTCAATCCTATCTCGATCCTACTGCCGCTACACAAGTACTTGACTGTACCCAGCAACCTTTCATCACCAGATTAGAAATCCGGGTAGTCTGGCACCAAAGCACAGTGAGTTGCTTGCAAGCTGCCATAGTGATCTCAAGTCAAGGAAATAATTCAAGTCCATATTCTAATGAAAAACTCCTCTTCGGTAGCAAGAGAATCCTGCATGAGAGTCACATTCAGTGAAGTGTCAAATATAGCACCCGATGTCATACCAGTATCTCTATGCTCCTTGGTTAAGAGGACAACCAACAGACATGATATCAACGACCTACTCTCGATACACTATCATCCCGAAATAGCTTATCCTTTGGTCGCGAACTAATTTATGAACTACATGATGCATCCTCTCTACATCACATATAAGGTAGCTCAAAGGACATCATCATAAAAGAGTTTAAATTAAGGAAAATGAACTTGTGATGAACAGCCAAAAGATATCTTTTATTTATATCAAAATTTAAATATAAATAACACAACCGTCTACATCCTAGACGATTAGTTTTGGGATACAATTTCCAACACATACAACAACAGACATAATCATAAATCGATCAAAACCATTTTGAAAACTCCTTTTCAAAACCAGGTATACATCAAAGTAGGACAACCTTTGCACTATAGGGAATAAACCCTATAGCAGGACAACCTTATGTCACTTTGTGCAACCTTTAATCAATTTAATTTTAGATTATTAAATTTAATTTTAGATCTGAAAATTATGATTTTATTTCAAAAATAATTTTTCAAAACATAAAATTCTATGCTAAAACAATCTCATGTTCAACATATATCCGAAAAATCATAATCTTTCTAACTAATCTGAATATTTTTCAGATCTGATTCTCATGCATGCTTGTTAAAGAGAGAACCGCGGCTCTGATACCATTCTTGGTTTTCTTCCAGGAACAAAAAATTACAATTAAGTAGGCATCAGCAACTTGTCACAACGGAAGCAGATATAAAAATAATTTATATCTAATCATGCAATTCATAAATAAATCTAATTTATTTATCATAAATTTTTAACATGTCGAATAACATGTGAAAAATATTAGATATGAAATAAAAATTATTTTAAGCATAAAATACTTACCTGGATCGCTATCCGGGCCTGTTTTGAAAAGTATGCAAATCCACTACTAAAAAGCCGGGATTTTATCGGAGCCACGCAATCATCCAACCTCTGCTAGTATCCATACGAAGCTCTCACAACCGAGTCGTAGAGGGCACCGGACTGCTGGATCCTTGCAACCCTCTCCTCTTTTAGTAAATCGCCTGCTTTAAGAACTGTGCCGATCCGAATCCGTACCGGCTTTCGGCTTCTGTCTTGCAAATCGAAGTGCAAGACCTTGGACCCTTTTTCTCTTCTTTCTCTAGTAGAGCATCTCTCTAGATTTCACAAAAAAAAAGAGAAAACAAATAAAAGGAGAAGAATAGTATCTTGGCGTTAGGAGAGAGAACCCCTGGTATAGCGCCCAAGAGAAGAGAAAATGCCACAAATTAATTCATGGTGGAAGGAGAGAACTATTCATGCCAATAATCAGATCTCTCGGCCGATCACATTTCTTCCTTTTTAAATTCAAGTTGTCCCATCCCTTTAAACCAAAACACCAGTGTTTCAATTTCAACCGATTGAAAATTAAGAGGAGTGGAAGAGGACTCTTCTCTCTCTTATTTCCTTCACGCCAAACTAATATTAGCGCCTTGGTTTTCATGCCCCACTATTTGCCGTACAAAATAAATGGGACCCACAAGGTAAGCATGTGGACGGAGGGAGAGACCTGGAGAGAGAGTCCCAGTCTGACTGGACTCTAGGTTTTGGTCCAAACTTAATGATTTTATAGTCAAACTGAAGCTAATTTTAAATCCGATCGAACCATTTCAAAGTGGACATTGACTCGAGTCAATTAGGATTAATTAATTGAGTCTAACTCAATTAAATTAAATCTAATTTAAATTAATTAACAATTAATCCATAATCAATTAATTGTAACATTTACAATTAGGTCAAATATTAATTGTAACACTCACAATTAGGTCAAATTGATTTGCTGATTGGTTACTTGAGCTCCTAATGTGTGTGACCCTTCAGGTCCTATCCTATCTGGTAATAAGACATGCTATAATCTACATTATATATTATCAAAACTCCTTTGGATGGACTGAAATAATTTCAGCTTAACCCTAATTAGGATCATCGATCCGAGAATGATCCTAACGGGCTCTCAAAATCCACCAGTGACACCTAGCAATATGTAGTGTCAACCTAGCAGAATAAGATTGGAATCCCTAGGTGTAGTTACCATGTGATTCGGTTCCTCTATCAAAATCTTGACATGATGTTGGTTACGGATACTTGTCAAACCCATCAGTCATATGCTTAACCTAATTGACTCAAGTCTAATTGTAATACTAATGAAAATACCTTTTCATTATCATCCTACTATGGCCATAGATTTCTGGACTTAGTCTCATTAAGTTTGCATAGAATTATTCCTTACTACTAAGGCTGATAGATCTCTACAAATGAACACCCAACTCCTACAATAAACATACTGTAGCCAACTAACACCGCAAGATCCCGTATGGATAGGAACCATGTGATTGTGTTGTCAAACTACAGCAACTTTATTATGAGTAGCCGAGACACTCTAGGTCAAGGAACTATTCATATAAGTACAGCATCAGGAAGTTATCGACGAGTGAGTAGTCATCCGTATAACTTCATGTACATGGTCACGTTCGGTATCGTTGATCTCTATCAACTACCTGCACTCTCACTCCAGTGTCACCATACTGTAGGTCAGAGACTCATCAACCTAGAAAGAGAAGTGATATGTACACCAATTTTAACGGATCAATCACCGTCCTCGTGATATTCCAACAATCGGGAGCCTTTAGGAGTTAATCTATAAAGACACATGTCTCAGATTCTCAACTCTTGAGAATATGTGTCATTGTCCATTAACTCCATGAACAATTCATAAACACATCAATATGAATGAAACTAATGTCCTTTATTAATAAAGAAGAATTAAGTAAAAAGTTAATGCCCTAAAAATTATAATGTATCAAGCCAACATGGCTTTCAGGGCATACATCTAACACCGGTCACCAACAATAGCCCATACAATGGGTCCCAAGAGACTCTGTTGCTGGTTCCCAAGCTTGCCACTGGCCCCAGCCAATGGTTCGCTGACTATTAATGGCCACCGAAACATGTCCCACGACCATCGATGTTGCCTCTTCGTCAAGATTTGCCGCCCTCCATAGCCGGTTTTGCTGGTAACTTAGAGGAGAAGTCATGAGTATGTTATGCCAGGCCAAAAAACATGAGAATGGTTTTTATGCTCCGATCACAAGAGGAGGAGGCGGCCAGACACAGGATTTGATCAACGGGAAGAGAGGAAAATATCCCTCTGATAGGAGAGGGAACCGAAATCTTTCTCACAAGAAAGAATTTATTTTAATTTTACAAGAAAATCAAAACTAATTTTCTAATCTTTAATTTTAATTTTAAAATATAAAATATAAATTTAATATTTTAAAATTAAGCTAAAATTTATCTTAAATTCTTGCATGAATATAAAGCACAAAACTATAGCTCTGATACCACATATTATGTAAACCTTTAATACTTTATACTTTGATCATGCTTTTATGTACATGAAAAATCATAAAATTGTAGAAGACATACCTTGAGCTATTATCCCGGTCCGTAGATCGTGCAGTCCTTGAGATGTCCCTCCTTCATCGCGAGATAACTGGTCTTCTCTCTCCTAACTCTCTTCTTCTTATGTGGAGATCGATGGGAAACCATTCATCGCTGTTATGAGAGTTGGAAAAAAGGAACTATGTGACCTCTATATTTATAATTGTTGTCACCAAGATCGCCATGGCCTGTAGCTCCGATATGTCGCGAATGCGTCAGGTTCCCATGAGGTGCTCATCCCTTCCTTTCCTAGCTGGCTCCTTGGTCCGACCGTCCTGCAAAAAAGAGAAGACCCGGGTTGGGGATTCTGGCGGGGACACTCCGACGATCAAGTCAAACAGGATGATCAAGGAGAACATAACCTCTATGGCGAGGAGCTTGGGGGGCTCTCCACGTAGAAGGTGAAAGCTATAATTGGGGTGGAAAGAGCAAGTGGAGATGGGAGCAGAGAGCTTGGACGGGTCTACTGGGGATCCCTTGCTCGCTCGCTCTCCATCTCTTTCTCGCCTGTTTATTTTTCCTTCATTTTCTCTTACCTCCTGCTTTTCCTTTCTTTGACCTTATATATGCGGGATGGCCCGGAGCAGATCTGGGACTTTGTCCAGGTGTCCCTTTCTGTGTGCCCTCCCTGGAAAGGGCTTACCGTTGCCTGCAGCCTCCCTTTTATCGAATCGGTCCTTAGAAGGAGATCCTTCCATTGGGGGTGTACGCCGGCGTGGTATAGATTCTGTCCCTCTAGTGGTGCAGTTCCCTGTGGGAGGGGCGGGTGCTGTGCCGCTAAGCCCCATGCCACGATGGGATGTTTCCATTCCTGGAGGGATCGTTGGAGTGTTGCAGGGCCCTGGGGCCTTAATGGAATACTCCTCTTGGGAGAGGTTCAGGCTTCATGTCACGGGGTTGAAGCCCTCGGCTGCACGGTTGTCAACGTGGCGGTGCATAACAGGGTCCAGGACCTGGTGGAGTGCAGGCCACCCAGAGCATGCGGGCAGTGTGTTGCAAAGCTCGGGTTCTTGGCCGGGCAAGCACCACCCCTCAGAGGTTGCAGACGATCGAGAACCTTCTTATTATGATTTTGTTGCCCAGGTGGCTATCCAAGAGGGGGGGTAAATTAGGTCTTTTAAAAAATTGGAGACAAGTAATGTGCAATTCAAAATTCTTTGCAAGTAGTATGTGCTGTGATAGAATTATAAGATGCAGAAGCTAAACAGAGTCAAGAAAGCACAACACAAACACACCAAATTTATAGTGGTTCAAAGCAACCCAGCTCCTACGTCCACTACCCAAGATACCACTTGGGATTTCCACTATATTCACACCCGAATATGGTATGATTGTTTTACAGGATCACAATCCAAAACCTCTATACTTTGGTTTTACAGGATCACCAAAGAAAACCCAACACCCTTTGGTTTTAACAGACTCACCAAAAAAACCCAACTTGATTTTCACAGGATCACCAAGAACCTAACCCTTGGTTTTAATAAGGCTCACCAAGAACCTATTTGGTTTTTCAACCGGGTTCACCAATAACCCAAAAATTCAAAGATTGAATTGAAAGAAATGTAACAATAATGATAAACTCAATTTGTCGGATAGTTGCCGGTGCAGCTTGTTGGAAGTCCACTTGAATGCACTTGAATAGGCTTTAATTACTTCAGTGGTTTCTTCCCAAAATTGCTTCAAGCTTCATATTGGAGTTGGTGAAGACTTGAAAGCTTGACTTGAATGCTCTTATGCTCTTTTGCTGTTGGTAGGTAGGATATTTAAAGAAGCTCTCTTCTTTGAAGAACTCTCTAATTCATTGCTTCAAGGAAGTTCAAATCCTTCAAATTTAAAGTCTTCCATCATCCCAAGGCAGTTCTAGCCATTGTAGACCGTTGGGGAATGATTTTCGATTGTTGGAGCACTTTTTAGCATTCAAAAATAAATTATGGAACTAGCCGTTGGATACCTGAAAGCGGCATTCGAGTCGGCTCGAATTCCTTCGAGTCAGCTCGGATTCTTCGAGTCGATGGGTCGAGTCGCCAAATCTTCAATGCAGTCGGCTCTTTATCTCAGGGCACAAAATATCACTCTGGACGAGTCGGCTCTTTGTAGCTCTGGTTGGCTCGAACTTGAATCTTGAAAATCTTGAACTCGAGAAGTCGGCTCTTTTCAGCTTGGGTCGGCTCTCTTTCTCATGCTTTCAGAATTAGGTCTGGCAGAGTCGGCTCTTTTTGGTTTGGGTCGGCTCGCTTGGCTGTTCTCAGAAATCTTCAGGAAATGGACTCTGGAGGAGTCGGCTCGCTTTCCATCAAGTCGGCTCGGATTGCTATGTTCCAGAATCCTTGCTGCGTGCCAGTAATCAGAGTCGGCTCTTCATTACTTAGGGTCGGCTGGTGTGTCTTCTTCGGGATTTTTATAATTGAACTTAAAGAAAACTCTCACCAACTCTTTTACAATTTCACACAATACCAACTCAAACTAAAATTCATGGCGCACACACACAGAAGTAATCCTTTTAATTAATTTTTTCTTAGCATTTTGATTGGGTTCTTCTTTACAAAAATATTTACAACATAACTCAACCAAGAAAACAGAAGTATAGGAGTTGAAGTTTGAACATGTTATTCATCCTACAAAAACTTGTCAAACACTTGAAGAGTTGTCAGAAATAAATGTACATGCTCCAATGTTTGGTTATCATCAAAATCACTTATGGGGTCAACAGGTTTGAATTCCAGTCGATCCTTCTTGCTGCTGGCGAGAACTTGACCCCGGCAGGGTAGGATGGAGCCCTACCTCAGGAAGCATAAGCATGACCCCGATCGGGAGCTAACCTTAGATGGGGGGCTCACCTCATGAACGCGACCCCGGCTGGGAGCTGACCTTGGCAGGAGGGCTCACCTTAGCAGCATGAGCACGATCTCAGTCGGGAGCTAACCTCAGATGGAGGGCTTATCCTATGAGCATGACTCCGCCTGGGAGCTGATCTCAACAGGAGGGCTCGTCTTAGTAGCATGAGCACAATCTTGGTCGGGAGCTGACCTCGGACGGAGGGCTTGCCTTATGAGCACGATCCTGGTTGGGAGCTAACCTTGGCAGGAGGGCTCGCCTTGGCAGCATAATCATGACCCCGGTCGGGAGCTAACCTCAGACGGAGGGCTCATCCTATGAGCATGACCCCTGCTGGGAGCTGACCTCGGTAGGAGGGTAGCATGAGCACGACCCCGGTCAGGAGCTGACCTCAGATGGAGGGCTCGCCTTATGAGCACGACCCTAGCTAGGAGCTAACCTCGGCAGGAGGGCTTGCCTTGGCAGCATGAGTATGACCCCGGCCGGGAGCTGACCTCAGATGAAGGGCTCGTCCTATGAGCACGACCCCGGCTAGAAGCTAACCTCAGCAGGAGGGCTCGCCTTGACAGCATGAGCACGATCCCGACCAGGAGCTGACCTCAAACGGAGGGCTCGTCCTATGAGCACGACCCCGGCTGAGAGATGACCTCGATAGGAGGGCTCGCCTTAGCTCTTTGTTTGGCTACTGCGCCTGGATGACGAACCTTTGCCAGTGGGGCCACGAGCAGAAGCTCCACATTAGCGGATGTGCCACATCAATAACTACATATATCTCTTCTATCATAAGACTAAAACCTTAATTAGAGTTTTATTCCAATTTTGTTTGGTCAGTTTCATTAGAAATAGTTTTCTTTAATCTATTAGACTCTGATCCAGTATAAATGGTTGATTCAAAATTTGAACATGATAAGATGATAATTAGACTATATATTAGATTTTAAATTTAATATGCTATTCAACCATGAACCATAAACGCTTATAACAAACTTTGCAATGGATTTATATACATTTAATCTCAATGACGCTACCGTAGACCAAACAATTCCATCATTTTTTAAAAATGCTCCTTATTCTTTTAAATATGCGTACATGCATATGCACACACACGTATGCGTATATAGTTAATATTTCACCGAACCTCTTTTCTTACAATGTTTAACTTGGATGGCCATTGATTTGTTCTTCAAAATGTTAGGGTGTCCAATAATTTAGTACTTGTATATTCTTAAAAATATTGAAATAAAAATGAACTATTGCTTTGTCCAAGAACTTATTGAACAGTAAGTCTCCGGTTCAAAGCTTTGGTTTCATTATTGGTGGGGCATATTATCTTTTAACGAATATTTTTGGTGATGTGACGAGTTTAATTTTGAAAGTAATTTTTACTAAATTTTTAAGGGCTTTATGTATTTTGATTTGCAAATACTGAGTTGTGCAACATGGCATCTCTTTTTTTATTACCGGCTACCATGGTGTCTCTTGACAAATGTTACTACTGATCAATAATAGCTAGCTACCTTTGAATATCTCCACATCCAGCTTTGGAACCCAATAGTTTGTCAAGATAGCATAATAGAAATAATGACCATGTTCCATATAATTCTATGACATTTCTTAACAAAAAATCTGGATATATAAAAAATTTGGCCATGACCTTTTTTTTTTTTTTTTTTTTTTTTTTGGCATTATTTGAATCAGGGTTGGTAAAGATTAAGGGATTTAACCTATAATCATTTGGTCCAGCTACTAAAAGTTGTGAGACCTAACCTTGCCTCTAATTAGAAGCTAAATACAGTAATATGAATCATAAAATGATGGATATCATCAATTAATTAATTTAGGAGAATCTTGTCAAAAATCATACATATATGCGTAAATAAAGAAAACACAGGTAGCAATAGAACTATCAATATGGACCGGCCTGGCCCGGCCCGGTTCTAACCAACATGGATTGACATTATATGGGCCGGGCGAGGCTAGGCCCACTTGTACAAATGGATCATGAAAATCTGGCTCGGTCCGATTCTATATGGGCCGTGGGCTAGGACCGGGCCAGTGCACTTGTACTTCCCTCTCCCGAAACCATCACTCCTTCCAACTAAAAGCCTTTTATCTCTTTTCTACCATGAAAATTGACGAGCCTAAGCAGGCGTGGGATCCATCACAGAGACAGTAGAACTACCAAGGATTCGACGGCTAGACGAGTTGGTGGTGAACCGGATTGCAGTAGGGAAGGTGATTTACAGACCTACATCGGCTATGAAGAAGCTAGTGGAGAAATGAAAATAATCTCAATGTCAAGGTCACCTCCATCTCCGTTGTCGTCAAGGATGGCGGGCGGCGGCCTTAAGCTCATCCAGGTCTCGAGCAATAGATGCGATGGTAGAGGATGAAGAGGACCAAGCCCAACAAGCCCGCCCGGCAGGCCAGTACCTCGACTGATGACCTGACCCCTGTCTCTAATCATCTGACATTTTGTTGAGAGAAAATAAGAAAATAAGATTGAGGACTCACCGTCCAACGCCATGTTCGTTGCCGCCGGCTTGTCGCACGCCGCAGCTACTTCTCTCCTCCACCCATTGTCATCGCTGGCAACGGATATTCTTTTCTCCTTTACAAGATTGCCAAAGCCCTCCTAAGTCTAAGATGAATAAAAAAACAAACAAGTGAGGCTTTTAATATTTAGATTTTTAAAAAAAATATTTTTTCTCTTGGCCCATGGGTTGATCCAGCTCTAATCCTATTGAGCCCATGGACTACAGGGGCGAAGCCAAAAAGCCCGATTATATAAATGGGTCAAATTTTTTTACCCTAGTCCGATCTATTTATAGGACTAAATGGACTAGTCCATGAGTTCTAGTCTATTTTGACAACCCTAGATAGTAAGGTGAAAACTCAATAGCAATACAATCTCATGAAACCTTAAGAGCATAGCAAGTTAGCTAAATAGTTTGACAAAGAAAAGGAATGCTGATTAAACTTGATGAGTGAAGAAAATAATTATGATTCTTGTCCCAAGTGCCACCGAAAGTGAGAGAGGAGAGTGGAATAAATAAAGTAGGAGGGAAAGTTACGGAATGCAATCGCAAACTGGTTAGCGGGTCCATCTTCCATCTTTTAAACCTAACCCAATCCAAATCTTAAGGTTTAGAAAAACATGGAGGTCGTTATCTGAACTCATTAAAGAAAAGCACCATCCATTTGCTCCGCAAGCCAAAACAAGCCGTGGTGAGGTCAATTCAATTAGGTGCCACATCCAAATTAGGATCAAATGATACTTTATATTAGTCTTTTCATGACAGGTGAGGATTTATATGGATATATATATTTAGCCACGATAATGCACTAAATAAATCTTGGATAAGATCAAAAAAATATAAATAATAATTTTTTACTAATTTTTTTAAATAAAACTCTAAATTATTACATGACATGGATGTAATGCTACTCATGTGGCCACCGTGTGTGCTGTTATGCACGGATATTGTTCTCTTTCACACATGTTTGACAGGGCTATTTTCTTCGAATATACAGCAGGATGCTTGATGATGGAAAACGACCAAAGTTTGGCTTTTTATTTTTTATTTTTTATTTTTTTGATGAACAAAAAAGATGGGGAGAAGAAAATCTCTGTCGTAGCTATCCTTAATGGACTCCCATCCTGCCAAGCCATGTACGATCCGGGCGAGGATCTATTTCATTTGAACAGCACTTCATTTCCCTTTATTGATTAATAAACAATGCACATTGTTAAACATCCACGTAAAATGTGAACAACAAACAAATTATGTATATTTTGATACTATAGTTTTTTTAGTTCAGCATTGCAGTTATTGCAAATCTATGCAAAGTAAGATTGAAGTGTGGACGGAGGCTTGCGAATTCCAAACCACGTGTCCAGGAAGCATTGCATGCATGATATATAATTTATGTAAGTATTATTAAAATATTATCCCATAGAGCAGGAGCCTACGGAATAGCTATATCAGGATTTATTTCTCTATCTCTTTTGCTTTTAAAAAAAAAAAAAAAAAAAAAAAAATCTTCATTTTGTGTGACCTCCTTCGATATTAATTACCTAATTCTATTCCATGGTGTTTTCATTATTTCCGGTTCAAAGTATTACCAAGTCAATTGCTTGTTTTGGACGGTTACGCCATATGCACACACAAAAAGGAAGAATACAACGAGGGGATGGTTTCCTCGAGAGCAAGGGGCACATGGCACAAAGTAGGAGGACTTCATGGCATGAGGATATGCCTACCTGAAAGCCTTGCTGACGGTGACTTGCATCCTGCCATCTCATAGGGTATACCCCAGAGGTCAGGCAAACCCCTAGGTATGATGCTATGCTGATATGTATTTGGACTTGGATCTCATGGTTTGTGGCTAGCTTGAATAGGTCCTCTTAATATTTCCTAGCCTTAAGGAGGGAATATTAATTGCAAGTGCAAACAGTCAAAAGAAAAGAAAAAAAAAAAAAATGGACCTTAAAACCCGGTCCTTTGATTTTACCTAAACTTGACTGTTTTTATTGAGTCATAACGGAGGAAGTGAAGAACTTTCCCCCCGGTTTATTATTCTATGAATTGAATATTGTACATGGGGAAAGGTCCGTTTGAACTTCCAAAGGGAGAGAGTCCAAAAAAATAGATGCTTATTTTGTCATGCAAGGAAAATTCTTTGGAAAATATCTCATCTTGGGAGAGATACTCAAAAGCTTAATTTGTTGGGAGGGGGACCGGTTAATTAGTTAATGTGAAAGTACCTAACCTTGTGATGCCTTTAGCTCCTACGTACTTTGTTTGGATATTATTTGTTAGGGACTTGCAAGCCATTGGAAGGAGGATTAGCCTAGGCTGATAAATTTATGTAGCATCTCTTTTATTAATCAATGAAGACTTATGTTGATGCAGGACACACCTATTCCAACCATAACAAAGCATGCACTCTAGATAATTATTCCTGATCAAAGGCCCCGTGTAATCAAATAATAATCATTAACAAAACATTAGACAAAATATTAATCATTCCCTGCTCATCTTGTTAAAATTACACCAAAGTTAGAGATCAGTTGATCATAATTTGAGAACCATTTATTTCTCAAGAATACATAGAACATCACATGAGAGAATTAAAATAATTGCTATATGACATAATTAGTACGTATGAACATGAAATAAAAACACGTTTATCAAACTAAAAGAAATTCAAATAAATAAATTTTCTATTCATAACGTAGAGCATGATGAATCTCACATCTTGATCATCTATGGTACGCCACATAATTTCCTGGTTGAAAGGCGGATCCAAATTCGCCATTCTGATAACATCTTTGACCAATAAATCATATTTTGCATGGTTACAAATCAACTGCAGCTAAATAAATTTTCACACGTGTGTTTATCTCGCACCATGCAATGTATCTCATGTGCAAGTATATATAATACCCAGCCCGATTCCAAAAATATACCCAGCACAAGTTTTAAAGCTTAAAAAAAAAATTCCTAACAAGAATCATCTTCCCTCTATAAATCAAACTCTTATTCTCAAAGTTCGATGGGATTTATCGATCACCAATATCCTTGTATGGACCTTGATTTTGCCTATTTAAAGAGTCCTCTATCCCCTTCCTCTTGAATTCAGGCTTGGGATCTCTCGATTAAGCTGGATTTTTAAATTTCTTTTAAAAGAAGTTCGTCGGCATCTTGGACATGGGATCTCATCGATGACGAAGGTAACATTGCTAACTATTCTTTCCCTCTTCACTGAGACCTTTGGATTATTTCCACCATCTGGATTTAGACTGGCAACACACCAAATTTGGATGTAATCGAAACTCAATATTCTTACTTTGTTTTCTTTTGTTGTTCCTCTTTTCCGATCACTGTCACCGATGTTGGCTACCACCGAAGGCCAAAATAAGCCTTGGTCCTCCTTTCTCTCCCTATCCCTCTCTTTTCTATGACCTCATGCCTTGTTTCTGGTCGGTAATCACTAGATTATTTCATGAAAAGAAAGTCCTCTGTTTTCCTCTTTTTTCTTAAATTTTCTGACATTGCCATCACTATTGAATGTCGGACCAGGATCGATGGCCACGCCGCCATGGACCGTAGCCTCGGCCACTCTTTTTTGGTGAGATCCTTTAGGTTTTGGAGGGAATGAACAGGAAGGGATTTTCCTTATTTTAGCCAAGTGGAAGAAGAAGAAAAGAAGAGAAAAGAAGAAAAAGAAGAAAAGAAGAGAAAAGAAGAAAAAGAAGAAAAGAAAAGAAAAAAAAGAAAAAAGAAAATAAATTATATCTCTTCTTCTTTCCTCTCTCTATAACTTTCTTTCTAATTTATCTCTTTATTTTCTCTCTATAGTTTTTTTTTAAAAAAAATTTGAAAAGTTATGAAGTTGAGATCAAGGATTAATGGATGGACCTTGATGGATTGTGGTAGATGGTTCTAGATCAATAATCATTATACCATAAAATTTATTTATTAATATAAAAATTAATTATATAGAAAAAAATTTTCAGATTGGAAGATATCAGACAAGATCCTTAGCACCTAGATCAAGGATCCGAGTACGAATTGGTATCTGGCATGTTTCTCTAGTAATAGTAAAAATTCCTGAACATGATCACTAATTTATAAATAAATTTTATATGGCATAATTTTGATCCTTGGATATGAGCATTAATATGCATAATTATTTATGCATTATATATTTTGATTTCTCATAATGGACATTTATAATTATTGGTATTATTATTTATATTTTTTGTAGGATATATTCTTATCAAATATCATTATTTTTGAATATTTTGGATTATGATATCGATTATTGAAAATCTTGAAAAGAACATGATTTAATAACATGTTTAAGATTTAATAAAATGGTTATCAAGAAGAAGGGATATTTGGATAAGCTACACCATGGGTAGAACTGTGGTTACTGAGATTGCAAGTCACGAGCTGAAGCATAACATTAAAATTGACAGTCATAAGCTGAAGTATGATAATGAGATTGACAATCACAAGCTGAAGTATGATAATGAGATTGCCAATCATAAGCTGAAGTGTGATAATGAGATTGCAGTTATAAGCTAAAGTGTGATACTAAGATTGCCAGTCATGGACTGAAATATAACTGTGATTAGTTCAAAATTCTAAAAAAGATTGATGATTAAATTAAAATATAAACATGAGACAATTTTATCGTACGTGGCAGTTGAGTTATCTTGATTACATAACATGACATTTTATAATTCCTTGTTCTATTATTGTCTCCTTATTATTTTCAAACTATATTATTATTGATGTGAGTATATGAAATCCTTACTAGACTGTAAAGTTCATATCCCCTACTTCCTTCGTTCTTAGAATTATGCAGGATATTCGAACTTAACGGTAGATTGGATTTGTGATAAAATGATAAATAAATAAAGAATCATTAATACCAATCAAATGACTGAATTTATAAATATATAAGTTATATTATTTTTTTTATATAAGATATTCTCTTATGAATTATGATTAATAATATTTTTAAAAATTGAAGTCGAAATAAATTTTTTTAGAAATTGAAGAATTTTAAATTATATTTGATCTCATAGCTAACAGGTGTTAGACTCGGGATGTGACAACTTGACAACGTGTCAACATAGGGTGCACCTTTGTTTAGCCAGCCGGTACAAACTGCATCACCATTCCAAAGTGAAATATGCCCTCAAAATTTCTCATGTCTCGCGTGAGTCCAAAAGGTGACCAAACTCGCTATTTAAAAGTCAATTTAGTTGCCACTACAGTGGTAGTGCAGTTGACAGAGGCATAGCCCCATCTTTCTTTGGTCACGGATTCGAGATATGAATCTATAGATGACACGGTTAAATTTCAGATTTCTAAAAATACATGACTGAAAAGCGGGATGGCTGCTACTCTGGCATCGTAGTGGTACCAGGCTGACATACTTACTGGTTGATGAAAAGGGCACATATAAAACTTGCAACCCGAATCGAATAATCACCCGATAGGGTGGGACCCGTCGGGAAAACAACACCAAGAATTTATCCCCCCGTCCCTTTTCTTTACCAAAAAAAAAAAAAAAAGTCAATTTAGTCAAAGGGCATCTCACTGCTGCCAAATTATAATTATAAGTTGATTACCAACTTCTCTTAGACTTTTTTTTTTTTTTTAAACTTTTGCAAGAGGGGAGACTTCCATGTGCCGCGTAAATGGACTTAAATATTTTTGCTTTACAAAAAGCAAAAAAAAAAAAAAAGGGGGGGATAAAAATCCATTTTAGTTTTTATTTTCCCGTACTTATAATAGTAGAAAAGGCTTTTGCACCACCAAACATTTTCCCCACACGTCACACATTTATCGATGGGAATGGCCAATGGCTGGTTAGGCCGGCACTTAGAAAGTTACGTCAATCTCCTTTTATTCCATAGTACGATAAAATAATTTTTATATATAAAAAAATTTAAAATTTTAATATATATATATATATAATAAAAAAGAACGATGCAGGGGCAATGGTGCTGGCCATGATCTTAAAAATTTTATTTTATTAAAAAATATTCATGCATAACGACAACATATAAATGAATAAATCATTCCAGTTCCATCTTCGTTAACCGAATCAATAATCATGGCAAGATTTAGATCATATCTTTCGTTAAAAAATATATATAATAATTGGACTTCTTTTCACAATACCAACTGGCAACTGTCGATCGCATCTTATACAAATTTTAAAATATTTTAATCTTTGTTCTTGTGCCTGTCCAGATCTTCAAATAAGTATTACGTGGTTCAACGGTTAACGTCCGAAAAGGAGGATCATTCTCTCGCGATACAACCCAGACCCATGCAACGGTGTCAACATCAAATATATATATATATAATAATTAATAGCATGATTTCTTTCTTACTCCCTAGCCTCATGTAACGTGTATCTATTTTTTTATTTACAACCCCTTGTTGGGAGGGGGTTGAGGGTCTTGAATTTGACCCCCGCAAGGAAATTTTAACCATGTCTGCCATTAACCATCTCCAAATTCCACCATCTCAATGCCATGGAACTTCCGAGTTTGGTGCCTGACCCCAACTCCAAAAAAACAAACTTTTTTTTCTGTCTCTATCACCCCTTAATTTATAGATTTATTTCATCGGTTTGTTTCGGAGTTTGGAACATTGGAGTTTGGAACTGGGCAAGAAAACGTTTCGTTGCCAACAATTATACCAAACTTGCGTGGTTTCATGTGAATCTTTGGAGTTTTGACTCGAGAAATGTGGAAGATGGAGAAAGTGATATCGATTTTTGTTTCATTATTTATTAAAACTGGACATTCCTTGCAAGACGGTTCGTCTCCCATGTGATGTTTGAATTCAATAAAGCTTAAAACTCTCTCTTTTTTTGGGGAGAACAAACTGGTTATAGTTGGGAACTAATTGGACGGTAGTAAAGCTTGAGGGTGATGTACGGTTGGTGTTAAAAAACTAGTCACCCCACTTGCAGTAATAAAAGACAACTGCAATCGATGCCTCAAGTGTATAAGTTTAGGAGATTGAAAGAGACAATTCATGGGAAAATTGAAGATCAAGTTTGTTTACTTTGAAGAGCTCCATGAGCCCAGTTTCCTTTAGTTTAATGGTCAGATATTGGTTGTAGCGTAGAACAAAAGGAACTGGCTGTCTTTTTTCTTTGATGTTAAGGAAAGTGGCTGTCTTGAGAACAGGGGTTTTGCCTTCCCCCGGTCAAGATATAGAGTACATGAATAGTTGGAATAATCCTCTGTATTATTCAATTAAACAAATTCATGAGTTTAAATTTATTTATTGGATTGTTCATTTTCCTCGCAGAGTTTGCTTATAAATTGTTCACCATATTATTGAGCCTGCACCATAAACTTTTCGATACTAACATTTGGTAAAATCAAATTTATCCTATGGTATAAGAAGCCCCCATGCCCTAAAACTATCAGTTTTTCTTATTTTGAAATGTAATATTTTGGAATGCCTATCATATACCGATCCTCCCTCCTTGAAATTTACTAATTCGTGGTGTTTCTTGAGAAGACTTGCTAATTCATGGTGTTGACAGCAATTCTTAGGACAAGCCTGGAGAAAAAAGTTTTTTTTTTTTTAAAAAAAAAAAAAAAAATTTATGAGAGGAAGGACATGTGAAACGTACACGAATTCGTCTCCCAAGGACTGGATACATAAACTTAATTTAAAATGTAAATTATACAAACTAGTAATGATAAAACAAATAACACAAGTGCTTCGGGCTACATACGATCTAAACTCTGAGCCATGGAGCCCCAAGTAAACGAGGAAAGAACCCACGATCTACCCTACAAAACCAAGAGCATTCCTCTCATCATTGAGAGCAAAAGCGCCAAGACCGGTACCGAGTCATTCGAATCCTTGCCGTCCCTCCTACGAGAATGATCTTGACGGGATGATCACACGGGCCACCACTCGTCAGTCCCAATTCCCAACGCCAGAGAAATTCCGGTCGGGCCATTATTCTAAAATCTACGTACGTTCTGCAACAAAAATAACAAAAATTTGGCACCCTAAGTCCAGGTCCAAACCTCGGTCGGCCTGTTAGCCACCGACCAGACCAAGAGGACCCAACATCAAGATGCTGTCCTAGTCTTCTATTCTGTGCTAGTTTTTCTCCCTTGCTCCTTTGGCCAAACTTCTCCATTCTACAACCCAATCGATCTTTCCTGGCTGGCTACCTTTTCTCGCATTGATAAGACGCCATCAACCCTGCTTATAGCTCACGAGAAGCGCATGGAAGAGCAGTTCAGAAAAAAAAAAAAATGATCACTACTTGTCTCCAAGTCCATTCCATTTGGGCCGCTTTCCGTGGTTCTTCCTCGATGTTTCCATCGTGTTCCCTGTTTCATAGGTAATCTAATTGGACTGGCTTCTTGACCACGTTAACGGATGCTATGGACCCCCTACCTAAAATTAAATGTTATGGTCACTAGCTATTGGAGACCAAACGCATGTCACTGTTTTTACCCGGGTGCAGTGACTGACGTTGGAGTTGGGTTTCATTTGCAGCATCCGGGATTGGTGCCGGTGGTCGTTTCCGCGTACACTGACCAGGAACCGTCTCACGACCCCGAGTGGGCGATGATGGTGATGTTCCCGGCTATTTCCAGCGTTATTGACGTCCCAACTAAATGGTTGGATGCCCAGTCCGGCCCCGGTCCAGTTGTTTAATTAAGACACCCGGACGGCCCAGCTCGATTGAGTTTCTGTGATAAAAAAGACAAAAAATAGGCCCAATATATCTCTCCACGTCGTTGAATAACCTTTTGTCTTCGTTTGCAGTCCAAAATATTATTTAAAAAGCATCAATTCCAGGAAACTTAAATTAATAGAGGGCATATTAAACCTGCGAGAAATAATGGGTTATATTAGAGGAATTTTTTTTGCAATATTACGGATAAAATTAGCCATGATCACGGATGACACCTTTGTGTTATCCTGATATTTATTTCAAATGATCTGATCGTTAAGGTGAGATGAATGGTTCAAGCCAAAAAAAAAATATATTATAATACTTTCTAGATGTTAAAAATTTAAGTTTGACAAGCAGAGGTTGGGGAGATATGTCTACTGTGGCTGTAGTTAATGGTTCGGCGTGAGTGACCCATCAATAATTTGTGCTGCATTGGGATAAAAAGCCCACATCAACAAAGATGTTCAACTCTAGCTTAAACTCCCACTCACCGCTGCCCTTAATATCATGCTCAAATCCATGTCGCAATTAATTAATGAGAAAAAGCTATTCCATGTCCGAAACCAATTTCTTAAATCACGATTAGATTTCTTGAATTCCATGAGCTCGTATCATATTATACTTGACCATAAATTCATACAAAGCCATCAAGAATTGTTTTTAATTAGTTTATGTTGGACTTATTTAGGTTTGCATATATTTATCGTTGCTTTTCTTTCCGTTTATCTTTTTCTTCTTCTTTTTCTTAAAAAAAAATGTATCCACGGTGGTTGATTTATTTGATTAGTAGTCACACATGCACAATCTTTTTCATATGAAATTTATCCAAATTTTTTAAAATTTTTTTATTGATATTAAATGAACATGAAAATAAAACTGGTAGTGTAAAATAATGTCCACCATATTAGCTAGTGCATTAATTTTAATTATTATTATAATTATAAAATATCACAACATACTTATCCAAAGTCCTACCAAATTTCAAAATCTTATCTGGTCCGATTTCTAGTTCTAATTCCTACTCTATTAATGCAGGTTTTAAAAAAAATTATGATATTTGATACTAATAAGTAGGCTTTAACTCTGACATTAACGAAATAGTACGTAAACTGGTATTGCTTTTGTTCCTATTCTATATTTCTCTATATAAAGCTAATAAATGAGGATCTATAACACATCTAGTTATACTGCATGGATGGCATTACTTTCCTTCCTATTTTATATTTTTTTTATAGAGCTAATAAATAAAGGGTTGTAGCTTGTCTAGTCATATTATGTTATGATATAAAAAAAAAATTGTCATGATAATAACTCCTTGCTTTTTTGAAAAATAATTATCTATACAGATAATAGAAGCATATAGCCTAAATAAGTGGCAAAAGAAAAGCCTTTCAACACAAAGCTTCCATTTTAATATAAATATATTAGATAAGAGAATCTTTGACAACTGGAACCAATTTTACATCAAAATTTTCAGTGACCGACATTATAGAAATCTCAGATGATGCACCTGGAGTTTGCTTATTACTCTACGTGGAAAATGCATTAAGCATTGAATAATGAGTGCAAGGTAACAACGTCAGTCCTCATGACTTTACCGATGTCAGAAATCCCTTCTCTCCTACTGCAGTTGATTTCGTCTTAGATCCGGCATTGAGCAGCTATTAGACCGTCCCTCTCTAGGTACGGAATGGGCTTTGGCCTTTCTCTTTTCTCTTGGGCCAAGCTAATTATTACGGCTAAATCATCCATGACTGAAGCTTCAATATCGGGCATCCTGCTCGCTCTTCCAACCGGGTTCCTGGACGCTCTTCTTGGATGAACACCTGTAAAAAATTTTTAGATCGGATTTTCAGCGGGAGACACTCTGATACTCAAGTCAGTAGGGCGGTCTAGACAGCAACAGAATAGAAAATTTAAAGAATAGCATAGATGGAAAAGGGAGTGAGCGAAGTAGTCTAGCTTGGGCCCTGTTGGCCTTCGACCTTTCTTATCCTTGGAAGGTCCCCTCTTATCCTATTTATAGATGTTGTAATAACCGAATAACCGAAGTTAGTTGTAACCGAATAACTGAAGATAGTTGTAACCAAATAACCGAATAACTGAAGGTAGTTGTAGCCGAATAACCGAAGGTAGTTATAACCGAATAACAGAATAATCGAAGGTAGTTGAGGTGATTATGATAAATAAATCCAAGTGACAGTGTCATAACATTATCTCCACTCCCGAGCTGAAAAATATTGCCAGTGAACTGCTTCGGCTTTGATTTCATTTTCAGCAAAGAAAGTAATAAATAATAGCCTTTGCCCTTTATCGGTTGGCCGATTAGATCTATCTTTGATAGTGATTGAAAATAAGATAGGCTGGTCAGATCATCATTAAGCTGCTGAATAATATATGTTGATTAGATGCAATTTGATGCGTCACCGGATTTGCCACAAGATAGACCATGTAGGTCATTGCTGAATTTTTAATAAAGATTAAGACAAGCTAGTTGGGGCCATTTTGGCACTTCATCAAATTTATCAAAGTGTAGACTACATTGGTCATTCCTTAGCCTTTGATGGAGAATAAGACAGGCTGATCAGGCCCACCTCGGTACTTCGTATGGTAGATCACGTAGATCATCCTTATGCCTTTAATAAAGAATAAGACAGGCTGATCAGGCCCACCTCGGTACTTCGTAGGGTAGATCACGTAGATCATCCTTATGTTTTTAATAGAGAATAAGACAAGCTGATCATGCCCACCTTGACACTTCGTAGGGTAAATCACGTGATCATCCTTATGCCTTTGATAGAGAATAAGACAGGTTGATCAGACCCATCTCGGCACTTCGTAAGGTAGATCATGTAGATCATCCTTATGCCTTTAATAGAAAATAAGATAGACTTTAGTAGGCTTTTCTTTGGACTTCAGTGGGTCCTAATAAAATAGGCTTCAGTGGGCCTTGCACATAGATCGGCCTCGGGCATCTTGGGCGTTGATCGGCCTAGCGCGTGTAAATTGGCCTTCAAGAAGATATCGACCATTAAGAGGAGATCGGTCTTTAAGAAGATATCGGTCTTGAAGAAGATATCGGCCATTAAAAAGTCATCGGCCTTCAAGAAGATATCGACCATTAAGAGGAGATTGGCCTTTAAAAAGATATCGGCCTTGAAGAAAATATCGGCCATTAAGAAGTCATCGGCCTTCAAAAAGATATCGACCTTGAAAAAGATATCGGCCTGCCTTTAAGATATCGGCCTTTAAGACTTCGGCTTTTAAGATATCGGCCTTTAAGACTTCGGCCTTTAAAATACTGGCCTTGATGAAGATATCGGTTATTAAGAAGGCATTGGTCTTCAAGAAGATATCGGCCTTGAAGACTTCGACCTTTAAGATATCGGCTTTTAAGTGGTCATCAACCTTCAAGAGGTTATCAGCCTTGAAGAAGAGTCAGTCATAAAAAAGAATTGGCCCTTAGAGATTCCTGCAAAACAAACTCTTGACCAAAATTTCTCAGGTAGAGGACACTCCAATGTCTAAGTTAGTAGAGTTCGATAAAACAGAATGGAGAACTCAAAGATAGATGAAAGAGGTCAAAAATGGTATAGCATAGGCTAGTCTCAGACTTGCATATAATGACTTGGATGTTGATCGGCCTTACGCCTTTTGGACGTTGATGAGCCTTGCGTCTCTTGGACGTCGATCGATCTTTCACCTCGTAGGCTAGTCTCAGACTTGCATATAATGACTTGGATGTTGATCGACCTTACGCCTTTTGGACGTTGATGAACCTTACATCTCTTGGACGTCGATCGATCTTTCACCTCCTGTATGTTGATCGGCCTTTCACATCCTGAACGTCAATCGACCTTCGTGAGCCTTTGTGGCTTTCATGAGCCTTGGACCTTTGTGGGCTTTCATGAAAGCGCTCCACCTTCTTCTTTGCCTGGCAATTTAGGTGAGTGCATTTATATCAGCTTTGCGGGAATTCACTACCTTTTACCTGTTTCTACCCATATTTCCTCCAATTGTATCCATCCTTAGCTGATGCACCAAAAGCCACAGAACAAAGTTCTCCATTTGGATCGGCTCCACCATCTTGTTGGCTATCAGGAGGTGGTGACTTGGCCATTTCTCATAAATGAATCAGACATCCTGTGGTTGAACATGACATCATCAGTGGCATCTTTTCTATCAGATGAGTCAGAAAAGCCAGGCTCTATAATAGGTAATGACTGCTGCTGATCAACAGTTGAAGCACCCTTTTTTTCTGCACTTGGAAAACTTGAGGAACTTGAATCCAGATGAGGCATTGAAAATCATAGGAATGCTTGAGAATGGAGAGGATTGAGCTCGGAGACCGTTGTCTTGTCGTATAGCATCTGAGACCCCGCGGGGGAGGTGACGCCATCATCGGTGCCAGGTATGGTGAGACAGGGGGTGGCCACCTTGTCGAAGTTGGCCCAGAAATAGTCACAGATCCGGGCGAGCTCATGCATAGTGCCCGCCCGGGGTTGCCCTGTATAGCACCGCGGGTTGAAGACGATGATCCGGTGGCGCTCCGGGCCCTTGATAGACTTCCCTACCATCTTGTTATCCAGTATCAACTGCCACATCTCGGCCAGGCCAAAGAGGAGGCCGTGGAGGGAAAGGCAGACATGGGAGGGCTTCATGGCCTCCCGGGTGAGGAAGAGAAGAGCAGAGAAGATGAGCCCCGTTCAGACGCGTGGCTCCGGTAGCCTCGATCCCGTGGAGGTTGCAGTAGTTGATCTCGTTCCTGAAGGTTTTGAGGAGGTAGCGGTCGTTGGGCCGGAGAGGATGCCAAGCTTCTGGGATCGTCGACCGTGGAGAAGAAAGACCGGACTAGGGGCCTCTATGGTCATCTCGCGAGCATCGGATGCCGATCATGGCTGCTCAGTGTTCCTCTGAGCGCTGACCAAACTAAGGAGCTGGTGCGGTCTCTCTTGTGGGTGCTACCTGGAGTTTCTTGGCCATCCTCGTGCTGGAACCATTTCCCAGTATGCATCCCATGATGATCGCAGGCTCGATCTAGCCGGGGTGGTAGCTTTGGAGCTTGGGCGGCCGGCGAGGAGGATGATCCGGGGCTTGCCTCCGGCCACCTCGAATGCGTCAGGCGGAAGATCCAGAAGAGCTGGTCGCCGGCGAAAGATCTGGTGGCACCTTTCCCATAGACGGTGCCAGGAGGTAGTGGTCGAGGGGGCTATCTTCCGGCGGTAGCCGATCCGGTGAAGCTCATCCTGCTTCTCTCCAGTGCAGCGGGACGACTACGACTCCGATTCGGCCTCGCCAGTAGAGTCGGTGATCGGAACCGAGGGCGATGAGGAAGGCTACATCGCTGGGCAGAATGAGAAGACGGCCCGTTCCTTGGGCCCTCTGTTCTTCGCTGTCACAATAGTAAGATTTGCCTTCAAATCTTTGATCCTTTCCTCCTTCCGTCGGTGGTCTTCCTCTTCGTCCTCGATCTTGGACCGCAAGCTCTCTACGTTAAGTCGTAGTGCGTCGTTCTCCGCCTCCAAACATTCGGTCCTCTCTTTGAACCGGCCGAGCTCGTCGTTCTTGGGGGAGATCTCCTTCTCAAGGAGGGGGACGATGGCGACGGTCTCTTTGAGGATCTTCTGCTCGAGGAGCTGGGTGCGGAGGCGGGACCCCTTCTTCTGGAGCTCCGCCATGAGGTGGAGGAGCTCGGCGACGTCCGGCAATCGCGGTTGGACCTAGGCGGAGGAGCGGTGGAAGTAGATGTCAAAGGAGCAGGCGAAGACGGCGGTGCCGCCCTTGTGGCTGGAGGGCGGAGTCTTCTGGGAACTCGGGGAGGATGAGAACCTTCGGGGCATCTCCGACTTGGGGGTCACCGGGTTCTTTTGGAGCCCCCTCGTTGCCCAAGTACGGCAAGGAGAAAATCCCCTTGGATAAGATCTAGCGGGGAGGTCTCTTAAATGGGCTTCACCATCTTGTGTTTCTTTGGAATTTTTTTTTAAGAGAGAATTGATTGAGTTTCCTTTCTGACGTATCAATTTATTATAGTTAAATTATTCATGGTTGAAGCTTTGGTATCAGTCGTCCAGCTCGCTCTTCTAATCAGATTCATGGGCACTCTTCTCAAATAGATACCTATAAAAAGTTTTCGGATCAAATTTTCGGAGAGGGACACTTCGACGCTCAAGTCAGTAGGGCGGTCTAAACAGCAATAGAATGGAGAATTTAAAGAATAGCATCGATGAAAAAGGGAGTGAGTGAAGTGGCTTAGCTTGGGTCTGTTAGCCTTCGTCCTTTCTTACCCTCCCCTCTTATCCTATTTATAGAGGTTGTAATAACTGAATACGGTTGTAATAACCGAATAACCGAAATTAGTTGTAACCAAATAACCGAATAACCGAAGATAGTTGTAGCCGAATATCGAATAACCAAACGTAGTTGTAGCCGAATAACTGAAGGTAGTTGTAACCGAATAATCGAATAACCGAAGATAGTTGTAACCGAATAACCGAAGGTAGTTGTAACCGAATAACCGAAGGTAGTTGTAACCGAATAACCGAATAACCGAAGGTAGTTGTAGTTGAGATGGTTATGATAAATGAGACCAAGTTTTAGGGTCATAACACTAATGTAAGGATAGAACTTCAAAAGGTCAGTGATATGATTAAACAAAATTAATAAAAAATTTAATTATAGAAAAATGATAAAATACTTTTAGAAAATTAAAGAACCTAATTCATATCTGGAAGTGTGTAAGATACTGTCATAAAATATATTTCTGTCCCTCGTGTGGAAATTGTCGAAAACACTACCCCAAGATATGACCGGGATTTCTCCGTCTGCGAGCACGATCGTGGAAGAGGTTGATGGAGACTCTTTCAGTGCCCAGTATAATGACTTTGAAAGAAGAAAGATTTAGAGAAGAAAATACTAGAGAAAATAAAAGAGAGTATGGAACATGAAAACCAAACTTATCTTTTTAGGCTTCCAATATGGTCTTTTTATAGCCATCCAAAATCTGACCTTTTGGATTTTTATTTGCCTATTATAGTCTAACTAGAAGTCCAACGATCAGAAAATTAAAAGCCTAATAATTAAAAGTATAACGATCAAATTAAAACTCCAACGATCAAATCATCAAAAACTCTAATGGTCAAATTATTAAAACAAAAACGATCAAATATTAAAAAATAAAATTATTAAATAATTAATTGATTATGGAGGAAATTTTGGATTTTTTCAACAATCCCCTCAAAACTCAAAATTTTTGAAAATTAGTAAATATAAATTTTTAGGTACTTATATTATGCAATCGGTAAGGTGACTTTAACCTTACTTAGTATGATAGATGAAGGAATCAGAGTGAACCAGATCTTGAACTATGTTCTTTTGATTCATACTTTAACTACCACATACATAATATAGAATTCTCCATCGCTAGTCTGTGCATTAATGGCCTTGCACATGTATCTTGATTTTTCATGAGAACTTGTAAAGACTGCCAATGTCTCTAACCGCGACCATATATGGATACTCTTATATAGGTGAGTCCCTCCAAAGATGTGTGTAGTGTCACTCTCAAGAAATACCTCTCGGATCTCATTCAGAGTTAAACTCTTCCTAACCACTATATAAAAATACTAATCACCATAGGGATGGGATGGATCTATATCACTCCTATATCAAATAAATTATACGTGCTCCCTGACCAACAAATCAGCTTGTTGTTACCTCATTGAACCTTCTTCAAGGGATCTCCTATCACAGAGGTTGGGTTCCCACTACTTGAAGGTCTTTTATAGGCTAAGCCCCATTCTCCTCGATGACTTTAGGATCTTAGTCCTATTTGAGTCTTTAGTAAGGCAAACTGATATAATAGTTTTTTATCATAAGTTGTGAGGTATATCAAAATATATAGTCATGATAATAATGATATGCAAAACTTGATCAATTTCACATGAATATTAACATATTAGAGTTCAAGAAATTCAAATAATAAATATTGCAATGATCATTATACCTGTATAATTATGTACCTATGAGCAATCTTTAGAAACAATTGATGTCAAATGAATTAGCGTTAAGCAAATCCAAACTATGCTATTATATAGATCATATTGATTCGAAGAATATCCATAATGAATTTAGATAATCATGAACAATGGATAAGATGTAATATGTTTCATAAAGAACTTAACAAAAACTTTGAATATTAAATATTATTATTTTATACTTACTGCTATGTAAAATTCTATATCTTAAAATAATTTTACTTTATTAAATATAAAGATAGCGAACTGTTGGCATGGAGTCCCTGGATCGGCCGGTCGGAGCCGCTGCATCGCAGGACCGCTTTCTGATTCACCTGCAAAACAGGTCCCTTGCCGGAGTTGTTCCGGTGGAGGACACTCCGATGCCTAAGTCAGTGGCGGATTCTAGCCACAGAATGGGGAAGGTGTCGAGAGTGGAAGAGAAAAAGAGTTCTTGGAGAATGCAAGTGTGTATCAGCGAGAATGTTCGCGTACCTCTCCGGCTACCCTTCTTACCCATTTTTAAAAGATGGCCTCCGGTCTGTGGCCCGCTCTTTTTCCGGTGATCATGGGAAGCCAATCTCTTCCATGATTGGCGATCGTGGGTTGTCAGTGATCGATTCCGACCAGATCTGAGGCGTGGCTGCAGGAGTTGCGTGCCATGATCATGGCATGATGAGTGTCGATTGTAACCGTTGGTTACAGTTTTCTTTCTAGAACAGATTGTGGTTCAAACTTCGGGATTCCCCTTGCGTGGGCCGAAGACTTGGCATTTCTCCAAGGCCGAAGATTGTGTCTATGACGGGGACCGAAGTACGTGCCTTCGGAAGTCGATGAGTAGTTCGGATTTCGACCAGGGCCGAAGGTGCTACCGGAGGACTGGCCTCCGGATGTTATAGTCCGGTGTGAAGTCTTGGGTTGCTTGCAGTTGGCCTGTCCTCTGCTTAGTCCGAAGTCCGTAGTCCGAAGAAACGGGCTTCGACCAGTCGAACCGGGGTTTGGTGTATAGCTGAACCGGGATATCCCAACACAAACCATCCAATGTCTTGGATAAGGATATCAAATTTTTTTTTATTATAGAAGTCTAGACTTTTCCTATTTAAAAGAAACACCGTGATGGTCAAAATTATTGCCGGAAAGCCGAGCTAAATAGTTGTTTACAAGACATTGTTTTGTTTCCATGAAACAACTTGGCTGTACTTGAATGCTATGTAATATAATTGCTTCTTGATGCTTGTGTTGTTTTGCTCATGTTTGTAATGTGTAGGTGAGGAGAGAACTTAGGTATAAGATGTATGAAATATTCTAACTATGCTTATTTTGTACATCCAGATTGACTCTTATGTTGTGTTGCTAATGTTTTACTTGTTTTCTTTATTTGATAATGGTCAACAATTTCATCGTTACACCGGAAGTGCAGATTAAAGAAGCAAATGTGTACAGAATTTTTTTTAATGTGAAAAATTATCACTATTGACTTAGAAAAAGCATTCAATTAGGCATTTGATGAAAAGGTCCTGATAGAAGAAATTACCCAATGATTGTTATTGGACCTTGATTGTTGTCTCCATTTTTGTGAATGGATCCATGATGAATGGATTAATCTTGATATCATTTGTTAACTCATTTGGCAGGGCCTGGTCTTCAATCATCCGGAAATTAAATTTAGCATTATATAATTTTTTTTTAAATTTGGTTTTCAGTTCATTATGAAGACTTATCCTACTAAATTACCCTGTATTGTCCTAATTTATCAGTCATATTATTATCTCATCTCTTGTGACATAATTTCATCTACAAGATTTTTATTTATTTTATTTTATTTTTTTGCTTAAGATACTAGAGTGAAACCATCAAAATATTAGAATCACTCATTTTATTAATCATTCTTTTATTCATATCTAATAATGCGTTGCTCGTGAGTGTTGTAGGGCTAGCTGCAATTATTAAACCAAACTTATAGTTAGATTTGGATTAAAAATAAAAAAATCATCACCTAGTCTCAAACGGCAAAAGGTTTTTAAAGTGACATTTGATGCTAATAGTCAAGTCTGGCATCATCCAGATTCAGCTCATATATGCACTATCAACATATTTCTTATTAGTTTGTGCGGCAGGAATTCAATGTTGCTACTTGTATACATAATTTATATCATTTTTTTTTGATTTGGGATAATATTAATTGATATTTTTTTTTATTAAAATCCAGGTTGATTTTTTGGTCCATGTTGATAGACATAGGTTGAACTCATTATTATGTGATCATTGATTGGACTAGGAGCACCTCATGTAATTTGATATGGTTGAGGCGGCACAGTGTAGGCCTTAGCCCAACTTGACTCGTGATGGGAGGGTCAGTATTTTCATTTTATTGGCTGGGTCCCCTATCCGCTTCCTCTATTTATATATATCATGTATTCGGTGATTTATGATACGGTGATCTTCCTATCGAGAGCCGTCTTTCTCAGGAAGACCGGAGAGAAGGACTCTGCCTTCGATGTTCATGTGAGCATCACTTTTAGGTTTGGAATTTATGGTGAATACATGTATGCATTTCTCAGATCCATTTATATTTACATGATTCTAATCTTTTGATTAATCCTAGAAATTTAAAAAATATTTTTTCTACATTTGGTATCAGAGCCCTGGTATCATATTAGAATCATCGTAACATATAACCATGTTTTATTGTTGTTCATTCCTTTATTTCCATCGTTTATCTTCGTCGGCTAGGGACGGGCCAACGACAATGAGATTGAAACCGGTTAGTGCAGAAATGGCCGGTGTTTATTTTTGACACCCCGGAAACAAAAAAAACCATGGAACCTCGATCTCGGTCATCGGATCTCAGTTGATTGACTGAGATCCCAAAAAAAAAAAAAGAGGTCTTGATAACCCTCGGTGGCCGATCGAACAGAACAAAAAAAAGGAAGAAATAGGAGGCTACTCGCCGTTGGGCCTAGACCGAACGTCGGCGATGCGCCGGAGGCGGCAATCGGCAGTTCCCGGTCGATCGTCGTGGCCATCCCACCGGTCCGGTGCCGGCGGTGGGACGTTTAGGAAGAGAGGGGCGGTGACAAAAAAAAAAAGGAAAACTCTTACCCGTCCCACCGACCGTTGGAGGCGTTCCGACCTCCAGCGTGCTCACCGGAGCCAGCGACCGGCCCTTCTTGGCCAGCCTCGGCGATGGTTTCGCGGGTGGGGTTGAACGATGGGAGGGGTTTTGTATTTAAGAGCTCTGTTTTTCTTTGGGTTTGGGTCTCGTGGGGAAGATAAAGTCTTATGGGTTTTGGATTTTGGGTTCAAACTCAAAATCCAATAACCCATTCCAAATAAAAAAAAGAGGCCCATTTTGCACTAAGGCCCCTGAATTTTCTAGAATTATATATTAGCCCGTTTACAATTTTGTCTCTCCAAGATTTATAATTATATTTTGGTCCAAAATGCTATTTTGTACTTAGGCCCCTGGATTTTCTGAAATTGAAATTTAGTCCTATAGTTTAGACCTTGAAATATATTGGTTCAAAAAGAAAAAAGGTAGGCTGGCAGTGGTGGGAACCACTGTGCCCCTCTCCTCCACCCATATCTCGCTAGAAGCATCTGGCAACGATTGACCGACGATCATTTAGATGGTGACGACTATGGCTCGTTTACCGGTGCCAGTGCCAAGCGATGCTGGGTCCTTGGGATGCTGCTTCTGGCCTTGTTTTCCCGAAAACCTTCAAGTGGTCCTTCGCTGTACTACTGCCGGATGGATCCTGTTGGATTTTGCTGGTTCATGGTGTCCTGTTGCAGGGATCTTGCCATCTTCTAGAAGGGAGATAGCGGAGGCTATTGCCAAATTACCGGACCCCGTCCGGCTTGTGATGAATGCCGTGATGGATTTTTGGACATCTAGACGAGTGGCCGATGGCTCTCCTGTGTCGTTCTGTTCTTGTCTCTTTATGAACTTTGGATCGTCAGTGGCCAGGGAATGGTCGCCAGTGGTTAGTTTGGTCGGTGACCTCTGTGGAGAAAGATTCCAAGCTCGAAGAAGCCATTAATGGAGTTTTGAAAAGTCTCGATTGGGATAAAAAGGGGAGGAAGAAGAGAATGTTTTAAAAGATTTTTTTTGGATTGATGGGCTATCGAGTTATAACCCGCTTTGAACATAATTCATTAATTAAAAATTGAGCCCAAATTGAAGAACTTGCTAGATCCAATAATAGTGGGCCTATTTTAATTTTGGGATTAAGGAGATTTTTGCACTTAAGCCCCCATAAATTAAATATGAGTCCAAATAAATTTTTAAAATTTACAGTTTGGTCCTTTATTATTGTTTTTGATAAAAAAAATAGTTGTAACTTGCTCATTTTATATTCGATTTAAGCAGTTTTTGGACTGTTGGACTCATAATAATTTGAAAAGTATTTTGGCAAAGTTCTTCATATTTGATGAAATATTTAAATAATTTAAAATTATTTAAATGTAATTCTACTCACTATCATATATTTTGAGTGTGTTTTTCCGTAGTCTCAAATGGTTTGGAGTACTCTATGAATTTTGAATAGCTGAGTTAATAAGAACTAGTGACTTATCTTTTATTTAGAATTGCATATTGATGTCTCTATAACAATTGATTCAAAATTAACTGTAATTGATTGTGACACTTATTATATACTATAATTCTTGTGCAAAGGTGTTTTATAGTTATGTAGTAAGTATATTGATAGATGTGATAATTGGAATGCATTATTATGTAATAATATGATCAGTGGGGTGCATGTTGTAGAGTATCCCATTTTGAACCGATCTTTATGGAATGCATGTTATTGAAGTATATCATTTTGGGCATTTATTTTTTCATATATGAATAATTTATGGGTTGGCATAAGTATTTATCACCAAAGTGGTTTATTTATGTTATCCATGAGTTTTTTCATTATGAGAGGATTTCTGGTTATTGCATACAACCGCATGTCCAAAGGAAGTTGTTGTATATTTTAACTAGAAAGGTTGCATGGGGTATTATATTGCAATGGTGCTCTAGCTTTCATGGACTTGTCTACACAAAGGGGATATGATCGTGACTATTAGGATATTTTATTTACTTGTGGTTTCATGTGAAGAGTACTTATGCATATTACATGTTCTGTCCAAAAGGGAATAGTGATATTGCATTTGGACTCCTGTATATCATTTATGGTATATGCCATTGACTAGTATTTAGCATTCCTGCCATTTTTGATTATATAGTCATTTATATTAATCATAATATTATTATTGAGTTTTGACTGGGTCAAAATATCAGAGATAGAGGTATATTGGGCTTAGAAAATTTGTCTATCCAAAGGGGACAGTTTTTCGAATGCCTTGTGTTACAGTAGTAAACAAGATCCATTCGGCCCTGACACGCATCCTCCTTGGAGGCTGGCGCGACCACGCACTTCTCCACCTCGACCCCAGTTCGGCCACATATTCCGCCACCTCGGCCCTGCCTCGGCCAGGTACTTTTCCACCTCGGCCAGGTGCTTCTCCATCTCGGCCTCACTTCGGCCATGAGAAGTCCAACTTCGGCCATTCAGTTCAGCTCGGCACCTTAGATCGCGCCGATCCAGCTCTTCCGCCCATGGCATGCGCCAAGTTCGGTTTAGCACGGCAAGCCCGTGGCACGCCTAGGTCAGCTCCAGCTCGGCACGCCCATGGCATGCGCCTAGTTCAGTTCAGCTCGGCAAGCCCGTGGCACGCCAAGGTCAGCTCCAGCTCGGCACGCCCATGGCATGCGCCCAGTTCAGTTCAGCTCGGCAAGACAGTGGCACGCCCAGGTCAGCTCCAGCTCGGCACTCCCACGACACACGCCCAGTTCTAGCTCGGCACGCCCACGGCACGCGCCCAGTTCCAGCTCGGCACGCCCACGGCATGCGCCCAGTTCAGTTCAGCTCGGCAAGCCCGTGGCACGCCCAGGTCAGCTCCAACTCGGCACGCCCATAGCACGCGCCCAGTTCCAGCTCGGCATGCCTATGGCACGCGCCCAGTTCTAGCTCGCCTCCACCCGTGTGGAGTCCGGCTCGGTCTTCTCCAGCTTCGTCGAAGCTCTGCGCCCATAGTCAATCTCTTCCGCCCACGGTCCAGCCTCCTCCACCCGTGGCACGCCCAGCTCTAGCTCGGCACGTCCGCAGCGGAAGGCTTCAGCCCGTGCCAGGGTCTCCCCCGTGCCTGGTCTGCCTCGGCCTCCCTGCGACGGTCCGCTCCCGGGCCGGCGTCTTCCCTAGTGCGGAAGCTCACCTTGGCCAGCCCGGCTCCGCACATGTCCGACAGCACCCAGTCCGGCCCAGCCACCAGAGAGCAAAGCTCGCTGGGACGAAGCTTTCCGGCCCTTCCTGCCCTCAACTACAGCCGCCGGGTCGAGGCTCTCCGGATCCGTCCACGCAGCGGCACCCCTGGAGCAGCTTGCTCGAGCCGGTTCAGCATCCCGGCATCCCGTGCCGGTTCAACTCTGCTCGCACGGAGCCCCGTTCCGAAGCAGAGCTCTCCAGTCTGGCATGCCTGCAGCAGATCGACCCCAGTCTGGCTCATGCCCCCGGCATGCTGAGCTCCCGACCGTGGCACGCCTGCGGCACATCCGTGTCCTCCGCGCTAGGCTCTCGTCCGCGCCTTCCGCACAGCTTCGGTCCGGCTCAGTCCGGCTTGATCGCGCCATCGGTGCTCCTCCGCTCATGCAACGACCATGCCCGGTCCGGCTTGCCTCCACCCGTGTGGGGTCCGACGCAGTCTCCTCCGGCTCCGCCCGAAGCTCTACACCCCAGGTTCCGGCTCTGCCCGCCTGGGCCTGGCTCTGGCTTTCGACTTCGGCTCCGCCCTGCGTCTGCCCGTGCTGGGATCGGCTCCAGCTCCGCCGACTTCAGCCCTACCCAGTCCGGCAATGCCTAGCATGGCGTTCTCCCTCGTGAAGAGCGCTTCTCCGCCCATGGTCTGGCTCCTCCCGTTTCAGGGCAGCCCCGCGGTCCGGCGAGCCGCACCCATCAGGCTCCGTTGCGCTTCGACGGACGGCCCACCTCGATCTCCACATGCAAGGGGAGCGACACTGCTCCATCCTAGTCCGGCGTGGATTCTCGCCCTGGCTCGCACGTCGCCCAGCAGAAGTGGAGCAGCACCTCAGCCTGTCTGGTGCACACCCATCGTCAACCTGGGCCCCGCTACGATCCAGCTCCGCCCGTCGTCCGCTGCGGGCAACCCAGTGCTACGCTCCAGCAGGTTCCGCACGCAGAGAGATGCCGTACCTCGATCTGCGGGGCCTCTACTCAGCCCACGCGTGCAAGGACTTTACATACCTCGCGCCTCGCACCTCGAACCGTGTGCATGAAGGACCTTCACCTGTCTCTCTTGATCCGTATATCATCGTCTCCATCCCAGGTATGCTTTTCAATGAACAGGTACAGAAAAAGCTTGGATGGCAGCCCGACACGTCAAATCACCATCCATAATACGCCTCCTACAAGGAGGGCTATATTAGAGCCTCCAGGTGACTGTTTATACCAATCAGGAAAGAGTGCCCAATCCACGGCACTATGCTCCTTCACCAACCTCCTGAACCACCTGGAAGGTGAAGGTTGACCAACCTATCTAAGCCTCCCAGGCCTATACCAAAAAGAACATGCCCCTCTAAACACCAAGAGCTGCTCGTCTACATAAGAGCAGCAGGAAGAGGTGAGAAGGGGTAAGAGACAACACACTCTCTTCATTCTTACATTATCGTCCATTTTTTATCACCCTCTGGCAGTAGAGAGTCCCCCAAGCTCTCCGCCTCAGAGGTCTCTTATTTCCTTCGATCGTCCCACTGACTTGATCGTCGGAGTGTCTTTGCCGAAATCCCCAGCGCAGGTCTTCCCTGTTTTGCAGGTATCGCCCAATGGAGAGACAATACGGAAGAAGATTACTCCTCACCGGAGAGGCCCACAGGAGGACCACCACAGTACCAAGCCACTTTCGTCCCGACTACGACTATGTTCCCCTTAATCGTCTCCGACCGACGAGCCCAGTGATGCTGGCGGGGAGTCCACTCACCTAGGCCACATAAGAGCTACTGGCCACGGCGATCTAGGCAGCAACATATTGGCGCGCTAGGTAGGGGGGCAGATCCACGCTCCTCAACAAGGTGGGACGATGGTTTCCACCTTTGTCCTTGGTCCCTGGAACGTAGACCGGGGGCACGGGGATGGGGGCATGAGAACTTCTCCCTCTCTCTCGAGGCTCCAAGGAGCGGCCTCGACAAAAAAACCTTGAGCTGTGAAGGTGCATCGCCACCCTTGACGGGGCAACAGGCATCAGGCCAAGGATGGAGCCACCTCCCGGCGGTGCCACAATCCAAGAGCCCCACTAAAAAAAAAAAAAAAAAGAAAGAAAGAAAGAAAGAAGAAAAGAGAAAAAGAAAAGAGGGAGGAAGGATCTAGCCATCGTGAAGAAGAAAGAAGCCCATGCAACGGAGCTTACTCCTATGCAACGGGGCTTGCTCCCATCCAACGGAGCTTCCCCCCATCCAACGGAGTATGCTCCCATGCAACAGAGCTTACTCCCATGCAACGGGAGTCTCTTCTCCTCCCAAGCAATGCAGCCATTTTTCTCATGCAACGGAGTATGCTCCCATGCAACGGAGCTTATTCCCATGCAACGGGCTCTTTCCCAAAGCCTCGTTCTCCCATGCGACGGAAGCTTCCTCCCATGCAATGGAAGCTTCCTCCCATGCAACAAGGTTTTCTCCTCCCATGTAACGGAAGCTTCTTCCTCCCATGCGATGGAGTACCATGCTCCTGTGCAACGATCCTCCACCATGAGATGGAGATCTATTCTCCCATTCAACAGAGTCCTCTTCCCCCAAATGGAGGTCAATCCTTCCATGTAGAGGAGTTCTATTCTTTCTTGAGGTAACTCCTCCCTCCGCTATCTTTGCAGTACAAGAAACTATGTTTTAGTTTTGCAGGAAGACCTCCTATGACGTCATCAATGGAGCCTCAAGCTCCCATGCAAAGGGGTTCCATGCTCCCATGCAACGGGCTCTCTCCCAGAGCCTCGTTCTCCCATGCAACGGAAGCTTCCTCTCATGCAACAAGGTTTTCTCCTCCCATGTAATAGAAGCTTCTTCCTCCCATGCGGTGGAGTACCATGCTCCCGTGCAATGATCCATCCTTCCATTCAACGAAAGCTTCCTCCCATGCAACAAGGTTTTCTCCTCCCATGTAACGGAAGCTTCTTCCTCCCATGCGGTGGAGTACCATGCTCCCGTGCAACGGTCCTCCTCCACCATGCGACGGAGATCTATTCTCCCGTTCAACGGAGTCTAGCCTCTTCCCCCAAATGGAGGTCTATCCTCCCATGTAGAGGAGTTCTATTCTTTCTTAAGGTAACTCCTCCCTCCGCTATCTTTGCAGTACAAAAAACTATGTTTTAGTTATGCAGGAAGACCTCCTATGACGTCATCAACGGAGCCTCAAGCTCATATGCAAAGGGGTTCCATGCTCCCATGCAACGGGCTCTCTCCTAGAGCCTCGTTCTCCCATGCAACGGAAGCTTCCTCCCATGCAACGGGCTCTCTCCCAGGTAACAGAGCCTCTTTCTCCCATGCAACATTCAACGGAAGCTTCCTCTCATGCAACAAGGTTTTCTCCTTCCATGTAACAGAAGCTTCTTCCTCCCATGAGGTGGAGTACCATGCTCCCGTGCAATGGTCCTCCTCCACCATGCGATGGAGATCTATTCTCCCGTTCAACGGAGTCCTCTTCTCCCAAATGGAGGTCTATCCTCCCATATAGAGGAGTTCTATTCTTTCTTGAGGTAACTCCTCCCTCCGCTATCTTCACAGTATAAGAAACTATGTTTTAGTTCTACAGGAAGACCTCCTATGACGTCATCAACGGAGCCTCAAGCTTCCATGCAAAAGGGTTCCATGCTCCCATGCAACGGGCTCTCTCCCAGGTAACAAAGCCTCGTTCTCCCAAACAACGGAAGCTTTCTCCCATGCAACGGAAGCTTCATCCCATGCAACGGGCTCTCTCCTAGGTAACAGAGCCTCGTTCTTCCATGCAACGGAAGCTTCCTCCCATGCAACGGAAGCTTGCTCCCATGCAACGGAGCTCCTCCTCCTCCACAGAACCTTGTTCTCCCATGCAACGAAAGCTTCCTCCCATGCAACGGAAGCTTGCTCCCATGCAACGGAGCTCCTCCTCCTCCACAGAACCTTGTTCTCCCATGCAACAAAGCTCCCTCCCATGCGACAAAGCCACCTCTCATGTGACGGAGCCTCCTCCCATGCAACGAAGTCTCCCCCATGCCATGCAACAGGATCTCATTTCTCCCACTCAACGGAGTCATCTCCCTCATGCAACGGAGCCTCAAGCTCCCAGGCAACTAAGGTCTCCCCTCCTCCTATGCGACGGAGGTCTGTCCTCCCTGTAATGGAGCCTTGCTCCCCCATACAACCGAGTTCTGTTCTTCCGTGCAAGGGAGTCTCATTCTCTCCTGAGAGGGCGGCCGGCGAATTTGATCCCGACCTGCTCAAGGAAGGAACATATCTTTATCTATTCATATGATCGGAGCTTAACAGGTAACTCCTTCTCCGCTACATTTATATAATGAAAAACTGTGTCACAGTTCTACAAGAAAAGCTCTCGGGAGCTCTCCAACACTTCGAGACGGGAAACACCAGAGGTCCTGCGCCAAAGCCAAGAAGCTGCCAAAGCTCTGCATTCAAGCTAAGAGTCAATCAAGCCTCTCGGTAAAACAGAGCTAAAGCCAAGCTCCCTAATGGAGCCGAGCTCCTCACCAAAGTCAAGCTCTTTGATAAGACCGAGCTCCCTACTAAGGTCAAACTCCCGTTGAAGATGAAGAAAACTAACCCCTACTATGGTTGGGGAAGGCAACGAACGAAGCACGATTCCCGAAAGGAAGAAGCAGTGAAGGCTCAGTCACTTCACGCACATCATGTGAAACTTTGGAGTAGGATTTTGCCCTCCACACCATGCGAACATAATGCAAAGGGTGGTCCTGTTCCTCCATACAACATGGGCATTAGGTGGTACAAAACTAATAAATGCATGACCGTCACCAACATCATTAAACATTCTCGGCCGATTGGGATGTGCAAGGCCAACCACCATGGGAAGCTTCGGAGGCCCAACCATTCACGGCCCTCCTAGCATGGCGAACCAGCAACTCTGCCATCTCATGAAGGAGGTAAGAATCCCACCTCAATAATTAAAGTTCCTCTCTGGTGCAACTTTGTTCTTCACCAACACAGGAACTCACCCGTCCGACTCCAAGTCCGGCGAAGTTAAGAGCTGAAGCCAAGCTCTTCACTGAACCCCGCATCTACCTCCTGACTATCGTCCGGAGATGTCCATAGGCAGCTCTGAAGGTCCAACCATTTACGGCTCGCCTCCTAGCTTGCCAAACAGCTCTGCCACCTCATGAAGGATGTAAGAATCCCTCCTCAATAATTAAAGTTCATCTTTGGTGCAACTTTGCTCTTCATCATTACAGGAGCTCATTTGTCCGACTCCGAGTCTGACGAAGGAAGCCCGGATCCTAGTTCCGGCGTAACGAAACCCAGTTCCGGTACAAAATCCTGGAGAACAGCTCAGTAGGTCGCGCAAGGCTCAACTCTAGCCTGCGGCCCGAGGTTCAGTCCGAAAGTTCGCGTGGAACCTGGTTCCGAAGCGAAGTCCCTGACCTCAGTCTGGAAGGTGGCGCGGAACCCAGTTTCCCCACGTGATCCTGGACTTCAGTCTGGAAGGTGGCGCGGAACCTAATTCTTCTACGAAATCCCGAACTTCAGTCTAGAAGGTGGCGCGGAACCTAGTTCCCCCACGTGATCCTGGACTTCACTTTGGAAGGTGGCGCGGAACCTAATTCCCCCACGAAATCCCGGACTTCAGTCTAGAAGGTGGCGTGGAATCCAGTTCCCCCATGATGTCCCGGGCTTAAGTCCGGAAGGTGGCGCAAAACCCAGTTCCCCCACAATGTCCCGAGCTTAAGTCCGGAAGGTGGCGCGGAACCCAGTTCCCCCACGATATCCCGGGCTTAAGTCCGGAAGGTGGCGCGGAACCCAGTTCCCCCACGATATCCCGGGCTTAAGTCCGGAAGGTGGCGCGGAACCCAGTTCCCCCACGATGTCCCGGGCTTAAGTCCGGAAGGTGGCACGGAACCCAATTCCCCCACGTGATCCCGGACTTCAGTCTGGAAGATGCCTCGGAATCCAGTTCCAGCATGAAGGCCTGGACTTCAGTCCGCGTGTTAACCCTTGAGTTCCTCCGCCAAGATGGCTCCCCCGAGATCGAGCATTGCTCCCTCAAGGTCGAGCATCTGGCCTGAGTCGAACTCCTGCTCTTTGGGTTCCTCCGCCAGGTTGGCTCCCCCGAGGTCGAGCATTGCTCCCTCGAGGTCGAGCATCTGGCCTGAGTTGAACTCCTGCTCTTTGGATTCCTCCGCCAGGTTGGCTCCCCCGAGGTCGAGCATTGCTCCCTCGAGGTCGAGCATCTGGCCTGAGTCGAACTCCTGCTCTTTGGGTTCCTTCTCCAGGTTGGCTCCCTCAAGGTCGAGCATCTGGCCTGAGTCGATCTCCTGCTCTTTGGCTTCCTCCGCCAGGATGCCTCCCCCGCGGTCGAGCGTTGCTCTCCCGAAGACGAGCATCTCACCGGAGATGATTTCTCTCTCCTGCTTCTTGGGCTTCTTCAACAATTTCCATGCCTTCATCAAAGGTTCCAACAGATACTTTGAGCTCGGCCATGATGACCATATGCCCAGTCATGTATGTGTGCACCCAAGTTGTGCACCTCCCCAACCTCTTCCTCCATGGCAGCACCTTCTATCTGGTCAAAGAGGAGTCAGATTGAAATACTTGCACCATAATAACGCAACTAACCTTAGGTCAAAGCACCTACAGGCAAGTAAGTTTTAAAAAACAAACGCCTTCTACTTTGTTTTGCAGGCCACTCCCTGTCTATAAAAAGGACAGCCAGACTTGATGCCTTCGTCTAGGCCATCAAAGATCAACAGCTAAACCTCCGGTAAGTTCGGTTTCATTTAGCGACTGACTTCTTGTAGCCGGTACAAAGCCGGCTAAGGTACAGAGCCGAATGGATGATAATACTCCCTTTATCCAAAACGAAGACGTTTTGGACTCAGGGAGTGGGGGCATCTGTTACAGTAGTAAACAAGATCCAATCGGCCCTGACACGCATCCTCCTTGGAGGCTGGCGCGGCCACGCACTTCTCCATCTCGGCCCCAGTTCGGCCACATATTTCGCCACCTCGGCCCTGCCTCGGCCAGGTACTTTTCCACCTCGGCCAGGTGCTTCTCCACCTCGGCCACACTTCAGCCATGAGAAGTCCAACTTCGGCCATTCAGTTCAGCTCGGCACCTCAGACCGCACCGATCCAGCTCTTCCACCCACGGCATGCTCCCAGTTCAGTTCAGCTCGACAAGCCCGTGGCACGCCCAGGTCAGCTCCAGCTCGGCACGCCCACGGCATGCGCCCAGTTCAGTTCAGCTCGGCAAGCCCGTGGCATGCCCAGGTCAGCTCCAGCTCGGCACCTCAGACTGCGCCGATCCAGCTCTTTCACCCACGGCATGCACCCAGTTCAGTTCAGCTCGACAAGCCCGTGGCATGCCCAGGTCAGCTCCAGCTCGGCACGCCCATGGCATTGGCCAGTTCAGTTTAGCTTGGCAAGCCCGTGGCATGCCCAGGTCAGCTCCAGCTCAGCACGCCCATGGCATGTGCCTAGTTTAGTTCAGCTTGGTAAGACCGTGGCATGCCCAGGTCAGCTCCAGCTCGGCACGCCCATGACACGCCCACGGCACGCGCCCAGTTCCAGCTCGACATGCCCACAGCACGCACCTAGTTCCAGCTCGGCACGCCCACGGCATGCGCCCAGTTCAATTCAGCTCGGCAAGCCCGTGGCATGCCCAGGTCAGCTCCAGCTCAGCACGCCCACAGCACATGCCCAGTTCCAGCTCGGCATGCCCATGGCACGCGGCCAGTTACAGCTTGCCTCCACCCACGTGGAGTCTGGTTCGGTCTTCTCCGGCTTCGCCGAAGCTCTGTGCCCACGGCCAACCTCTTCCACCCTCGGTCCAGCCTCCTCCACCCGCGAAACGCCCAGCTCTAGCTCGGCACATCCGCAGCGGAAGGCTTCCGCCCGTGCCAGAGTCTCCCCCGCGCCTGGTCCGCCTCGGTCCCCCTACGACGGTCCGCTCCCGGGTCGGCGTCTTCCCTGGTGCGGAAGCTCACCTTGGCTAGCCCGGCTCCGCACGTGTCCGGCGGTGCCCAGTCCGGCCCAGCCACCGGAGAGCAAAGCTCGCTGGGACGAAGATTTTCGGCCCTTCCTGCCCTCAGCTACAGCCGCCGGGTCGAGGCTCTCCGGATCGTCCATGCGACGGCACCCCTGGAGCAGCTTGCTCGAGCTGGTTTGGCAACCCGTTGTCCCGTGCCGATTCAGCTCCGCTCGCATGGAGCTCCGTTCCGAAGCAGAGCTCTCCAGTCCAGCACGCCTGCAGTAGATCGACCCCAGTCCGGCTCACGCTCCCGGCATGCGGAGCTCACGACTGCGGCACGCCTGTGGCACATCCGTGTCCTCCATGCCAGGCTCTCGTCCGCGCCTTCCACCCAGCTCCGGTCCGGCTCAATCCGGCTTGATCGCGCCACCGATGCTCCTCCGCCCGCGCAACGACCATGCCCGGTCCGGCTTGCCTCCACCCGCATGGGGTCCGGCGTAGTCTCCTCCGGCTCCGCTCGAAGCTCTGCACCCCTGGTTCCGGCTCCGCCCGCTTGGGCCTGGCTCTAGATTCGTCGACTTCGGCTCCGCCCTGCGTCTGCCCGTGCCCGGATTGGCTCCGGCTCCGTCGACTTCGGCCCTACCCAGTCCGGCAATGCCTAGCATGGCGTTCTTCCCCATGAAGAGCGCTTCTCCGCCCACGGTCTGGCTCCTCCCATTTCAGGGCAGCCCCGCGGTCTGGCAAGCCGCACCCATCAGGCTCCATTGCGCTTCGACGGATGGCCCGCCTCGATCTCCACACGCACGGGGAGCGACACAGCTCCATCCCAGTCCGGCTTGGATTCTCGCCCTGGCTCGTGCGTCGCCCAGCAGAAGTGGAGCAGCACATCAGCTCGCCTGGTGCACACCCACCGTCAACCTAGGCCCCGCTACGATCCAGCTCCGCCCGGCGTCCGCTACGGGCAACCCAGTGCTACGCTCCAGCAGGTTCCGCGCACAGAGAGATGCCGTACCTCGATCTGCGGGGCCTCTACTCGGCCCACGCGTGCAGGGACTTTACATACCTCACGCCTCGCACCTCGAACCATGTGCATGAAGGACCTTCACCTGTCTCTCTTGATCCGTATATCATCATCTCCATCCCAGGTACGCTTCTCAATGAACAGGTACAGAAAAAGCTTGGATGGCAGTCCGACATGTCAAATCACCGTCCCTAATACGCCTCCTACAAGGAGAGCTATATTAGAGCCTCCAGGTGACAGTTTATACCAATCAGGAAAGAGTGCCCAATCCAAGGCATTGTGCTCTTTTACCAACCTCCTGAACCACCTGGAAGGAGAAGGTTGACCAACCTATCTAAGCCTCTCAGGCCTATACCAAGAAGAACGTGCCCCTCTAAACACCAAGAGCTGCTCGTCTACATAAGAGTAACAGGAAGAGATGAGAAGGGGTAAGAGACAACACACTCTCTTCATTCTTACATTATCGTCCATTTTCTATCACCTTTTGGCAGCAAAGAGTCCCCCAAGCTCTCCACCTCAGAGGTCTCTTATTTCCTTCGATCATCCTACTGACTTGATCGTCAAAGTGTCTTTGCCGGAATCCCCAGTGCAGATCTTCCCTGTTTTGCAGGTATCGCCCAATGGAGGGATAATATGAAAGAAGATTACTCCTCACCGGAAAGGCCCACAAGAGGACCACCACAGTACCAAGCCCCTTTCATCCCGACTACGACTATGTTTTCCTTGATCGTCTCCGACCGACGAGCCCGGTGATGCTTGCGAGGAGTCCACTCACCTAGGCCACATAAGAGCTACTGGCCACGACGATCTAGGTGGCAACACCTTGTATCCTCATTATGTTAACATTTGTTTTCTTTGAAAAGAAATATATAGGATCTAATAAATTTGTTTATCTAAATGGAGATATATTTTCAAAAAAAATATTATTTTTTCTCATTTTTGGAGCTCAAAAGTATATCACATTCTCTACCTATAGAAGAGTTTTATGATGATGCACATGGTACATTTTGTTGAAAATGGCTTATTATATTTGCAGCCTTTATTGATTATTGTTTGTACCTTAAATATGTTGTATCATACATAAGCTTGATTGATGTTTTATGCCATCTTAGAGATCATGACTTGATAATCCCTCTTTGGAAGGTTAGTATTTTTCGATGGATGGTGACCATCAAAGTGGCCCGTTCATTGAGATTTACTTGGTCCTTCTGTGAGCTATTTAGAAAGGATTGTATAGCATTATATATTGAAGAGAGCTTCCTTATGTGGGTCATTTTTTTTTTAAAGAAAGTTTTGTTATATTGGACCAAAGGCTCTCATTAAAATAATACTTATAAAGATTTTCTGAAATATATTGTTATATTTTTTTATTGATTAACTGCATAAAGATTATTTAGCAGTTAGTTTATTTATATTCAATAGAGTTCAAGCTCCTATTATGATGACTCTTACTGAAATATAGATATGAAGACTAAAATTGTGCTAGCACTAAGTATGATGGAATATAGATATTATATTATGTAATGATCTTCCATCTTGGTTGTCTTATTAGAGTACTCTGAAATAAAGCTGCCTATAAAAATGGTAAGGAGTGAATTATTTTGAAATATATTTATATAATTGATTTCTTTATTATTATTGTATCTAAGAATGATGATCTATTTTGATCTCATTTATGATAGATATGTATAATTTGATAAAAGAAATCTGGATAGCTGATGGATAGATAAATTAAAATGACATGGATGGTATTATGGTATTAGGATTTATATCTTGAAATTAGAGAGAATTGTACTTAAAATTAGTATTATGAGATTTCTATCTCTAATACATAAGCTGCTTATCATATTTAGTTTTCCTACTATACAGTTTAATAAACTTAAAATCATATATGTGAAATAATTAATAAATTATGTCCTATTTTATTTCAGAAATTTTTTTAATACTTTTGTGAAAAGGATAAGGATATTGATAAGGTGTATCAGTTACATTCTAAGATCCCATATATAATAAATAAATATTATTAAATATTTGTATAAGTATGGGATAGTTGTTTAATATACCATGCCTGAAATTTTTTGTAAAGATGATATGACTGAGAGGCAAAGTACATTCTGATAGACATGGTATGAAGTAAGATAAGTGGGTATAATTTATCATGATATCTCCACTATAAGATCCTAAATAACTACCATATACATTTTAAAATAAATTCTTGGAAAAATGATATTTTTTGAATTAAAGAGTGATAGGAAGTCCAATATCTTTTAACTTTATGGTTGGAGCTATCCTATAACTTTTAATCATTGATAATCTATCAGCGAATAAACCTTGATTTTATAATGATACATTATTTATTTTGGTTATCCAGATAATTTTAAATGAATACAGATTCTACTATCTTAATAGAAGTATAAAGAATATTGAATCAAATCATGCCATATTTATAGATTCTGATTTGCATAATATCGGATGCTTCTATATATTAGAAGTATGACATTACAAGAAAATAAGTTTTTGCTCTTATAAATATTTTGTTTCATCATACTGGAAAATAGTGGAAGAGCAATATTAAATATGCAAACTAATTATAGTATCTCCATTACTGGTTAATATAGCACTAGTAAAGAAATTATATGAAAAGAAAATAGATACATGTCATTTCTTATGACAATATAAATGACTGGAGGTTTTATTTCATAGAAAGGTTTGTAAATAGAATCTAGTAGCATTCTTGGATTTACAGGCTAAGTTTGTGGCATGTTGTAAAGTCACAATTCATATAATTTTATTGTAAAACTGTCCTGGATCTTATAATTATTGATTATGTCTTAAAACTACTTATAATTTATTATAATCATAGGCAGCTATATTCTTTAAAGGAACAATAAAAGTTTTCATCTTTTTTATCTATGTGAAAATAGAATATTTGTCAGTCAGAGATTATAGTTGAAAGGAAAATATTTTGTACAATATTCACAATCAATATTTCTTGATCCCCTAATCAAGATTAAGATCCATAGTTTTTATGAAACGTATCAAGAATATGGACATTTTAGAATCTTTTAATTTTTGGATTAGTGGAAGTTTTTGATGTATTTATACTTTGACTTGATTGACAAAATTTTGTTTGTCATTGATTACTGGATTAATTGTAATCCAAAGACACATAAGTGTCGAGTGTATATAAACAAAGTCTGTATCGGTTCATCCTCTAACCAAGATTTGAAACCCGTATGCTTTACAAAGCATGTTAAAAATATGGATATATTAAATTCTTTTGTTGTACTTGGTTAGTAGGAGTGACTTTATATTTGTGCTTTATTATTATAAAGCTTGATTTCATTTAATTTTTCTATCACGTGTATTTATATACATTGTTGGTATGTTAGTTGATGATTTACATTTCTATATGCTTTATGTGTACATGTGAAATAATAACATACAACATAGTATCTTAAGATTATGTTTTGTCTTGAGACATACAGACTTCTTTTGAAGTCGTGCGATTTCTCTAACTTGTTATAGCATGTAGTTATAGAGAAATAATGATTGTAGGTACATATGTTTAATTTACTTTGATTATGAGATATCTCTTTTAGTTATGTATCTGACTGAGATCAGGTATCGAGTTTCAGATTTATTGTGATGTCTCGTCATTGACACCATTGTTGAGTATGTGAGACAGAATGGCTTGTTGTTTGATGCCATCATGATTTTTCTTGCTTATTTTATTTCTAAGCATGTTGAAGAGAAATTGGAGGACTGACAATGAAAAATAGCATATTTTATTTGATTACCTTAATGCTATTTTCTTGCTACACTACCACACCAAGATTTATGTCGATGATGTTTATGATGCTTGTAACCATTGATAAATCTTGTATCGATTAAGTAGTACAACGGTCCCATGATTCGGCATCATGGATACTGTTGGATCGAGTCATTTGTAGGTGCTGTCTATGAATCATATGGTGGCCACATTTTATTTTCTACTCGAGAGCTATTTTTAAAATAAAACATTGTCAAAATTATAATTAATGTAGTCCAAGTGGAAGAATTTAAGAATTTTCTTGATTTGGGCTAACATTAATTGATATTTTTCTTTTATTAAATCCAGGTTGATTTTATGGTCCATATTGATAGACGTAGGTTGAGCCCATTATTATGTGATTATTGATTGGGCTAGGAGCACTTCATATAATTTGGTGTGGTTGAGGCGGCACAGTGTAGGCTTTATCCCGACTTGACTCGTGATGGGAGGGTCAGTTAGGATATTTTCATTTTATTGGTTGGGTCCCTTCTCTGCTTCTCTATTTATGTATATCACGTATTCGGTGATTTATGATACGGTGATCTTCCCATCGAGAGCTGCCTTTCTAAGGAAGACCGGAGAAGACTCTGCTTTCGATGTTCATGTGAGCATCACTTTCAAGTTTGGAATTTATAACGAATACAAGTATATATTTCTCAGATCTATTTTTATTTACATGATTCTAATTTTTTGATTGATTTTAGAAATTTAGAAAATATTTTTTCTACATAATTATGAGTCCCGTAACCTACTGAAATGTGAAAAAAGCATCGATGGATGTGCACCATTTAATGTTGTCATTTTTCTGATCTCATGTTTCTCTGTGCAAGGTCGGAATGATTGTCAAAATCACTGCAGGAACACCTACAAAAGAAGTTATATATTATGCAAGAAGTAATTTCTAATAAAATCGCATGGGTTATATTTGATTGGTATGTTTGTCTCTGGTTGCTTGTGTTACTTCATTTAAGTTCTGATTTTCCACATCTAGATGGCATAAGCATGATGTGATTAGGTGCATCAAAATAAATTATTTAGTAGTGCTTCTTACGTAGCGTACAGAATGACTCTATTAATTGATTATTTCATGTGACATGACTGGCAACTAGTGCTACCTATATTATCTACATGTCAAATTGGTGAAATGTATATAAAGTCTTTGTATCATCTATGCTTTCAGCTTTTACTTAGAAAATCAATCAATTAATATTCCAGATAATCAACAGTCAAGACTGTTTCCATACTGTCGATAGAAGATAAAATACATACAAAAGAAAGATCCAAGACATGGTTTTTTCTTTTTTTTTTTCGTTGCCGAGGCTTGTTGTTCTTCTCATTTTTCTTGAAAGTAGATCTATAACAGTGAAATAATAGATCCGGATATCTTTTGGCTGATGCTTGCAACTAGCCCTAGTTTTAATTCATTGGTACATTAAACTGGGATATCAGCAATCTAGTTGGTTTTTCTTGCTCTAGATGCTTGTGCTTCTAAGGTTTACTTGTTATCACATTTTGACATTTTATGTAATTTTTCACATCAATTAATATTGCAACAATTGGGTTTATACATATAATTGCTTCTTGGTAAATTTATGATGCTATAATTACTTATGATATATATATATATATATGCATGAAAATAGGGAACAATAAGTGAAAGAATAAGGGAATTATTAGTGCATTGAGACATACATTTCTCTTTGGGTGTTACTTTATTCTGTCAATATTGCAAATCCATGTCAACAATGCTAGGGACTTGAAATAATTCCAAACTATGCTTTAGATTGTTAGGACAGGACTTTAAAAGATCATGGATATGATTAAAAAAAATTAATAAAAAATTTAATTATAAAAAATGGTAAAATACTTATAGAAAATTGAAGAACCTAATTCATACTCGGAAATGTATAAGACACTGTCCTAAGATATATTTCCATCCCTTGTGCGGGAATTATTGAAAATACTATTCCAAGATATGACCGAGATTTCTCCGCCAACGAGTACAATCGTTGAAAAGGTTGATGGAGACTCTTTCAGTACCCAGTAAAATAATTTTGAAAGAAAAAAATAGAGGAGAAAATACTAGAGAAAATAAAAGAGAGTATGGAACATGAAAACCAAACTTATCTCTTTAGGCTTCCAAGATGATTTTTTTATAGCCATCCAAAATCTGACCTTTTAAATTTTTATTGATCTATTAAAAGTCCAACTATTGGAGTCCAACGGTCAGAAAATTAAAAACCTAATAATTAAAACTATAACGATTAAATTAAAACTTCAACAATCAAATCATTAAAAATTTTAATAATCAAATTATTAAAAACAAAAATGATCAAATATTAAAAAATAAAATTATTAATTAATTAATTAATTGTGGAGGAAATTTTGAATTTTTTTAACTGCTAAATTGATGATCCTTTTTTTTGGTGGCTTATGCTCTTCGGCAAGATACGTACCTTTATAAATGGTAGTGGCCGAGTTCTTGATGGTTAGCCATGCTCTATCCTCAAGTGCAAGATGGAGACTCAGCAATTTTAAAATCTAAAATTTAAAAATTAAAATATTTTAATTTATTCATACAAGGAGATTTGAATATTAAATGTTAATGGGATATCAAGAAATTTAAATTTAAATTTAAATTTTAAAAAGATATCGAAGATTTTTCTTACTCATAAGTACCTTTATTTTTTAAAAATAAATTTAAATAATTTTTTTATTTAAAAAATATTTTATAGATATTAATAACGATCGTTAAATAACAACCATTAATAGTATGATATCTTGTTATTAAAGGATCCGTTAAAATTATGATCCGAATCAAACAAAGATCTAATGGATTGAAACCCAGAGAGAAGCGAATGATTTTCTCCCCTCCCCTCACCCTTTTATTTAACCAGAAAAAAAAAAAAAATCCGTTAAGAATTGTTCCTTATTTTTCATATTTATATGGTTTTTTTTAAAATTCGATTTTCAGATGCTATCTTTTTCCCCACTTGTGTTCCCCCTCCCCGCCCCCGCCCACCCCCCCCCCCCCCCAAAAAAAAAAAAAAAGAAATTATGGTGCGCATGATAACAATGGCATTTTTACATTATTATATTTTATTTATATTATATTTTAAAAAAAAAAAGGTTTGCACGTTGGCAGAGGTTTTTTTTTTAAAAAATAAAATAAAATAAAAAAGAGGAGTTAGATTCCAGGCATTGCCATCTCCAGATGGTCCCCCAACTCTAATCAGGAAATATTCGATATACAGCGTATATTAATTTTTCCGCGGTCGTTCTCCATCCGAAAATGAGTACGTCAACCTGACTACCACTGGCGCAAGCCAAGTGGACGGGATTTATTATATATTTTTAATTTTTTTACTATCACCAATCAATAAAAACTCAAGAATTATTTTATTATTATTATTATTATTTTTGATTTTATCCAACTGTGCCACACGGGGTGTTGGCAGAGCCTTTGTTGTATGTAATTTTCTGTTATATTACATAACTCTTGATCATTTAATTTCACATGGAAAGAAAATAATTTTTTTTTTTTGGTAACAGCAAATGCTGAATATTTTATTTAAAATTAATGAAACAGAGATGCAAGAAAACTCCTGGAACATAGATATATACCACCAAATCTGAAATCCTGTAATATAAAGATATACTACAAGACACCTGTAATATAGACTTCTATAACAACAGATAAGACACATATGCCACTAAGAAAATACCTGTGTGGCGCAAGATAAAACCTGTAACAACAAATAAGACACCTGTGGCATATGACACTAATTAAAAACCGGCACCGGTAATAATTGAATAAAAAATAATCAGAGAAGAAGAAGATAGCTAGCAAACCAATACAACATAAAGAATAGAGGGATAAACTGATAACACCAACAAAATGATTGAGGGAAAAACTAGATTGACCTCCCAACCAGGTGCTGGAAGCATATCTTTGTCCATGAAAATCCCATATGATACTTTGTGCTTTTGTATTCCCATATTTCTTTCTTTTTTCCATGCTGCAAACATAGCTTTATCCCCTTCTAAATCCTACTCCACTCCGGTCAACTTATAGGATATGAAGAAATTGTCGGTAAATATTACCATTAGGTATCCAATGAATATCACCATGCATTGCCAGTTTGGCAATGAAGTCAATAGCTTAATTGGCTTCGCACAAAATGAGAGAACAATGGATGTTGGTATAATTGGCCTTCCATTATAGTATATCCATCAATAAGGATACACCTTGTTATTGTTATACTTTTTTCCTACAAGAGAGTTAATAACAGAAACAAAATCATCCTTAATAATTATATTAGCATAATTGAATTGGAGCATAGCAACTTTGATCCCCATCCAGGTAGCCATCAATTCTGCCTGATGCACAGAGAGACTTTGCACCCTTTTCCCAACTGCACAATTGAGTTGAGCATTTGAATTTTGAATGACAAAAGCAACAGGGACATCATCCGTTGTGAATGCTTCATCAAAATTAACTTTAATGCCTCCAATAGGGGGGAGGAAACCAAGAAATTAAAGTAGACAAACCTCTATCCAGAGTGGATAGAGTATAGTTATCCCAGTACCTTGATGAAGAATTAAAGTTACCAAGATTTTTCAACATATCGGATTGAATCAAATAACTTGTTATCCTTTTCATTAATTGTCTTAGAGATTGAGTTTGCAAAATCCTTTCATTACGTCTCATCCAAGATAGCTCAGCATCAATTACTAACAAGAATTGTTTTCTCTTATTGCCTCCTGTGTCGGATAGAATAGCTATAAATATAGTTAAAGAATTGGAGACTATGTGCATAGAGTATGCATTTGATAGATGATACCAATAATCTTGAGCATAAGCACATTACAACAAAACATGATTATTATCTTCCATGGCACTTGAATATAAATCGTAGCAAGAAGAGGACATAGGAATAATTCTCCTTTGAGCAAGCAAAGCCTTACAAGGAAGCATGTGCCATAGAAGTTTCCACCAAAAAAATTTGACCCGCAATGGCACAACCACTTTCCAAATCCAAGACATCCCTGAAAAACTTTGGTGTTGAGGTGGTACGATAATTGGATAAAAACTTTTTATAGGAGGAATAGGAGCATGTATGTGGGCCCAAATTAACTAATCAGACCAAGCATTAACAGGAACATACATCATGTTGACTTGGTTCATCATCTCAGTGGCCAAGAAATTCGAAAGCAGCTCTAGATTTTATTCCCAATTAGGAGTTATTAAATCACAAACCTTTAGCCCATGCATAGAAGTTTCAATATTGATAAAGATAGGCTAAAGAAATAAAGGCAAAGATGATATCTAAAGATCTCGGTAAATATTAACGAACTGGCCATCACCTATAAGCCATATTAATTGATTTTGAATAAGAGGACCATAGCCACAAATTTTCTCCAAATAATGGAACATTTTTGAGAAACACTATAGCTTCTCCGGTCTCCAACGAACCTGTATTTGGTTGTCACCACTTTGGACCACAATTCTTTTGTTAGATCGATGCCGCTAACCAACTTTACAAAAGGATCGACCCTATTATAAGAGCCGCAGTCATCTCTCCTAAACCGATAGTGCGGCGACCCCGCAGCACACGAGTCGGCTCGAAATACTACAGGATAGGCACGTCACCCTTTCGAGTCGGCCCAAGGAAGTCGCCCTAGACCCAGACAAGACCCCAGCCCACATAAGCCGGCAACCGCATTGCATGGACTCAGACCTCCGTGAGGCATGAGCTAGCACCTTGACTGGCACCCAGTCAACATCCCCCCAGTGAAATGTTCGAGTAGGATCTTGCCTTCCGGAATCAAACCCACGACCTCGGCTCTGATACCAGTTGTTGGATTGATGCCGCTAACCCACTTTACAAAAGGATCGACCTTATTATAAGAAGTGCAGTTGTTACAGCCATGACAGTGACGTGGCCAGGCTCAGGTATCGCCGAATGCGAGCGAGCCACGTGTGAGTTTCCCTGCCAGAATCGGCGCCACGTCCTCAAAGCTAGGGTCGGCAAGACCGCACCGCCCGACGACTATCTGAAGCAAACAGCTCCCGCCGAGGTCGAGTTCGGCGCGGAGTTCCCCCACCGACTCATCTGCGCCCGGGCCCGGAGGAGTCCGCCCCGAGTAAGGTCGGCCGAGGTCGGCTGACCCTCTGCTTTGCGCCAGGTGGCCACCCGGAGACGGGTCCACCTCGGTCGAAGCCAAGCGATCTTCTGTCACCTCGCCAGGTGTCCGCCCAGGAGGGGCCCACCTAGGCCGAGGTCGGCTGACCCTCCGCCTTGCGCCAGGTGGCCACCCGGAGACGGGTCCACCTCGGCCGAAGCCAGGCGACCTCCTGCTGCCTCGCCAGGTGTCCACCCAGGAGGGGTCCACCTAAGCCGAGGTCGGCCGATCCCTCGCCTCTCGCCAGTTGGCCCCCGGAGACAGGTCCAACTCAGCCGAGGTCAGACCGCTCGTACGGAGAGGCCCCCGAGGAAAGCGACAGGTCCCGAGGCCATCCCTCGGGCCGTACCGACCCCAGACGGCATCCCGTACGGAGGGCGGCGGCACGCGGAATGTCACTTACATTGGCCCGACAGGTCCCGCAGTCGAGAGACCCGATCCTGACGGAACAGGCCCCGTAAACGGATGGCGCCCACGCTCGGGGAAAAGAGCACTCTCACGAAGCCCGAGGCCTGACGACTGGCCGCTCTGCCAGCGCCGCCCTCCCTCCTTTTCTCTTCTGTCCTTGCCTTCTCCCTGCTGGGCCCGGCGGACGAGGTCGGAAAGCCGCCTGGCCTCCTTCACCAAAAAGGGAAAAGAAAGGAAGACAGGGGGGAGGAGTTTTCGAGGGGAAAAAGGACAAGCGCACGACGGAGGGAGATAAAGAGGGAAGAATCCGGAGACTGCAAGGTAAGCCAACTAGCCTGGGGACAAGGAGGAAAGACCGGCACAAGGCCTCGCTCCAAGAGAGAAACCAGAGATCCCGAGGGGGGGAATACTGGACGTGAGCTCGGCAAGCGGGCCCAGCCGAGGTTCCGGTCCCCGGCGCGTTCCCTTCACCAGTTAACTCTCCAAATCTAGGACCCTTTCAAGGGCCCGGGGGGGAGAGTCTATTCCTTCTCGTCGTCTACTGACTTGACCGTCGGAGCCCCCTCGCCGGAATCCCCGGCCAGGGTCCTCTAACCCCTTTGTTGCAGGTTTTCCGCAGGAAGGGAGGCTCCCTTGCCAGGCGGTCAGGAAGGATCGGCTGATCCTCGGCACGGGCGCAGCGACGAGAACGGCAACAGCAGTCATCTCTCTTAAACCTGCAGCGCAGCGACCCCGTGGCACACGAGTCGGCTCGAAACACTACAGGATAGACATCTAACCCTTTCGAGTCGGCCCGAGGAAGTCGCCCTGGACCTAGACAAGACCCTAGCCCACCTAAGCCGGCGACTGCATTGTGCGGACTCAAACTCCGGGAGGTGTGAGCTGGCACCTTGACTGGCACCTAGTCAACACCTTTAGAATTAGTATTAAGCTAGGTCGCCATTTTTTAAAGAAAAGCTTTCCTTCTAATAATCAAAGAGGTAATACCTAGACCCCCTTAAGACTTTGGTTGACAGATTTGATCCCAAGTAATAAGATGAAGCCATTGTTGATCCGAACTATGCCCTCATAAAAAAAATCCTGTATTCTTTTTCAATTCTGATTAGGATTGAATTAGGGAAATAAATAGAAGAAAAAGTATAAAAAGGAATAAATGATAGAACAGAGTTTAACAAAATAGCTCTACTGGTCAAAGAAAGAGTTTTCCATTTCTAAGAAGCCATTCTGCTAGTCAGTTTCTCAATAAAAAAAGAGAAAGCTTCCTTCTTTAGAGGTTTCCCGAACAAAGGAATGCCAAGATTGTTCTAGATTCCATCCAATCCCTACATCTCTATAATTGTTTTGATATTTGTTTTAATAGAGGAAGGTGTTGCAAGGATAATTATAAGATGAGACTTGCAAAGATTGATTGTTTGACCAGAAATAGAGCAATAAGCCTTAATAATAGCTTTCAAGCGAGCACCATCTTTGGTTGTTGCCTTAATAACAAACAAACAAACAATAATTTGTAAATAAAATATGTGATATAATAGTGCTCACTTTAGAAGTTTTATAGGCTTGCATAAGTCTATTCTAGGTGGCAAAGTTGAGAAATATGGCTAAAGTTTCATAATACAGAATAAACAGAAATGGAGAGAGCGGACATCCCTATCAAAGCCTCGTGGAAGGAGAAAAGTAGAAAACTAACGAGTTGACTTACCATTGATAAGTAAAGCAAATTGAGCATATTGTATGCAAGCTTTGATCCAGGAAATAAAGATAGGATGAAAGCCAAATCAGTTAAGAATATGAAAAAGAAAATTCCTGTAAACCTGATCATAGGCCTTCTCCATGTCCACCTTAATCAATGTAAGACCTCTAGTTGGGAAAGCTTTATAAAAAGAATGCATTACCTCTTGTGCTAAAAAATATTTTCAAAAATACTCCTCCCTTGGACAAAGGCTCCTTGTTCCAAAGATATCATGGAAGGCAGAAAAGGTCGCAACCTATTAATCATAATCTTTGCTATGAATTTGTAAATAGTGTTGCATAAGTTAATTGGTCGATAATCATGGACTTTTAAAGGATTAGTCTTCTTGGCAATAAGAGTAATAAATGTTTGATTTCAATCTTTTAGCATATAAAAATACTAAAAAAGAATTGAATAGCTTGAATAACTTCATTCTTAATACAATACCAGAATGTATGGAAAAAGAAAATTGGATAACCATCTGGTCCTGGTATCTTATCAAGTTCCATGCCCGGGATAGCCTTCTCTATTTCAACAATAGATACCAGTCGAGTTGGCTCTTGATTTTATAAATTAGAAATTGTAAGCATGATGATAGGTATCTTCATGTTTTGCACTTCTTGTTGTGCGAGCCATCTTTGTTAAAAATAATATATTAAAATATTAGAAATACTATTGGGATCCTGTGTTTGTTTTCCATTACCATTTTATATTATTAAGATTCTATTTTGCCATCTTTTCAGAATAGTTGACCGATGAAAGTACTTTGTATTAGCATCACCCTCCTCAAGTTATGTTAGTCTTGACTTTTGCTTCAATAAAACTTTTTATAGATATAAAGTACTATTATATTACCTTAACAGAGTCAAAAGCAAGTAATGATCTTGATCAGATAAAGAATCTTAATGTACTTCTTTTATTTGCAAATCATGAATATGATTGTAAAGCTGCTCCGATAAATTTTTTTTGACGTTTCAATGTAAATTAAAGGTTAAATTAAAGGGAAAGATAACAACCTTTAGTTCACATTGAAATGTCAAAAAATTTCCAGACGAACTCAACTTGGATTCTAAACACATTGAATTTATATTAAACTATTTAAAATGTCATCCAAAATTCTTTGCTTTGATTCTAATTGTTTTAAATACATTTTGATACGGCTAGATTGCTAACGTGGGGTGTTCAAACTGACGTGGAGTCCCTATCAGACACCATGCTGGGTTTTCAATATGGGCCCCTTCGCTAGGCTGAGCTCCCCCTGAGCAACGGGGTCGCCCGCCGAAGTCGAGCTTAGTCCTCCACCAGGTCGGTCCCCGCCGGGTCGGGACGCCTAGGCCAGAGTGAGTACAAGTCCCCACCCAAGTCAGACCCCTTAGGATCGGGCCCCGTGGTCAGGAGTCGAGCTCGAGTCTCCTCCGCCACGAGAAGCCCCTCCGAGGTCGGATCCCTTGGGGTGGAGGTGCCCCGCCCACCTCTATCAGGTCAAGCTCGTCCGAAGCCGAGCTCCGCTAGTCCGGAGTTGAGCTCAGCCCTCCTCTGCCCAGCTGAGCCACCTCAAGGCGAGCCCCTCGGAGATGGGCCCCACCTTTCCAGCTCGGTTCCCAGCTCAAACAGAGGCACCAACCACCAAGGGAGCGACGCCTCCTCTCCAAGGACGACGGCGGGCCTCCCAAGGGTCGTACAGTAGCGCCCGCCATGCTGCCATTAATGTCGATGGCCGTCACTCACACCAGAAAGAAAGGAAACTCACATCAAGGTGCCATGCCCTCCACCAACCTGCCATACCACCAAGAAAAAGATCCAACCAGAGAGCGCGAGTCCCGATGGCAGCGACCCGCCAACCGAGGCCCTACCAGGCTTCCAAGAGTGGGGCAAGCAGAGGGAATGTTAGAGCGCATGGAAGCTTTCCCGGTTACCTGACATGAGAGGCATCCCATCTACGGTACGATACCTCGTCGTACACGTCTGACGATATGGGGAGATCTCGAGGCAAGTCAAAGTAAAAACTCAGCCAGAGTAAGCCAAAAGTAAGCAAGCATAGAAACAAGGGAGAGAGGCCAGACAGGAGGATTCTTCCACCTCGACCATCACCTCTCCTAGCTCACTCTCACTTCCATATACAATACACTCACTCCTCCTAGCGTGGAGCTCATCCCGATGGGCTCGACCAAGAGGATCTGTTCCCCTGGATCGTCACTGACTTGACCATCGGAATGCCCCCGCCGGATCCCCAGCCCGGGTCACTGACGTTGTTTCTTGCAGGTCCCGAGACACCGGAGGCATCCCGAGTAGACGGACGCGCGACCCTCGATGCCACCAGCAGCTACAGGCCACGACGATCAGGATGGCAATAGATTGGCGCATCAAGAAGGGGGGCATAATGATTTCCGATTCGATTCAAGCCCTACTTGGATAGTTTGTCGGGAGGATGGTGACCACTCGGGCGAGGGGAGCCTCTCCCAGCCGTGCGGAAGAGTCCTTTTCCCACGAGAACCCGCACGGTCCGGGGATGGAGCCACCGGCCCCGGTTCAACCGCCTCCACTAGAAGTCCAGCTGATCGTGCTCGCCCAGCAGATGCACACTCTCACTGTAGCAGTGCTCCAGCTCCAGCACCAGCATCGATCCCTGGCTACTCACCAGCAGCCAGAGACCCTCGCGGCTCATGCCACAGCACCCCGCGATAGCTTGCATTCCTTCCATGGAAGGCTTTCACAGCCGCGGGCTGTTACAGACCTCCAGGGTAGTCGTCAAGCCCCGATGAAGTGATAACGGGCCGGGTCCGCCAACGAAGAAAGCTGCTCACCATGCCTTGACCGGGGGGCATCTAAACCCCGCCAAGGGAGGAAGGGCAAATCCCCTCGTCACAGGCACTGCACACATGTGTCACCTTCCCCGCCTCTCTCAGCAGAGGGGTCGACGGATGAAGCCATCAGGCACATGGCGGAGAAGCACTTGGAGGAGCATGACCGCAAACTGGTGGAGTTGTCCCATCGGTTTGCTAACTTGCCCGGCTCTGCGAGCGAGCCAATGGGCTACGACGTCCGCCCTCCATTCTTCCAGGAGATCCAAGCGGAGCCGATTCCCCGTCGGTTCTCCATGCTGCAGGTGGATCCTTACGATGGGACCACCGACCCCCTGGACCACCTGGAAAGTTACCGGGCCCTAATGAGGATCCAGGGGGCCACTGACGCTCTCCTGTGCATTGCTTTTCTTGCTACTCTCTGGAAGGTGGCTCGGGTATGGTTCGCCCACCTCGAGCCCGAAAGCATTAGATCCTTTGCCCAGCTGGGACAGAGGTTCGTGGCTCACTTCGATGCCTGTCGGAAGATGCCACGGAAGGCAGACAGCCTCTTCTCCATCAGGCAGCAAGACCACGAGCTGCTACGGGACTACGTGGCTTGCTTCAAGCTACCACGCTGGAGATCTACAACCTAGAGAAGCCGGTCGCAATGCTGGCTCTGAAGCGAGGGCTCAGGACTTCTCGCCTGACCTATTTGCTTGACAAGAGCCCCCGAAGACTTACTCTGAGCTCCTCTCCCAAGCTCAGAGTACATCCGCGCTGATGAGGCAGATCGTACAAGGCGGGAGCTCGATGGGAAGCCGCTGAGGAGGCCGGCACCCGCCGAGGCGCCTGGGGCACGGAGGCCGGGACCAAGGCCAAGAAGCGCTCCCATCTCTGAGGGGAGTTTCACCCTCCTCCTCGCCCCGAGAACGAAGATCCTCATGGAGATCGAAGGCGAGACCTATCCGAGGCACCCACCACCATTGCAGCCGTCCTCTAGCCGTGACAAGATGAAGTGCTGTCGTTTCCACCATGACCATGGCCACAACACCGAGGAATGCTGCAATCTCAAATGGGAGATCGAAGAGCTCATCAAGAGGGGCTACCTCGGAAGATATGTCGGGGGCAGACCTCAACCGGAATCTCAGGCACTCGTCGCCTTCCCGCCAGTCCGGGTGATCAACAATTGCCCTACCAAGAAGCTAGTGGGGATGATACGCTTGGGAGCCGAGCACGCGCCCAAGAGGGCCCGGGGGGCAGAGCATCCTGAGGTTGTACTCCCCTTTATGAGAAAAAGGAAAGACGGGGAGAGAAATGTAAATAATGATGCTGTGGTCATCAAGATGACGATCGCAAAGCATCCTGTAAAACGCATCATGGTAGATAGTGGAAGCTCCACGGATGTGCTTTTCTACGATGCCTTCTCCAGGATGAATCTTTTCTCTATTCAGCTCAAGCCTGTGCATACCCCCCCTTGTTGGTTTCACGGGAGACTCCATAAGGGTGGAGGGAGAAATCACTCTCCTAGTCACTGTCAAGACCCCACCTCGGCAGAGTACCGTCATGATGACGTTCATGATTGTCAGGCTTCCTTCGCCCTACAACATGATTTTGGGCCGACCTGGGCTTAACCTCCTCGATGCTTTTGTCTCTACCAAAAGATTACTTGTGCAATTCCCAACCCCTCGTGGTATAGAAGAGATGAGGGATACGCCCCAGCCAGTGCAGCACTGCTTCCAAACCCTCCCCGGGGCCTGGGCGCCCGAGGAGGACTCCAAGGCAGACGAGCTCGACCAGAGGGTTCAGGACCCCAGAGGAAGCCTGGCTGAGTGCATACTTCCTTATCAGCTCGGGGCCGACCAGACGAAGATTGTGCAGATCGAAGCCCAGCTGCCCGAGGAGAAGAAGGCTCCACTATTGGAGTTCCTGCGGGCAAATGCAGATGTGTTCGCCTGGACAGCGGCGGACATGCCAGGTATTCCCCCTGAAGTCATCACCCATAAGCTCAACATCGATCCGAAGCACAGATCGGTTCGACAGAAGAAGAAAAGCTTCGCCCTAGAAAGGCAGGCGACCATCAACGAGGAAGTGGAGAAACTTTTAGCCGCCGGCTTCGTCTGAGAGGTGCAATACCCGAGCTGGCTGGCGAACGTGGTGATGGTGAGGAAGAACAATGGCAAGTGGAGGATATGTGTAGATTACACCGACCTCAACAAGGCGTGCCCAAAGGACAGCTTCCCTCTGCCAAGGATAGATCAGTTGGTGGACGCCACCTCAGGGCATAGGCTGCTCTCCTTCATGGATGCATTCTCCAGGTATAATCAGATTCGAATGCACCAGAGGGACGAAGAGAACACTGGCTTCATTACCGACCGAGGGACGTACTACTACAGGATGATGCCCTTTGGCCTGAAGAATGCTAGAGCCACGTACCAACGTTTGGTCAACAATGTTTTCAAGGACCAGATTGGCTGGAACGTGCAAGTGTACATGGATGACATGCTCGTTATGAGCAAGCCGAGCTCAGACCACGTCGCCGACCTCACCAAAGCCTTTCATAATCTCTGGATGCACCAAATGAAGCTCAATCCGGCAAAGTGAGCTTTCGGGGTGGCAACCGGAAAGTTCCTCGGCTTCATGGTCACCCAGAGAGGCATCGAAGCGAACCCGGAGAAGGTCCAAGCAATCCTTGATATGGAGCACCCGACATCCAAGAAGCAAGTTCAACGCCTGATAAGGAGGGTCACGGCCTTAAGCCAGTTCATCTCGAGGTCGGCTGATTGCTGCCTCCCTTTCTTTAAGGCGTTGCGTAAAATGCATGACTTCACTTGGACTGAAGACTGCAAGACGGCCTTTAAAGAGCTGATGGAGTTCCTAGCCTCTCCACCTCTGCTATCCAGACCGGAAGGAGAAGAGCTCCTACTCTACCTGGCCATTACACCCGAGGCCATCAGTTCAGTCCTCGCCCGCACAGATCAGGACGGAACTCAAAAGCCGGTGTACTATACCAGCAAAATCCTCCGTGACATGGAGATCAGGTATACTCGCTCCGAGAAACTCATTTTTGCACTAATCATGTCTGCTAAGCGCCTCAGGCCCTACTTCCAAGCGCATCCCATCGCGATTGTGACCGATCAGCCGTTGAGGACCATACTAGAACACCCCAAAACTTCCGGGAGACTGGCTAAATGGTCCCTGATGCTGAGTGAGTTCAACATCGCATACCGACCGAGATCATCGCAGAAGGTCCAAGTCCTAGCCGACTTTGTGTTCGAATGTACAAGGTCCCCCGAGGAGCTAGAGCGGATGGCCCCGGAGAGCCAAGCTAAGCCCGGACGGGAGGACCCTTGGATCCTCCATGTGGATGGTGCCTCCAATTCTGGCAAAAGTAGAGCGGGCCTCATCCTCGCCAATTCCGATGGAGTGGTGACGAAATGCGTTCTCCGCTTCAAGCTCACCGCCATGAACAATCAGGTGGAGTACGAAGCGCTCCTCGTGGGCCTAAAGATATCCCGCGAGCTGGGCATCCAAAGCCTAAAAATTTTCACCGACTCCCAACTGGTTGCCGGGCAAGTCTCCGAAGAGTACGAGGCACGAGATCCCCAAATGGTGAAGTACCTGGAGAGGGTTCGTTCGAGCACGGCGGGCTTCCGTTACTTCCACGTTTTCCATATCCCTCGTGGAGAAAACGCTCGTGCGGATGCACTATCGAGGCTCTCAACCCTACGGACTCATCCTTGGGGCACACCTACGTTGAGTATCTCGAGAATCCAAGCTACGAGAGCCCAGAGGAGGTGCAACAAGTAGCTCACGAGTCGAGCTGGATGGACAGGTACATCAAGTACATCCAGGACAGCCTCCTACTAGAGGATCGCAGTGAAGTCGGCCTCATCAGAAAGAAGGCCACCCGTTTTGTTCTAATGGACGGTCATCTCTACCGCTGATCTTACTCCTATCCACTCTTGAAGTACCTCAGACCCATGGAGGCAGCCTTCGTGCTCCGGGAGATACACGAGGGCCTCCGTGGGAACCATGTAGGGGGCAGGACTCTGGCATACAAGGCTCTTCGCCAGGGATACTTCTGAGAAATGATGAGGGAAGACGTCGCCGACCTCATCAAGAAGTGTGACAAATGCCAACGCCATTCCCACATACAGCACCTGCCGGCCACACCGATCTCCCAACTGTCATCCCCCTGGCCTTTTGCCCAGTAGGGGATGGACATTCCGGGACCGTTCACCACGCCAGGGCAATGGAAGTTCCTGCTAGTGACGATCGACTACTTTACCAAATGGGTCGAAGCGAAGCCGCTAGCTCGGATTACAAAAGCTAATGTTCGACAATTCTTCTGGAAGTCAGTCATCTGCCACTTCGGACTCCCCAACTGCATCATCACCGACAATGGGCGACAGTTCGACAACCGGGAGTTCGAAGGGTTCTGCACCGAATATGGCATCCAACACCGGTTCACCTCGATTGCTCATCCCCAGAAAAATGGGGAAGCCGAGGTGACTAATCGGACCATCCTCCAAGGACTTCGCACCAAGTTGGACCAAGCGAAGGGCAGATAGGCAGAGAAACTTCCAAGCGTCCTGTGGGCCTACCACACAATGCCTAGAATGGCAACGGGTGAAACACCCTTCAACCTTGTCTTCGGTGCTAAAGTAGTAATCCCAGTCGAGCTCGGCATGCCCATGCTGTGGGTACAGCAGTATGACGAGACATAGAATTCGGCGCACCTCCTACTCAATCTAGACCTCCTAGAAGAAACAAGGGACAAAGCCCGACTTCGGATAGCGGCATACCGATAATGGGTCGCCCGATATTACAATGCGTGAGTGAAGCGAAGACTTTCCGACCTGGCGACCTGGTACTGCGCTGGGCCGAAGCATCTCAACCCCGGGAGTGCGGCAAGCTCTCACCAAACTGGGAAGGCCCTTATAAAGTGGCCAAGGCCCTCTCACATGGGGCCTACTATATCGAGGACCTGGATGGCGCCAGGTTCCCCCGAACATGGAATGCTTGTAATTTGAGGAGATACTATCAGTAATGTAAGTTTTTCCTCTATTAGAAATAAAGACTTTCTTTTGCACAACGGGTTATTTGCCTTGTAGGAATGTCGCTACTCGGGGCCTAGCTATCCGGGAGGCTAGTCTCGAGCCCAGCTCCAAGGCATCCAAGCCCGGAGAAAAGTCCTCCGGCACCAAGACCTGAGAAGCCCTCAGGCACTCAAGCCTTAAGCCCAGCTCCAAGGCATCCAAGCCCGAAGAAAAGTCCTCCGGCACCAAGACCTGAGAAGCCCTCGGGCACTCAAGCCTCGAGCCCAGCTCCAAGGCATCCAAGCCCGGAGAAAAGTCCTCCGGCACCAAGACCTGAGAAGCCCTCAGGCACTCACGCCCGGAGCCATCGCTCTCCGGCATCAGAGTCTCGAGCCCAGCTCCAAGATGACAACTCCTGAACCCTGTCCTCAGGCAACCAAAATCCAGAGCCCAGCTCTCTGGCCAACACGTCTCCGAGCCCAGCACCAAGACAACAACTCCTGAGCCCTATCCTCAGGCAACCAAAATTCGGAGCCCAGCTCTCCGGCCAGCACGTCTCCAAGCCCAGCTCCAAGACGACAACTCCTGAGCCCCGACCTCAGGCCACCAAAATCTGGAGCCCAGCTCTCCGTCCAGCACGTCTCCGAGCCCAGCTCCAAGATGACAACTCCTGAGCCCTATCCTTAAGCCACCAAAATCCGGGGCCCAGCTCTCCAGCCAGCATGTCTCCGAGCCCAGCTCCAAGACGACAACTCCTGAGCCTTGTCCTCAGGCCACCAAAATCTGGAGCCCAGCTCTCTGGCCAGCACGTCTCCGAGCCCAGCTCCAAGATGACAACTCCTGAGCCCTGTCCTCAGGCTACCAAAATCCGAAACCCAGCTCTCTGGCCAACATGTCTCCGAGCTCGGCTCCAAGATGACAACTCCTGAGCCCTGTCCTCAAGTAACCAAAATCCAGAGCCCAGCTCTCCGGCCAACACGTCTCCGAGCCCAGCTCCAAGACAACAACTCCTGAGCCATGTCCTCAGGCCACCAAACTCTTAGCCCAGCTCCAAGATGACAACTCCTGAGCCCTGTCCTCAGGCAACCAAAATCCGGAGCCCAGCTCTTTGGCCAGCACGTCTCCGAGCCCAGCTCCAAGACAACAACTCCTAAGCCCTGTCCTCAGGCCACCAAAATCCGAAGCCCAGCTCTCCGGCCAGCACGTCTCCAAGCCCAGCTTCAAGATGACAACTCTTGAGCCCTGTCCTTAGTTCACCAAGATTTGGAGCCCATCTCTCCGGCCAGCACGTCTCCGAGCCCAGCTCCAAGATGACAACTCCTGAGCCCTATCCTCAGGTCACCAAAATCCGGAGCCCAGCTCTCCGGCCAGCACGTCTCCGAGCCCAGCTCCAAGATGACAACTCCTGAGCCCTGTCCTCAGGCCACCAAAATTCGGAGCCCAGCTCTCCGGCCAGCACGTCTCCGAGCCCATCTCCAAGACTACAACTCCTGAGTCCTGTCCTCAGGCAACCAAAATCTGGAGCCCAGCTCTCCGGCCAGCACGTCTTCGAGCCCAGCTCCAAGACGATAACTCCTGAGCCCCGACCTCAGGCCACTAAAACCCGGAGCCCAGCTCTCCGGCCAGCACACCCTCGAGCCCAGCTCTAAGGCATTTAAGACCTGAGAAGCCCTCAGGCGCTCAAGCCTCAAGCCCAGCTCCAAGGCATTCAAGCCCGGAGAAAAGTCCTATGGCACCAAGACCTAGGAAGCCCTCAGGCACTCAAGCCTCGAGCCCAGCTCCAAGGCATCCAAGCCTGGAGAAAAGTCCTCCGGCACCAAGTCCTGAGAAGCTCTTAGGCACTCAAGTCTGGAGCCCAGCTCTCCGGCCAGAACATCTCCGAGCCCAACTCCAAGACGACAACTCCTGAGCCCCGACCTTAGGCCACCAAAACCCGGAGCCCAGCTCTCCGGCCAGCATGCCCTCGAGCCCAGCTCCAAGGCATTCAAGACCTAAGAAGCCCTCAGGCGCTCAAGCCTCGAGCCCAGCTCCAAGGCATTCAAGACCTGAGAAGCCCTCAGGTACTCAAGCCCGGAGAAAAGTCCTCCGGCACTAAGACCTGAGAAGCCCTCAGACACTCAAGCCCAGAGCCACCGTTCTCCTTCATCAGAGTCTCGAGCCCAACTCCAAGACAGTGAGGCTCGAGCCCATACAAGATGTAGCTCCCCTCTCCGACCTCCCCGTACTAAAAAAAAAAAAGAAAAAAGAGAAGAAAAGAAAAGGGAGGAGAAGGGGGGAGGAGAGAAAACATTCACACCACAAAAGAAAGAAGAAGTCGAATGGACTAAACTATTTTTCATTACTTGAAGAAAAGTATATTACATTATCTCCCGGGCCTTGACAAGCCAGGCAGCCCGATCCAACAAAAAGAAGAAAAATTCTTACAAGGAGTCCTACCCTATTAAGACGGCTCCTTCCCTGGGCGGTGCACGGCTGTGACTTCCCCCTCCTCCACCTCCACTGTGGGGGCACCTTCCTAAGCGGCCTTCTGTGGAGGGGCTGGTTCAGCTGCTGATGTCGCCGGGACCGACTCAGTTATCTCCACCTGCGGCATTGGTTCGACCGTCATCGCCACCAAGGTCGGCTCGACACGGCCAGGTGCCTACGGGGCCACCTCTGGGAGAGGCCCGATTGGAGCGGTTCCTTGCCCCACTGCAGCCACTGTCGGAGCTGGAGCCTTCTTGCCAAGGGCCTGAAGCACGGCCAATCGCTCCTCGGAGAGGATCCCTCGTAGCTGAGTGCGGCAGTAAGCGAACCCCTTGGCGAAGGAGTCCGTCGCTGCCTCCTTGAAGTCCTTTATATATTCGGGGAGGCCTTGAAAGTGGCCACCGCATCGGCGACCTCCTTCCTTGCAGCCTCCGCCCGGCACCTCACCTCGACCAGTTGCTCTCCCGCATGCTCGGCCTGGCGTATCGCCACCACCATCCCCTTTTCGGTGATCTCAGTGGAACGAGCGGCGGCGGTAGCCTTCTCCTCCGCCTCCGTGACCCTCTTCTCAGCGGCCACCGCCTTCTTCTCAACAGAGGCGGTCCTTTTCCTTGCCACCTCCGCCTTGGCCCGAAGCTCCTTGAACCGGGTCCTCTTTGACTCAAGCTCTCCCTCAAGCTCCTTCTTGATACAGGCGGCGTCGGTGACCTCGGCCATGAGGCTCTTAACCTTCATGTTAGCCTCCCGGGTCTCCTCGTCCTTCCGACCCACCTCGATCCTCAGGGACTCGAGCTCCGCCTGTCGCTCCTTATCCCTCTTGGCCAAGTTATGGCAGTAGTCTCGAATGAGGATCAGTTCTCTACCTTGCTGCATCAGAGAAAGCATGTTAGCTACGGTGCTAAAAAAGGTCAGAAGTAATAAAGACGAGCGAAGAGGAACTTACGGCGTAGAGGTTGGCAAAGGACGAGCTGACGACGTCGTCCAGAAGTCTCCCGCTCCCTTCCCGCCAGTCTCAGGACTGGATTGAGAAGTCCATCATCCGCTTGGCGAGGCTCGGGTCCTTCATCAAGGAGACGTTGGGCCCCAACCGAAAAGGGACTCGGCGGTAGTCCCTATCTCTCTTTTCCGCCGACTCGGACCCCTCAGCGATGGAAGGCACCTTCAATGCCAGTTGTGAGCTCGGAGCCTCTTCGGACCACACCTGGGGCGCCGGCCTCGCTTCTTTCGGCTCCCCATCCTCTTCGACGTCAACGACCTCCGGAGGGGGGCTCTCACCCTGACAGCAGCAGCAGCCGATCTGGCCCGGACGACCACCTCTTGCTCGGTCACCGGGGCCAGCTCGTGATGCCCTGAAGGATCCAAGATAGGCTCAGCCGCCCTCTTCCACCTTCATTCAGAAACCGGCGCGTCTGGCCCGGCCTGCACCGGCCTCGCACCGTCATCGGCACGAGCCCTCTTCGGAGCGGGATCGCCGGCCTCAGCTGCCTGCTCTCGTTCCTCGGAGAATGAGAGCAGCTCATCCATGGAGAACTTCATTTCTGCACCAAAGAAGACACGGTCAATCCCAAGTTCAAAAAAAAAAAAAAGAGAAGAAGGAAAAAGAAGAAGAAAAAGGAAAGGGGTGGCCAAGTCGAACTCAGCCGACTCCTGCATCGAGCCGACCCTGGCCTCGTGGAGATTCCGCTCCGACAGCAGGACCTCAAGCACAGGGATCTCGATCGATCTGAGCAGCTCGTACAGGTCGAGGTCGGCTGCTTCGACGGAGGAGTTCCTATTGGGAGACAGATCTAGGTCGCTCCAAACCTAATCGATCCCTTCAACCGAGACAAAGAAATACCTACTCTTCCATTTCTTGATGGAAGAGGGGAGCTCGATCCTAATGCCCTGAGGGTGAGAAGAAAGGGACCACCACCCCTCCTCGGTAAGGTGGCGTTTCAGGGTGAAGAAGGCCCTAAACAGGGAGAAACGGGCGACGATCCCGTGGAAGTGACATAGAACGATGAAACAGAAGATCGTTCTGATGGCATTGGGGACCAACTGGCCAGGAACAAGGCGGTAGTTGTCCAGAAAGGAGAGAAAGAAAGGATGGACAGGAAATCGGAGACCCCCGGTGAAGGCCTCCTCATAGAAAGCAATCTACCGAGGGCCACTAGATGTGACCCGCTCCCCCGGACGAGGAACAGAAAGATGGATGGACTCGGGGATGTCGTAAGCACCCCGGATGGTCGCGAGATCCTCGGCGGTGATCACCGAAGCAATCCCTTCGGGACTTGTTGACCGAGAAGGTTCGGGAGCAAGAGCAAGAGCAGGGGGAGGGGCAAGAAGGAGAGACAAGCGAGGTGGAGGAACGGACCTGGATTCCCTAATGGCTACAGGACCGTAGGAAGGCCTCCTACTGAACTCATAGCATGCCACCTCCCTTTCCTCATCGGAGGAAGAAGGAGTCCTTGGCCGGGAAGGTCCGACCTCGGCTTGGTAGGAAGGACGGAAGTTCGGCCAAAACGGTCCATGGAAGAAGAAGAGAAGGATGAAGGAAGACCTAAAATGACCCCTAATCGATGAGGAGTGAGAGGAAGAAGGAGCTAACCTGCTAAGAGTCTGGGAGGACGATAGCGGTCGAAGAAGGAGGAGAGAACCTCTGTACGACGTCGGGCACGAAAGATTTGAAAGAAAGTGAGTCTCGAAAAACTTACCTTTCTTTTCGAGGCAACCTATGCCCGACCGTACCGTTATGGCTCTCCCAAGAGACGCTCACCACGTATCGCCGATTGACGGGGCCAACGCCTCAATCCGACCGTGGCCGCTCTGACTTCCGTGCTCGCCATAACTGTTCCTCAGATGTGGCTGCGTGGCACCCCTGCACAGGCTCGAAGGACCGCCATGCGAAGCGCTACCGATATCGATCATTATTATACCAGATTTCTTTGCCTTTCCATGTCAGCTTCGCAATTACTCTCTTCGCCCCGAGTGCCACGCGCCAATGGGCCTCAGGAGTGTGGAGCAAATGATACGGCTAGATTGCTGACGTGGGGCGTTCAAACTAACGTGGAGTCCCCATCAGATGCCACACTGGGTTTTCAATATAAGCCCTTTCACCGGGCTGAGCTCTCCCGGAGCAACGGGTCACCCGTCGAAGTCGAGCTCAGTCCTCCGCCAGGTCGGTCCCCATCGGGTCGGGATGCCTAGGCCGGAGCCGAGTACAAGTTCCCACCCAAGCCGGACCCCTTAGGATCGGGCCTCGTGGTCAGGAGTCGAGCTCGAGTCTCCTCCGCCACGAGGAGCCCCTCCGAGGTCGGATCCCTTGGGCTGGGAGGCGCCCCGCCCACCTTCGTCAGGTCGAGCTCATCCAAAGTCGAGCTCCGCTGGTCCGGAGTCGAGCTCAGCCCTCCTCCGCCCAGCCGAGCCACCTCAAGGTGAGCCCCTCGAAGATGGGCCCCACCTTTCCAGCTCGGTCCCCATCTCAGACAGAGGCACCAACCACCAAGGGAGCGGCGCCTCCTCTCCAAGGACAAGGCGGGCCTCCCGAGGGTCGTACAGCAACGCCCGCCATGCTGCCATTAATGCCCACGGCCGTCACTCACATCAGAAAGAAAGGAAACTCACATCAAGGCACCATGCCCTCCACCAACCTGCCGTACCACCAGAAAAAGATCCAATCGGAGAGCGCGAGTCCCGAGGACGGTGACCCGCCAACCGAGGCCCTGCCGGGCTTCCAGGAGTGGAGCAAGCAGAGGGAATTTTAGAGCGCATGGAAGCTTCCCCGGCTACCTGACAGGAGAGGCGTCCCATCTATGGCACGATACCTCGTCGCATACATCTGACGACACGGGAAGATCCCAAGGCAAGCAAAAATAAAAACTCAGCCAGAGTAAGCCAAAAGTAAGCAAGCACAAAAACAAGGAAGAGATGCCAGACAGGAGGATTCTTCCACCTCGACCATCACCTCTCCCAGCTCACTCTCACTTCCATATACACTACACTCACTCCTCCTAGCATGGAGCTCATCCCGAGGGGCTCGACCAGGAGGATCTATTCTCCTGGATCGTCACTGACTTGACCGTCGGAGCGCCCCCGCTGGAATCTCCGGCCTGGGTCACTAACGTTGTTTCTTGTAGGTCCCGAGGCACCGGAGGCATCCCGAGTAGACGGATGCATGACCCTCGACGCCACCAGCAACTACGGGCTACGACGATCCGGACGGCAACACATTTAATTTACATTGAAATACCAAAAAAATTTTGAGGCAACTTTGATTCGAGGCATATAAAAATCAGAATCATCCCCTTCTTTACATTAACTAATAAAGGATATTTCTGTAATATGATATTAATACATTAAAAATAAAATAAAATGATACTAATATATTATAAAATAATAAATAGATATTTAAATAATAATATATTAATTTATTAATAAAATGAATCAATGTGGCAATTGTGTTATATTGGATATAGGTATACTCAAAAGATTGTCAATTCGAACCTAATCCATTTATTAAATAGGTCAAAAATTTAAATCTGAACCAAATCTATTTATTAAACAGGTAACCCGACTCGATCTATTTAACGAGTTTATTAAATGGATGAAATTAGGTTCAACAGGTTAAACATGTTAAATAAAATCTTAATAGGTTAAATGGGTTAAATATATCAAGTTAAATAAATCGGAAACATATTAATTAAATTTTAAATAGATTACATAGATCTTAAACATATTATTTAATCCAATCTCACCTAACCTGATCCGAATATTAAATAAATTAGCTATATGAAATCTAAATATAATTTAAATATTAAATAAATTAAATAAATAAACCTATTTATGATATAAATTTGTTTAGCATAAATTTAAATATGTTTATAACAGATCAAACATGAATCAAAGTATATTTTACCAGCTTTAAGATTATAGTTGATTATGAACTAATAAAAATATTTATTAATAAAATAAATATTTTATAAATTAATAAATAAATATTTTATAAATTAATAAATAAATATTTTATAAATTAATAAAATATATTAATTTTAAATAATTATTTATTTTTAAATAAAATATGTATCCTGCGTGCGGTAAAATGCGAGTACCTGGTAATTTTCGAATGCCAATTCCCAAATCATTGTAACGGTAAAATGAGAGTACCTGGTAATTTTTAGTTCGGTTCTGTTTTAATGGAAAAATAATGCGGTTACTTAAAATCTTTCCCCATGTCGCCTCGCGTCGTTTCCGCGTCTGATACATGTCATTGTCGATGTCTACGTGCGTGATAGAAAGCTGTAATCCAAAACGCCGAGAATTGAAATGTGATATCCACGAGGCCACGTTGGCCAGGCGTAACTCGGGCCCAGGAGAAATTATATCCTACAGCGCGTGCACCACGTGACCCTGCACGCCATCAATCACAGCCGCTCGTTTTCGTAGCGGTGCATTGAGATGAGCGTTTAATTGAAGGATATAATTCCCCGGACCCGAAGACACCTGTTGTTATTTATCCAACGGTTCGGATCGACCAGAGCACTCCGTTACCGGGCAACTAACACGGAGCGTTGATGCGAGGAATGGGAAAAAGAAAAGAAAAAAGGATCGAAATAAAGGGGCAGAGGAAGACCGGTGGGCTGTCCCTTGTTAATTAATCACCGAGGAACTCTCAGGTCTCCTGCGTGAGGGGAAGCAGAGAGAGAAGGAAAGAAAGAAAGAAAGAAAGAAAGAAGATGAGCGAGGAGGAGGGGAAGAGCAGGGGTGAGATGGGCGATCACCACCACCATCACCAGCAGTACGGCACGTTCCAAGGCGCTCCCCACTATCCTCAGCCGCCGGCGATGGGGTTCCCCCAACCCGCTCCTCCTCCTGGCGTCGCCGGCTCGTCTCCTCCCCCAACTTCCGGCGTGCCCTACTACTCTCAAGGTTACCAGGCCGTCCCAGGTACATCTTTTCTTGATCTGAATTTTCTCTGTCTTACTCCCTTTCTCGAGGTCAGGGTTTTTTTTTTTCTCCTCTTTTTTAATTCTCTCTCCCTTGTTTCAACCTAATCAGGATTAATTGCTCTAATAAGCTCTTTATGTGTATTTCTTGCTGGAAGGTTGAAGCAGATGATGGGACCTAGGAATTCTTGAAATTTTTTTGCGAATTTTCTAGGAATATGCACTTGATTTTCCTTTTCCTTTCGTGGAACGATTTGTATTCGATAATTGGTTGCTTGTTTGGTCATATTAGGGTTCTTACATACATTGACAAAAGATCGTTAGTATCATTAGCCCCGTCGGGACTTCGGTGGTTTTGTGTGACCTCTTTGTAAAGGGAAAGGCCATTAGATGGCACTGTTTTGGAAATAATATAGCAACAAGGATCAGTTAGCTTAGATCCCGATGTGACGAATATGGTATCCGGCTCGTTGGTTTCTTCTTTCTATTTCTTCCTTCTATTTCTTTCGTGGCAATTATACAAATTTCATTCCAAAAAAAAAAAAGGAGAGACAAGCTGCTGTGGGCAAACTTCAGTACATGACTAGAATTACAATCAGTCTTCCAGTTGGCATTCTTCTGACCAGATGTGCGTGCAATTTGATGTCTCTAATTTATTGCTACTGCTTCGAGTATTAGCCACAAATTAGTCTGCACTACTGCATGGCTATGTCTCAAACTGTCCATGCTTTTGCAGCAAGCATATCTGCCCATGGTAAAGAATCCCCTGGACTGCACTTAACTTCCACATAGAAGTCCACCAGTTTGCTGTCTCTTTCAAGATAAATTACATCACTTATATTTTTGGCTTTAGTAATTTCTTTGCATTGATCAACAGTAATACAGTGAAGCTTTGCTCTCATAACTACTAGGTTTGAAACCGTTCTACTGGAGAGAAATTCCACTGGAGCGCCCTTAGTAATATCTTGCAATCTCTGAAAATCTAACTAATTCCAGATTGTAGGCCTACTCCAAGCCTAGCCAGTTGACAATAACTTCTTGTAGGCATTGATGTTGCACCTGTCTGCTTATGTACAAATCCAATATTTTGCAGATTGCGATGCCTGCCCAAGACACATTTAGAGATGAAATATGTTCAGTCTCGATATTCAATATTCACCTATTTTTCTCTCTGGGTGTGAATACAGTTTAAAGTAGATTATCTATGGCACAATACAGTTTTTGTTGCAAGTTTTGGGCAACGCAGTTTTCAGTTGTTTTTGCAAGTCTTGGGCAATACAGTTTAAAGTAGATTATCTCTATGCAAGATCTCTATGTGCCTATAAATTTTTTCGGTAAGAATAATAATCTTGTACCTAGAAATTATATTGTATCCATGTTCATTGTTTAGGAATGTTATGCATGTTTCGTACAAATTCATATTATTCAAGTCTACTTAAGCCCTTTTCACTTACAACGGTGATGCCTAATGGGCCTAGTGTTGGAGTTAAGACTGTTATAAGTCTTGATCAGGTTGATTTTTGAGGGTTTATTTTTGAGACCTTGAATGAGTTGGCTGTACTAAGCTCAGGGCCTAGAATTGTCCAAAGATAATGGGCCTTAAATACTTATTAATCTAATGATGTTCAGGACAAAACCCTACCAGAGTTATAGCATCACTCGTATAAAAGAGAGATCTTTGGTTTTCTCAAAGCAAAGAGGGGAAAAACCTACTTTCAATTATTACTTTGAAAATTCCTTTATTTTATCTTTTCTAGTCAATTAATATTCAATTAGAGAAGAAAGTCCTCTCTCCAATCAGGCTATTATGTTTTGTTTGTTAATGATACCTTACAATTTCTTCAAACATAAATTAATGAACCAATTATTTGTTATTTTTTAAAAATGTTGAGAGAAGCACTTGCAAAAGACATTTTAATTCTCTATTAGTGATGGTGCTTTTCAAAATCTCTAACCAGTTTAGGATGTTATTATGATATACTGGAATGCAGTGGCAGTTCTCTTTTTGTATGCAATATTATATGCTGAAACACAATTATCTGTAGATATGGTGCTTATGTACATGTTACCTTGTTGTCCGGCAAATTTTCAGCTTTCTTGCGATTGCATTTTTATTTTTCCCTCGTTGAATCCAAGGAATATAGGTGTTTAAATCCCCAAACAAAAAGAAATCATTATATCTCGCCATGCTAAGTTTGATGTACAGAAGCTTTATGATTGCCTCAAATACTGTCAGCAACCCAGTTGCAAGTTGCGCCTATGTCTTTGCATACCTGAATGAATGCAAGGGATATAGTTATTTTAATCCTCAAACCAAATAGTTGCTTAATAAGGAGAAACTTTATAATCCATGCTTCGGTCAGACATTTGCTAAATATGTTTTGCATGAGACATTGCACATCGCAAAATTCTCATTATTTTGTGATTGATATCACAAGGTTGGGCTTTTATGACAAGTGCACTTTAAGTTGTTTCATGGATTAAGTGATTTTCATGTGTATTCGGGGCTGTATTTCTCTATGTCTAGACCGTAAATCACGAGTAGTTATCTGAATGTCAATTCCATGTGCTTACTTGTCTCTGTATTTATGATTTTTTTCAAGGTTATGCACCAGTTGTTGAAGGAAGACCTTTAAGAGAGCCACGTCTCCCTTGTTGTGGCTGTGGTATTGGGTGGTTCTTGTAAGTAACTATGGTTTCTTTAAATCAAATATTGCCTTTTTTTTAATCTATTTAGTCAGTCAAAGCTTGTACAATGTTGCATGATTCATGATTAGTCTGCTGTCTTTCTTTTATATTTCTGTTGAGTATGATGCATCTATTCCCTGTGTTTTTAAGTGGTGCTTGTTTAATGGCAATATATTGGTTCTTTTTGAAAGGTTCATAATTGGTTTCTTTCTCGCGGCTATCCCGTGGTATGTTGGAGCTTTTCTTCTACTTTGTGCTAGAGTAGACTACAGAGAGAAACCAGGGCTTGTTACCTGCACAATTGCAGTAAGTAAAAACTTTCCTCTGGTATCTGTGTACAGTTTTTTAGGATGCATTCTAACTGTTTATCTTTATCTACTTGTTAGCTCATCCTTTTTGAAGTTCAGATACATGTTAGAAGCCGTCTACTTCTATTCGTGTCATTATTTCTTTAAAGGCAGGCTTGACTTTCACTTTTCATCAACCTAAAACAATTATGTCTTTAGAATCTGCGCTTTATCAATCTGTAGTCAAAGAACTTACTTCTTTACCATATGCAACCTAAATATACAAAATCTGAGTGCTATTGCTGGTACATTCTCATCTATAAGTGAATGAAGGAGATTTGATGATGGGCAGTTTGGTTTAAAGTTCAGTCTGTTTTAGGCCTGATGGAAGGCTTTTGTCCTATCCTCTGGTTGGACCACCTTTTTTGATGTTGGTGGTCATTTTTTTTGCAGAGGATAGTATCATATTTAACCTTTTTTTATGCTGGCGACACAAGTACCACGTGGAAGGCAGGTATTTGTTCAAGGATAATATGTTGGTTGTAATTATAAAGTTGGTAGCTCTAGTTGCACTGGATGTTCAGGTATAAAAAGTCGGCTATAAGGTGGCATCATATAAAGGCTATCTGAACACCTTAAGCTTTCTAGCTACTCTCTCTCTCTCTCTCTCTTTCTCTTGTGCACGTGCGTTCGCGGGGGTGGGGGGTTGTTGAGTAGTGATCTTTTCAGCATTCAGTGAACTTTATATATTTTTACATTTAACTTTATCTATTCTATCTATTCGGGTGACATACATTTTCTGTCTTGTGCTATGCAATTTAAGACTCTAATTTGTTTTTTTTCTTTTTGATTTTAACCATGTTTCGGGTGTTTTATTTAACTTTATTCTTTGGTTCTTGTCCTTAGACATACCTTCTAGAATATTGAAGTGATATAGTTATATGATTGAAAAGTCATTGCGTAGTCTATGCTGACATATGCAGCTTGGATGCAGTTTCATGAACTATAGTAGAAAATGCTTGAGAAATGGCTGTAAGTAAAGGGGGCTCAATTGATCTCAAGGATTGATGACTTGGGTCTTACAAAGGCGGACACCATTGAGTTGAAGTCTTGTGACGTGGCAAAACCTTATAAGCCTCTTTATCAATCATATACTTGAATTTTTTTAATATGTTAGATTTTAAATTGGACAGTTGTATTGATGTTCGATCCAGAATAGTTAATTATGAAACAATATAATGTTCTTGGTAGGTACTAATGCTGATGGGAATAGAGTTTAGGAAATATATGTTGAAAAGTCATTCACTGCTGAACAGTAGAACTTTGTGGGAAACAATAATGTTCTTGGTAGGTACTAATGCTGATGGGAATAGAGTTTAGGAAATATATGTTGAGAAGTCATACATTGCTGAACAAGAGCACGTTGTGGGTTATTGTAAGTTATCTTTTTTTTTTAAAAAAAAACAAATTGCTAAGATAGGGGGGGGGGGGGCAGGAATACAACAGCCCTTCCAAGGGAAAGGGAAGGTCTTACAAATTGGGCAATAGGAGACTGGAGGAATCAGTTTATCAACCACGTTCTCCAAGCTTGGATATTCCTATTTTCTGCACAGAAGTTTCCACTTTCTTACAAGATAGATGATTTTCCTTGCAAGTTCTTTTTTAGATGCAGCCTTCTTTGAGAACAGATGGTTGTTCCTCTCCATCCATAAGGACAAACAGTTTGACACATCCTGATTCCAACAGTTCTAATCTCCTTCACCACCGTCGTTCTTCTCCAGTCTGTCCAAAAGGAAAGCAGTGAAGAAGCTCTTCACTTAAGACCACATTGATTTTTCAGCTGTTTCCATATTGCCTAACAAAACAACAGTTAAGGAGGACATTACAAATTCTTCTAGGTGATTCTTATTCTTGATAGCCAGCCAAGAGAAGATTTTCACCTTCTCAAGAGTGCAGCTTTCCAGAGAGCTGAATAATAGGGAACAAAGCAGGACTATGTGTTTAAAAACTTGTAGAGAGAGCTGATAGAAATCAGGCCTCCTGTGTTTAAAGACTTGGAAGCTTCCAACTTCCATTTATGCCGGTCCTTTCATCTTTGGGAGAAATTTAGTATTTCCATTAGTTCCTCCCACTGCTGATGCTAGCTCCATGTCAAGAGTTGCCAAAACATGGGTTTCCAGATTCACTCCCTCTTATTTCCAGCAATGTGACAAAGCTTGATTTATCCGTACTGATTCATCATAATAGGAAGGATGTAAGGAACAAAATGGCTATTGTCCAATCCATGTCTCTTCACAAGACCTAATGTTTTTACCATCACCAAGGGAAAAGTTTAGAGCCTTCCAGCAAGGAGAAGCAATTTTCATTATATGTCCTCAAATAAAAGATAATGAAGAGCATTTTCTTTTATTCATGGGACCAAATCTTCATTGACTGTAGTTGGCTCTCCTAATAAGATCTCTCCAAGATGAATCTTTGCAGGTGAAGCTTCTCCAGCACCATTTGTTTAGGAGGGCGGTATTCATGCCAGTGAGGTTGTTAACACCCAGTTCCCCTTCTTCAATTCGATGTTTGAACACTGACAGAATAGATTTGGAGTTTGGATAAAACAGCATTAACTATCGCTGCCCTTCCAGTGATAGATAAGAATTTACCCTTCCAGCTAGTCAACCTTTTGTCAAATTTCTTTGGTTTAGAGGTGCAAAGAGGAAGAGCCACCAAGCAAATAATTTATTTGGTTTATACAAGGGTCCTTGTTATTTTGAGTAAACTTTGTCTCTTGATAAATAATTTGACTGTATTCTTTTGGAAAACGTGGAGATTTTCTTATGCTCAATGCAATCTGTTTTCATGTCATGAGCAGGCCATCGTTGCTGCAATCGCCATAATTTTTGGAGCAACAAAGGGAGCTGATGTTTGGTGATTCATAAGCAGCATGTTATTGCTCGTGTATGTAATTTATTCAACCCATGTGAGCTACCAGATGTTTATATATGTTTGGAATGTTGTAAGTTGTCGAGGGTATGAAAACTCCTGGTTTATGTATATCAGCAATTATCTGTTTGGGTATATCAGAAGTGACCAGTCTCATGTTTGAATCCTTTCATTTCCATTCTAGTGTTTTGTGAGACAATAAGTGGTTGTCTCTTCTTGTTTTTCATGCTTGCTTGCCTCTGGATGTACTGTTGTACTAAGTATCTTAGTAGCCTGAGAGCAGGTACTTTTATAAAGCTTGGCACATCATGGTGTCGATAAGCACAGGCCTTCCGCATCATGAGGCTCCCACCGGATCCGTCCTTGCTCCCCTTTTGATTGAAGCCAAGAGAGCATTAATCGCTTCAGGGAAAAATCCAAAACAAAACCTCCCAGACCAAAACCGAGGACAACGCCAGAATTGATGTACTCCGGTGTAGAAGCCTCTGGCGACTAGAAATGCAAATGGACGATAAGTTCTTATGATCGTTTGGAATCTCTTCGAGTATGAGAGCCTGTCTGCTATCCAAGTTGTCTCAGAGGATCTGCAGGTACGCCACTTTGAGAATCTTTCCGTCATTTTTAAGAATCTGCATTAATATTCGTAATATACCGTTTCACAGGGATCTTATTTAGAAAGTCAAATAAGTCGGAACGCGAAAGCATCATGCCCCACAACAAAAGGGTCAAGGCCCAGCTGTTTAGCTTTTCTTAGACCTTCCGGATATTTGCCGCTACCGCTAGAGTCCTGCTCAATCTTCGTAGTTAACAGCATGGTAGTTAACAGAAGGGTAAATCTTTGTGCAACCTCATGTGGTGCAGCAAATTTAACGTGGCCCGTTATTAGTTCACCCGTATCAAAAATGGTATGACGGGATGGGATACGTATTCTCTGAGAGGATGGGATGGGATACGTATTCTCTAGGATAATGTAATCTGATATCGTCGTGTCTACAATCATTTCAAGCCCGGCAATATTCTCTGAGAGGATGGGATGGGATACGTATTCTCTAGGATAATATAATCTGATATCGCCGTGTCTATAATCATTTCAAGCCCGGCAAATAATCATTTTGTCCTTATTTTTTTCAGAAGAGGTTACGATACGAAAGATCGATTCTTATTTTATAAATAGAAAAAAAAATTTTATTTGCATCATGACACTCAATCCCAAAGTTCGTTCCATTATTTTTGGATATCTCAGAGACTTTCATTTTATATTTTTGCTCATCTTCGTGGTCGAGAAGTCGCTGGTGAGCTTCCAGAGCATATCTTCCTTCAACGTTTGATGCGCTTCGAAATTTTGAGAAAATGAATAAAAGTGGTTTTGTATTTCAACGCAGACAGAGATGAACACAAAAATAACGCAAGAAGGAAATGTAGATGGAGGAAAGTGGTTTTGTATTTCAACGCAGACAGAGATGAACACAAAAATAACGCAAGAAGGAAATGTAGATGGAGGAAGAAAGCACTGCAATCGTTGTTTATTCAGGAGGGGATGGGATCTCCTTAAGATCCGATGTTTATTCAAGAGGGGATGGGATCTCCTTAAGATCCGTCCTAAAAGATGCTACAGAAGCAGAAATAGGTAAGGAAAATTTTTTATTCCTGCTTGGAGTTGACATTTGGCATGTGAATTTTTATTTTACAATTTCTGCATTGGTGTTGTAGTTTTTTAACTGGAATAAGGAAAATTTTTATTCCTGCTTGGAGTTGACATTTGGCATGTGAATTTTTATTTTACAATTTCTGCATTGGTGTCGTAGTTTTTTAACTGGAGTAACCTAGATTTTAAACTAGAGTGTTGTAGGTTTTAAACTAGGATGTCGTATGTTTTAAATTAGGATATCATAATTTTTGTTTCACTATTTTAATATAAATTTTTGAAATTTCTCTACAAAGGGATGTCACGATATTTTTATAAAAATATTAAGTCTTCATAGTATAAAATTATGACACCATATTTCAGAAATTTCGACATCCAAGTTCAAAACCTACGACACCTTAGTTAAAGTATGATACCCATGCATAAATTATGAAATAAAAGTTTGTAACCCTTATACTTCTAATACATATGAATCATGGCTTGTTTTATAATTTCCAGAGTGTCATAAAATTGTCACGGATGCTATAACATTATTCAAAATGATCAAAACAATATTACGATATTCAAGTTTAAAATCTACGACATCCTAGTTAAAAAACTATGACACACATGCAGAAATTATAAAATAGAAGTTTGTAACCCCTTTACCTCTAATACATGTAAACCGTGGCTTGTTTTATGACTCTCAAAGTGTCATAAAATTATCACGGATGTTATAACATTACTCAAAATGACCAAAACAATATTACGATACTCAAGTTTAAAATCTATGATACTCTAGTTAAAAAACTACGATACCTATGCAGAAATTGCAAAATAGAAGTTTGTAAACCCTCAACTTCTAATATATGTGAACCATGGTGTGTTTTATGACTCCCAGAGTATCATAAAATTGTCACGGATGCTATAACATTACTCAAAATGGTCAAAACAGTATTATGACACCCAAGTCAAAATCTACGACACCCTAGTTAAAAAACTATGACACTTATGCAAAAATTATAAAATAAAAGTTTGTAATCCCTCTACCTTTAATACATATGAACCGTGACTTGTTTCATGACTCCTAGAGTGTCATAAAATTATCATGGATGCTATAACATTACTCAAAATGGCTAAAACAGTATTACGACATCCAAGTTTAAAATATACGATATCTTAGTTAAAAAACTATGACATCCATGCATAAATTATATAATAGAAGTTTCTAATCCTTTTAGTTTTAATACATGTAAACTGTGGCTTATTTTATGACTTCCAAAATATCATAAAATTACCACAGATGCTATAACATTACTTAAAATGGCCAAAATAATATTACTACACCTAAGTTCAAAATCTACGATACTCTAGTTAAAAAACTACGACACCCATATAGAAATTATAAAATAGAAGTTTGTAACCCCTCTACCTCTAATATATATGAACCTGGCTTGTTTTATGACTCACAGAGTGTTATAAAATTGTCATGGATTCTATAACATTATTCAAAATGACCAAAATAGTATTATGACATCCAAGTTCAAAATTTACGATATCCTAGTTAAAAAACTGCAACACCCATACAGAAATTGTAAAATAGAAGTTTGTAACACCTCAACCTCTAATACATGTGAACCGTGGCTTATTTATGACTCCTAGAGTATCATAAAATTTATTGTTTACAATTTATTGCTTAACTTATATTTATGTTTTACTTATGTTTAGGTGATCTTACAATAGTTCGGCTGCCTAGAGTAAAGGCTTCACAATTATTTAAAAATCATTGCAAGCCAGCAGTGTATGTTGAACAAGTTTGGAAGATAGATTTTTCTAGTCTTCATTTAGAAATCACTCAGAAGACTCCTTTCAATGCGTTCGTTGACATGTAACCGTTTGTTGTCAATGGGCATCTATTAGCTAAAATTATTAGATGCTACAAAGGAGGTGACAAGTTTATTTTTTATGGCAAGAAACTTACATTTAGCATTGAAGACGTGGCCCTGATTTTAGGTCTACCATGCCACGGAAAGAAGATTGCAATGGAAGATCAAGATAAGAAGAGTAGGTTATTCAAACGATTTGGAAAGAAATTAAATCTACAGAATAAATGGCTGGAGAAGCTAATAGCACAACTACATTCATTAAACTTACAAGAGGATGTCGAGGACACTGTGAGATTATGGATTGCATATATGTTCACAATATTCTTGTATCCAAAGTCAAATCAATCTTATCCAAGATATATCATTCCTTACTTGGATGATTTATCCCAGCTGGGTTAACTCGACCGGGCTTCCATAATAGGAGAGTTGACTCTTATATCACTCATAGATGCTGTTTTTTACTTGAGATCCGAGGAACCAGTCCTAACCAAGAGAAGTGACAAAGTTAGGAGGCAGCCAACCCTGTATAGGTGTATAGCTACTCTGGTAGTAAGTATCATTAATATACAGAAAAAGTGTAATTATATTTATTTTTAACATTCCATATATTTATCGTACATGATTATTATGTACAGGTTTCGTTCCTCGAATATAGTACCTTAAGAGCTCCAGCACATCCAAATAAACTACCTAGACTATTAAAATGATATGACAGCCAAGTGAAGACAAAAATTGTTCAGCTTGCAAACTTGCAGCCTTATGAGTTGGTAAATAAAGATATTTTTTCATTACAACATTAATGAATTGTATATCATTATGATAATATAAAGTTATTTTGTTATTGTTCTTGGCTTGCAGGTGGAGGGAACCATTGAGCCTATGACAAAAAATAGTGGCTTCTCACTAAAGAAATAGTAACAGAGCATCCCCCCAAAACAAAAGTTATGAAAGCTGTGCACAGGTGAGGGCTGAAGTTGAAGAGATAAAGAAGAGGCTTGCGATAGTTGAAACCCTCTTTAGTTCATTAATAAATAAAGATACCAATGCTAATAAAGAAGGGCATAAAGGGTTGGAGGGAGATGATATTGAGGTTGAGGTGGAAGAAATTTTAGATGAAAAATTAAAGGACACCCTTATAAGTGAGGAAGCTGAGGGGAAGAAAGAAAAATCTTAGATTCTTTCACATATCAAGATGGTAAAAAAAAAACCTAGACTATAAAAGGCCTCCCAAATCACAACGGATTTTGCTTTCGAAACATGCCAACTAAAAAAAAAGACGAAGATAGTGGGCACATTTTAGCTCGTCGAATCAAATTTGAATCTTCAAATTGAAGATGATGAAAATTTGATCAACACATTTTTGAAAGGAAATATGAACTCGTAAATTATATCTATTTTTTCTATTATGTATGCTACTTTATGGTCGAAAATGTATAATATCTTTCATGTTCATTAGTTTCAAAGAAGTCATCTATAGCAATAAATTCGGTGGCATTATCAATAGGAAAAACCTTTTTGATCTGCTAAATAATGACATGATAGTTGATGATGTAAGTAATAGAGTATTACATAATTTTGTTCTTAATCTTTATGTATGTTATGATATATTTTTTAATAATCATTATATTTATTTTCAGAATTTTATGAAATCAAGTTACTTTTAATTAATCAGTTTATATTGTATTGACAGATAATTGATGTCGGGCAGGAGTTCATTACAAAGAACTGGATAGAGAATCAAGAAAGATATCATAAGAGTATAATTGCACCCGTAATGACCTCCGGCATGTGCCTAACAGCAGCATCATCATATCATAAACTTGCTAGAATAGCCGGGAATATGATTTTTGATGGAGTCAGTGCAGAAGATAAGAACGAATTTCGGTTTCTCTTCACCATCATAAACTCGGACAATTGCCACTGACACCTGGTAGCGGTTGACATGCAAGAAAATATTTTGATGCATCTGAATTCAATAAAATGCAATTTCAATTACAAAGCAAATATAAGAAAGTTGCACAAGATACTAGGTCCAATATTCCATATATTTTGTTACAATGCTAAGGTAACGAAATGGTCCATGCGAGAGATTAGTGATTACCCTTCCCAACCAACAAGATCACTGGACTGCGGTTTGTATTGTTTGAAATACATGAATTTTATTGTTCACAGGGATAGGCCTGATACTTGGAATTTCACAGAAAAAGATATAAGCGTGTACTGCCACAAGTTAGCAGCAACAATTTTGAGAGAGAGCTTGAATCAGAAGATTGATAGTGCTGTTAAAAATTAGCATGTAAAAGTAAATTTTTTATTATATACTTTTTCTTTTTGATTCATGCACTTTTATAATATGTTACACAAATTTGTAACTCAATTATTTATATTTTAAGCATCATTCCCAAAAGAAAACTTCTGTAATTCATTAAAATAGTAATGTTTTGAATATCATTATCTTATTACATGTAGTTATATATTTTTGATGTTATGTTTATTTCTAGAATGTCAAATTTTTGCAATGCTGTGATGATGGTATAAAGAAATATTATGTTTCTTGACAGGGTGTCGTAGTTTTTAAACTTGGATGTCGTAATATTTGAACTAGGGTATCGTAGATTTTGAACCGGGATGTTATAGGTTTTGAACTAGGGTATCATAATATTGTTCCAAGTTATTTGATTGATCCTAGAGCACCCGCGGTAATTTTTGTCACTCTAGGAGTCATAAACCAAGTCAATGATAACAGGTATTACGGGTAAAAGGAATTGGAAATATTTTAATTTATGTTTTCTGCATGGTTGTAGCATTTGAACTAGGATGTCATAGATTTTGAACTAGGGTGTCGTAACTTTTGAACTAGGATATTGTAATGCTGTTCCAGGTTATTTGATCGATCCTAGAGCACCCATGGTAATTTTTGTCACTCTAAGAGTCATAAACCAAGCCAATGATGATAGGTATTACAGATAGAATGGATTAAAAATATTTTAATTTATATTTTCTCCATGGTTGTAGCATTTGAACTAGGATATCGTAGATTTTGAACTATGATATCGTAACTTTTGAACAATGATGTCGTAATACTGTCCAAGGTTATTTGATTGATCCTAGAGCACCCGTGGCAATTTTTGTCATTCTAGGAGTCATAAACCTAGCCAATGATGATAGGTATTAAGGGTAGAAGGGATCAGAAATATTTTAATTTATGTTTTCTGTATGGTTGTAGCTTTTAAACTAGGGTGTTGTAGGTTTTGAACTAGGATATCATAACTTTTGAACTAGGGTGTCGTAATATTATTCTAGGTTATTTGATTTATCCTAGAGCACTCGTGGCAATTTTTTTCACTCTAAGAGTCATAAACAAGCCAATGATGATATGTATTACGGGTAGAAGGGATTAGAAATATTTTAATTTATATTTTTTGCATGGTTATAGCATTTGACTAGGATGTCATAGATTTTGAACTAGGGTATCATAACTTTTGAACTAGGATGTCGTAATACACATATTTATTATAATTCTATTATCCATGTTTTAGTATTTGTCTACTTAAAGTAGTACCAAAATTCACATTTGAAAATAAGCAGATTCAATAATATTTTCAATACATCATGTTTTAAATTTCTCCAGATAATCTAAATATATACAAGACTGTACATATACAGGACTATACGACAATTCAGCATTTTATATCCTCTTCTGTGTTAGTTGATTGTATACATAAGCATCAAATTCATCTAAAAAAGGATCAGAAGATGGTACACTGTATTCAATTACTTGTTCTGGTACTTCCACTATAATATGGGAAGTTTGTCTCTTGCTAGTACTACCTCTTTTTTCATTTTGCATAGGAGTATCAATAGAAGCCTTATCCATATTTTTTCTTGATCTCTTTGATTTCTTCTCGACTCCACTCTTAATTCTATTATCTCTTGGATGACCTTTCATAATAAGTTGGTCATGATCTTGGATTAAAAGTTCCGTGCTTTGTTTAGCTGCACAATTAGTATCTACAGCTCTTCTGAATAATGGTGTAAGATCTTCCATCACTAAATTGAATACATCTTTAGACATGGAGGCTATCTCTGCAAGCTTCATCATCCGATGACTCATCAAAGCATATCTATGATCAATAAAATATAATATTTGTATTAGAATTTCATGATATATGATAGGTTTTTGAAAAACATAAAATAAGACATCTGATTTTAAATGATTTCTTGAGTACGTACCATGATTTTCGTGTACTTTTATCATAAAATTGAGTGTTGCATTCGAGATCGTCGAATTGGTATTTCATGTTCTTGTACCATCTATTCAACAAGTATTTATATAGAATATGAAATACATCGTTTTGATGAAGAACCAATAAGGCATGTCTACACAGGTAACCCTTGTATTGAAAAGATCCACACTGGCATTTAACATCCTCCAAAGTTTTGTCATATGAAACTTCATAATTTTTTATAATCTTCTTCTTGATTCCATCAATTTCAATTCTTTCAAATGATTTAACAGAATATACATCATGGTTGTCAAATTCTTTAACTAATTTGACATTTGATACAACCATTTCAAGGATCTCATTCTGAAATTTGTTGAATATATACTTTGTATATTTTCCAGCTGCTTGCCTCTCAAAAGGAGAGGATGTCTTTAGGAAAGCATTTGTTTGTAATATTTTATTATCTTCCTCATTTTCTGCTTCATAACTTTTCTCCAAGGTATCTTCATAGTTATCGATGAACTTTTTGAGCATAGTCTTGGAGTTTATAAATCCATCAAAGAAGTGATTGATGCTCTCTCTCCTTTATAAAGTTGACATCCCTGTTCATAAATTTTTAAAAAATAGAAGTATTAAAGATAAAAAGTTTGTTAAAAATTTTTAAAAAATGAACATTAATCAATCATAATGACTAACAAACCTGCGAAGAATATATCTTTAAGATAAACTGGAACCCATTTATCCTGACATTTATATATGTCATTTAACCAATATACAGCCTTGCATTCTACATATTTCTTCATTAAATATGCCCACCTTTTCTCAAAAGATACTATGGTAACTGAATCATATATGTCCTTTTCAAGCTTTATCATAAATTTGGGATTTGTAGTGTAAATATAGCCAATTTTTTCAGGAATCTTCTTCCATATATGCCAAAGATAAAATCTATATCGTGCATTGAAAAAAACATCCTTAACAGCAGCCTCAATTGCCTTATCTTGATCAGTTATGATAGCATTAGGTGGTTGACCACCATTTGCATCTAACCATGATTGAAATACCCATTTAAATGTCTCAATCGTCTCATCTGATAATAACGCACAACCAAGCAATATGGACTGTCCATGATGGTTGACTTCGACAAATGGACAAAAGGGCAATGGATATGTATTTGTCAAATAGGTTGTGTCAAAGGTTAGTACAGCACTAAAGTAAGTGCCTGCCAATCTTGACCTAGGATGGATCCAGAAAACAGTCCTGAGCTGTCCATTATCATTCAGGTCCAAAATATAAAAAAATTGGATTTTTAACTTGTATTTATGTGAAATGGATTATCATTGACTGTGTATCTCCTTCTTTTAGCTTACTATGACGTTCTCGATAGATAAAATTATGAGCAACCTTTTATGTGAAATCTAATTATCTTTTACCTATTTCTTTCTAGCCATGACAGAATATATTTGACTTGTGAGAATATTCACGGCATGTAAATTGCTGATCTCTGTCTTTTCTGGTATGCTGATCCTCTTATGGGATCGTAGATAACTAGTTGATGATATGGACAGCTCATGGTTATGTTTTAGAAAAATATCAACCAATATCCACTTACCATTTTTAGAATTTAGTCTTGCTTTTATTGAAGCCTTATAATCAATTTTGCTAGTATCCTTAGGATTCATGGAGTTATCAATTTTTCTAGATTTTTCTTGCCTCCAACATGCCAGGTGCTTGAAGCATATTTCTTTGTTATTATTGGACCTACTACATACTGTTATGATTCCAAAACCTACTTTCCTTGCATATCCATTGTAGAAATTGTATAAATCATTTGCAGAATTGAACTCCATTCCAATTTTAGGATCAACATACTAGTTTTATATAATTGTGGTGATAGGAGAAGGTGCTTTTTTTTGAACAACATCATCATCCTCATCCAAACAATCATCTTAAATTTTTTTTCAGATTTCTAATTTTAACGCCATATATACAAATATCTGCATTAAAAATCATAAACATTAATATACATAGTTTTAGATGACATTTTATCTATAGCATAATAAATAATAAGTTATGCATTGGATAGAATATGACACGACAATGCGATAATGTGGGCATAGAACCAAATATTTCTAAATATAGAAATTTAAACTTATAACATCCTAGTTAAAAGATTACGATACCCGATCATAAAACATGAAATTAAATATAGTAACCCCTATTATCTAGAGAACTTATCACTTGTGGACTGAGTTATGACTCCTAGGATGTCATAACATACTACGAATGCAAAAGGATGACAAATATATGCTGAAATAGTATTACGACATCCCAGTTCAAACACTATGATATCCTAGTTATAAACCTAATATTCCTGCATAAAAACTTAAACCAGATATTTTGATTCTCCATAACAGAAGTGTTTCAGTATGCATTACTGATATATGATACCCACAATGTAATAAAACTCTTTGAGAAAACTTGAGTATCAAAAACTTTGAAACATGAACAACTCGGTACAAAATAGAAAATGAAAATTTTTATTCTCCATCATGGAATATTTCAACAATACATTGGCTTGAATAAGATTGTCAGGTTGTGATAAAAAGATCAAAAGAAAAAAGATTTAAAAAAAATGAGTTTTCATTGAACGACATCCTAGTTCAGAAATTACAACATCCTAGTTCAGAAGTTACGATACACTGTTAAAAGATTACGACATCCAATCATAAAACATGAAATTAAATATAGTAACCCCTACTACCTAGAGAACCTATCACTTGTGGACTGAGTTATGACTCCTAGGATGTCATAACATGCTACGGATGCAAATAGATGACAAATATATGCTAAAACAGTATTACGACATCCCAATTCAAATACTACAATACCCTAGTTATAAACCTAACATTCCTGCATAAAAACTTAAACCAGATGTTTTGATCCTCCATAACAGAAGTGTTTCGGCATGCATTGCTGATATATGATATCCATAATATAATAATTTTTTTTGAGAAAACTTGAGAATTAAAATTTTGAAACATGAATAACTTGGTACAAAACAGAAAATAAAAGCTTTTATCCTCTGTCATGGAACATTTCAACCATGCATTGGCTTGAATGAGATTGTTAGATTGTGATAAAAAGATACCCCAGTTCAAATACTCTGACACCCTAGTTATAAACCTAACATTCTTGCACAAAAACTTAAACCAGATATTTTGATCCTCCGTAACAAAAGTGTTTCGGTATACATTGCTGATATATGATACCCACAATATAATAAAATTCTTCTGAGAAAACTTGAATATCAAAAACTTCAAAACATGAACAACTCGATACAAAATAAAAAATGAAAGCTTTTATCCTCCATCATGGGATATTTCAACCGTGCATTAGCTTGAATAAGATTGTTAGATTGTGACAAAAAAACCAAAAAGAAAAAAGATTTTAAAAAAAATGAGTTTTCATTGAACGACATCCTAGTTCAGAAGTTACGACATCCTAGTTAAAAGATTATGACATCCGATCATAAAGCATGAAATTAAATATAGTAACCCCTACTACTTGGAGAACCTATTACTTGTGGACTGAGTTATGACTTTTAGGATGTCATAACAAGCTACGGATGCAAAAGGATTACAAATATATACTGAAATAGTATTACGACACCCAGTTCAAACACTATGGCATCTTAGTTATAAACCTACGACATCCCAGTACAAAAATTTAAACTATATTTATTATCCCCTCCTATTAGGAATACCTATAACCTGTGGACCGAGTTATGACTCTCAGAGTGTCATTAACTTTCTCTAACTACCAAAATAGCTGGTGTAATAAAGGAACTATAAAAAGAAAACTAAACAAGATTTTATGAAAGCTTGGTTTACTTTCTGTCAGAGATGATATTTTGTCTTGAATATATAGAAAAACTCTTCGATAGCTTATTCCAACCTCGGATCAAAACAAAAGAAGTCTTTGGTAGCTTATTCTAACCTCGGACCAAAACAGAGCACTTTTTCAAAGAGAGGAAGAAGCTGTATTTATATTTAAAAGTTGATTTCCGTGACAAGACTCTCAGAGCATATTTTAGAGTAAGGGAGATTCTTTTTCAACCTTTACTAATTTCTTGGACAAAAACCAAAGCATGTTTCAGACTGAAATATTTACCAAAATCCAAGCAAGATGATGGAAAAAAATGGACTGAAGGGAAAGGATATTTTGGTCTGGATAAAAATTTTAAATAAAAGTTGAACGGTAATTAATGCTAGTTACGCTCAACTTATAACCTATTATACGCCCTTTCCCATCATGCCATTTTGGATACAGGTGGACCAATAGAAAAAGGCGGTGTGGGCCATGTTGGATTTGTTGCACCGCATGCGGTGCCAAAGACTTACTCTAACCACAAATATATTGTAGTAACCCAGATATTGGGCTCCTGGACTGGTTTGAAGCAGCCTTCCTAGATACTGCTGTTGATTCGAATAAACTTCAGGATAATTTTTGGGCTTGGACATGAGTATATGGAATTGGCTAAGAACTTTTTGGAGCTGAATGGACTTGGAGTTGAGCGAATAGATAGGACTGGAATGACGTACTCATCATTTGGTGAAGAAGAACTGAGTAATTTTTTTATCGTCTAATATTTTTCAATGAAGTAGGGGCCTTTATGATCATCTCAAAAGGGATATCTACTATGCTAGTCTTCCCCCGTCCCTCGCTTTTTCTTATCAAAGAAAAAAAGAAAGCAGCCCTCCTCTTGATTTGCACATGCCTTTCACATGCTAGAGGAGAAGAGGGAGTCTTCTTCCTTCCGAACTCCATCGAATGCTCGGATCTTAAAGTAACACATATTCAAGCCAAAAATCCTAGGACTTTGTTTATAAGGCCGATCTCCTTCTCTATTGGACAGGACCACTAGAATTCCAAGCAGTTGCCATCGGTTCTAGGGATTTTGCCAAGTTTTGCCCTAGTTTTGCCACATGAAAAAATCATCGGTTTGTCCTGTAAAGTCTCACTAAGCTTTTGGAGGCTTTTGGTGACCTACTTGGGATCACCATGGTAATCGAGGGGCAGGGAGGAGGAGGATTCGAGCATGAGTGATGATGCTAAACCGATTGAGGCCATTGAGGGCTAGAAGGGTGGTGGCGAAGCAAGTGACGCACTCACCATTTTCGGCGACAACCTCAAACTCCAACATGTTGGCAATTTGGGGCCATGCCAGAAAGTTTGGCCACTAATCCCACCATTGGAGAGCATTTCGCCAATGGTGAGGCACAAGTAGTCTATCCAAGATGTCGGTGCCATCCTGTGTTGCCAGATTCCCCACTTGAGCACCTCCTCCCACAACAATAGCCGCCTATGGTGGAGAATGCGCAGACGAGCTCCATGGGGTGGCCGAGCAAGATGTCGAGGACAAGGCCACCATCAAAAATGGCCTAGCCATTGACGAAGTGGCTGTTATCATGGACCGGCATTATGCCTCCATGAGATTGGGGGGATTGGGGGATTGGGGGAGGTCGAAGGAGGGAAAATCAAAAAATCCAAAAACCCTAGTTTCAACTTTCAATACAAAAATATTTTTGTATTAGGGCACTCGGCAGTCGGCACAAATCCCAATCTGTCTTGCACTCCTACTTGTGGGCTAGGCCCAACACGAAGAGGTGGCAATGTGGCCTAGTGAGTTATAGGCTTATGGGCTGCAACCTTATAGATTATACAACCCAACTTGATTTGATCCATTTAGATCCATATATTAAATGGATTAAATAGATTAAATAGGTCAAGGGCCTGAAACCTGAATCCAATCCAAATATTAAATGAGTTAAATAGGTTGACCTATTTACGATCTAAATCTATTTAAGATAAGTCGAACGTGAGTCAGGTTGGCAGGTTGGGCCATATTTTGCCACTCCTAGATAAAATGACTAGTACAAGTAATGCTCCAAAATGGACGACTTTAGTTTTTCCCAAGTTTAAAAAGGACAGAGTGTGATGTGGACTCGATCAAAAGGAGTCAAAGGAGGCTTTTTAGTGGGATGCACGAAGAGGGAGAGGGGTCTTGTTTCCTTGTTATGCTTGCAAATGGCTGAAAAGGCACTAGGAGATGTCAACTTAAAGAAGGAAGCCATGGGTTGGTTCCTCACGTGATTGAAGCACGATTTACGGCAAAAAAAAAAATCAATCTAATGGCCCATGTTTAATCCATCTTGATGTAGGATGTTCTGAGCTTGATTTCCAGGATTTCGAGATGATTTGAGATCTAAAAACCCCAAAAATAATTTTAGGAGTCCTACTAGAAGTCTAACCCCCCAATTCTATACTGATTCGGTCTTCACCAAGTTTTATTTAAAGGACCCCTAGGTTACAAAAGAAACCATCTATGAGAGGGAGAGGTGCGATACAGGATAGACAGCTTAGTTTTGGATTACAGGTTGGCCTCTAAGAGTGAGATTCACTAGAGGAGAAGTTCTATCTCCTATGCCATCTTTATCCCTATACCAAACTCTAAATCAAGATCTAGAGATGAAGAAAAAAAGGAAGACCAATTTGCTCAATGGAATATGGCGAAAGAGGGAGAAGTAACATTGACCATTTTCTCGATAAGACTGTGCCAATATATTCTAAATTTTTGTTACTGTTTTTATTTAGTTGTTCTTCTTTGTACTTAGATTTTATTTTTGATTAATGTAATATTTATTTTCATGTCCTTTAATTTATGTTCTTTATTTTTATGTAAGTAGATACTAAAATTTGATTAGCAGATCAAACATATCGAATTTAAATTCCTATTCTTTATTTTTTTTCATACTTTTTAATTTTATTTTTTGACATCAAATATTTTTTTAAAAAAATTAAAGATTTTAAATCATTCTAAATATTGTCTTCTCTATGGATTCAACATGACTCACTATGTTCTATGTATTTTTAATTTATTTAGAACTTAGATAAATTAAACTAATAGTTATGATGTCCTACAATAATATCATACCCTATCAGCTTCTACTGGACCAAGCTTCAAATGGTCTTGGAGAGTTTTTGTTGGATATCTATTCAATAAGTACACTGTCGTGTATATTGCTTCCATTCAAAAAGAATTTAGAAGACCTTTGTCTTTGAGCATAGATTTAGGCATCTCAAAAATAGTACAATTCTTTTGTTCGGGAACTCTATTTTATTCCAGTGTGTAGTCAATGATCAATTATCTTTGCAAACCAACATCTTCACACAACTTTTCAAATTTATTTGAGTTGTATTTACTATAGCTTGATCACTTCTTAGCATCTTGATGTAGTGCTCACTTTATCTTTTCATAAAATTTTTAACTTCTTGATGATAGTGAATGCCCCAAATTTATGTTTCATAAAGTATACCCATATCATTCTCGAGTAGTCATCAATAAAGATAATAAAGTACATGTTACCTACATGAAGAGTTTTCATAGCTCCACATATATCGGAGTGAATAAGCTCCAATGGTATTTGGGCTCTCCATGCATGCTCCTTTGAAAATGCCTCTCGGTATTGTTTTCCAAGTGCAAATCCTTCACAAACTTCTTTGTTATCTTGTATTGTCGATAAACCATATACCATGTTCTTTTAATGTAGACTGCACAAGCTTTGAAAATTTAAGTACCCAAATTTTTATGCCATAGCCATGACTTATCATTCACCTCCATCTTTCATGCAACAATCTTTGCATAGTGCAAAATCAGAAGAAAGCTTCTACTTTTTTTCATGCATTATCTTTGCAAACCAACATCTTCACACAACTTTTCAAATTTATTTGAGTTGTATTTACTATAGCTTGATCACTTCTTAGCATCTTGATGTAGTGCTCACTTTATCTTTTCATAAAATTTTTAACTTCTTGATGATAGTGAATGCCCCAAATTTATGTTTCATAAAGTATACCCATATCATTCTCGAGTAGTCATCAATAAAGATAATAAAGTACATGTTACCTACATGAAGAGTTTTCATAGCTCCACATATATTGGAGTGAATAAGCTCCAATGGTATTTGGGCTCTCCATGCATGCTCCTTTGAAAATGCCTCTCGGTATTGTTTTCCAAGTGCAAATCCTTCACAAACTTCTTTGTTATCTTGTATTGTCGATAAACCATATACCATGTTCTTTTAATGTAGACTGCACAAGCTTTGAAAATTTAAGTACCCAAATTTTTATGCCATAGCCATGACTTATCATTCACCTCCATCTTTCATGCAACAATCTTTGCATAGTGCAAAATCAGAAGAAAGCTTCTACTTTTTTTCATATTGATATTTTCCATAAGTTGTTTTTTCCTTTGTCATATATTTTGCATGCATTACTTTTAAAGCACACAATGCGCCCGTGCTCAATCAATTGTCTAATACTTAGAAGATTTTGTATCAAATCCGGAACAAGCAAAACATTATAGATGAACTTCCTCCCTTTCTTTGTATCATTTGCAATTGTACCTTTGCCTCTTATTTGGACTAGTGTATCATTTTCCATCTTAACTTGTGAGGTTGAAGAACTATCAATATCAACAAAGATGGACTTTTTACCGATCATATAGTTGCTACATCTACTATCTAGGTACCATACATCATTCCTTTGTTTCTCTATGGTTTAACATCCATAGAATGTGCTTTGGACACCATTTTTTTTAGAGAAGTGTGTTTATTTATTTATTTGGTACTTACAATCTTTTTAAACATGGCCAAACTTTTTGTAATTATAATATTGGGATTTTCTCCTAAACCGGCAATCTTTTTCAACATGAGAAGATCTTTTATATATGTTACATCTAAGTTGAATGCTCTCATCATTTTGACTTCTTGGAGAGTTATTTCTTCCCCTTTCTCTTGCTCTTCCTCTCATATTTCTTCCTCGTCCTCTATTTTGGTTTCCACCTCTAAATGACTCCCTTTTAATATCTGCATGACTAGACGGTTCTTTATGAGGACTTTTGTCAAATACCTTGAGCTTAGTCTATTGATGATTCTTTATACTTAAACAGTCTTTGTTCATAAGCTTCAAAAGAGTATATCAACTCATGAATAGGGTGGGAAGTGGGCTGGGCCAGATCAAGCCATACCACTATCCAAGTTGGGCCCAAAAAAAATTTGAACTTTGGACTGGGCTTAGGCCCAAAATTTTTTCAAAATACCAGGCCTGAGCCTGACCTGAGTCCAAGCTTGAGCCTGATTGGATCGACCCGAACAAAATCCCAAATGACAAAAAAATCATCTGGCTAGAACCTGGGGGGGCATGAGGGTGCTAGAATTGGAGTGAGATCAGAGCTGCGGAGGGGGTGCCACGAGGTCGCACGGGGCCAGGTGGCATCGGGTGGGGCGCCAAGGCCGAAGGAGGGAGATCGGAGCTCGAGGGGGGTTGTGGGGTTGCATGGGAGGTAGGTCCATCGGGTGCGGGCTTCGGGGTTGGAGAAGGGAGATCGAGCTAGAGGGGGGCCGCACGGTCGCATGGGAGGGTAGGGGTGTTGGGTGCGAGCATCGAGGATGGGGAAGGGAGATCAGAGTTGAAGGACCAAGATCAGAGCAGAGGGGGCTGCGAGGTCGCACAAGAGGTGGGGGTATCAGGTGCGAGGGCTAACCGGGAGAGAAAGATCGAAGCCGGAGGGTAGCGTCGCCGTCGAGTGGCAGGGGCAATGTCGTGATGGACTTGGAAACGAGAGAGAGAGAGAACGGAGAGAAAATGAAAGATGGGAAGGAGAAGAGAAAAAAATATCTGAGAACTGGACTCGGGCGGGGTTCGTTCGGGCTTAGTCCAGGTCGATTTCGATTCGATCCGGGCTAGGTCAAAGGGGTGCCCAAGCCTGGCCTGAAAATTGAATGTGCTCTATTATAAGGTCCAAAGCCCGACTCAGTTTATTTAAAACCTGATCCGAAGCCCGACCCGATTTCAGACCAGCTTGAAGCCCATTGGGTCGGCCCAGCCTAGTTCAAGCCTTACTCATGAATATTTAAAGTAGAAAGATCTTTAGATTATTCAACAATAGTAACTATAGTATCAAACTTTGAAGGCAAACTAAACAAAGTTTTTTCATATATTTTTCACTCGATGATGGTTTTACCATAGCTTTTCATTTGATTAATAATCTCCATGATTTTAGAGAAGTAACCTTTAAGCTCTCATTTTCTTGCATTCTCAAATTATCTAACTTTCTTTTTAGAGTTTAAGTTTGAGAGCTCTCACCTTGGTGTTCCCTTGAAATTCCTCTTGCAAGATGTCTCATAACTTCTTTGATTTGGTGACTCTAATAATTCTTAGAAAAATCTTGTTAGACCCCACTTGTTGGATGAAGAAGAGGGCTTTGTTGGATGAAATTACTTTTTATTTGTTGGTTGGTTGGAGTAGATGATTCTTCATATCCACTTTTCATCAAATCCCAAATCTTTTGTAAAATGAAGATGATCTTCGTCTTGATGCTTCGATAATCATAGGTTTCTCCATCAAAAATAGGAATGGAATGTTAATTGATACTTATACCCATGTTGCTTGAACTTGCTAAGGAGATCTTCTTGGATGGTGATCTCTTTCCATTTCTTGTCTTCAAATCTGAATCTTATTGATCTTTCTTTCTTTGATACCACTTTTGTTGGCTTTGTTTATCAACTTCATGAAATTTGGAAAGAGATTAGAGTAGAAAATGAGATGAAAAATTAGGAGAAAAATCAAATCTAGGATTCCCTATCTTTCTTTTAATACATAAGACTTTTTATATGTAAGACTACCACACCCTATAAAAGTTCATACATCAATATATAAACCACATAACAACATAAGTCCAAATATGAGCCCAACATACAACTAAACTAAAACATACATAACATAGAAATTAACAAGAACAAATATTATATTTTAACAGTCACTACTAAAAAAAAAAAAATTCCCGATGCTTTTTTTGGTTTTTCCCGATGCTTTTAAAAGCGTCGTAAAAGCGTGAGTGGAAAAGGTTTTTCCCGACGCTTTGGCGTTGATCAGGCTTTTCCTGACACTTTTAAGGGTCGGGAATAAAGTTACCTTCATGAACTGACTGGGTCCAAAGAACTGATTAAGAGGATTCCGGGGTTAAGACAGCATATTATCTGTATACTAAAATCTGTATAATTTTTTTTAACCTGTATAATTTTTTTAACCTGTATAATTTTTTTTAACCTGTATAATATAGTAATAACACAGTAATAACAAATATTTCAATTTCACAGTAATAACACAGTACTAAATTTTTAAAATTTGTATAATATAGTAATAACAAATATTTCAATTTCATTTCATGCATTCTTCACACATCAAAATATAAGTCCAAATATAAAATTCATTAAGTGCCAATATTTTTAATATTTGTTATACATATGTTTGTTTAACAAAATTAAAAAATACATGAAAATACAAAGTATAAAATAACAAAAGGTCGAGGTCAATGATCTGTAGGAGGCAAATCGTCATCCTATCCGCGAGAATCTGATGCTCCAGAAGCCTATATAAAAAATATTTAAAATATTTAATTTATGAAACTATGAATGATAATATATTATATTAATTATTAATTTAATATAAGAATATATATTTAATATCATATATATATGTACTTGATATGAAATAAATGTCTGTACGACAGATGTAAGCCACTCAATGTGCTCTCTCATTCTATCCATTGCTGTCCTATCGGTTGCTCTATCGGCGGCATGACTTCGTCGCATCTCTACTATCTCGTCCTCGAATCTACGAACACGTGCATCCTAAGCACTAACTATAGCCTCACGTGTATATGTACTGACCGCAGATAACTGAGTGGGAATGACTCCAACTCCATATCCCCTCACTCGACTGTAGCGCTCGAGGCCCATCAACTCTGTAAATACCTCAGCCTCGATGCGACTACTCTGCGTAGATGCTGTAGAATCATCAACACGCTCGGCAATAAAAGCTGTAGGTGATCTATTTCATCTATATTTTCTACGATATATAATATTAGTATCATTAAAATGCATAAATACTTTAATATTGAAAATATAAGCATATAGTTTAAGTAACTTACGAACTCCTGTCTGACTCGCGCGTAACTCTTAATAATAATATAAAACATATCATACTATTTGAACTATGCAAGATAACAAATAATTTAATATAAATTTTTTACCTGTATAAATATGCTAGAAGGATGCAGCAAAGTAAGTCTAGTGAATACCAGAGGTACATAATTGATGGCACCAACAACAATGGAAGACAGCCAAACTGCAACAATTGCACCTCCTCCATAAAGAAAAATTGTGGATTTGTTCTCCATAAAGGACTTAATATTAATGTCTCATTAGTGTTGCCTTTATATGGATTATACAAGAATCAGATTCAGACATGTATCCAAATGTTTGATTCAACAAGAGAGAAAAAAGGGAGATAGAGAGATACATAGGATAAATTATAAATTTATCTGAAATATATATTTATATCTTTAATTTTCTTTGTTTAAACATTAAAAATAAATATTAAGATATTGTCTATTAAGATCTTTTAGAATACATTTTCGTCATTCAAAACTTTCTAATAAACTTAAGAATGTACGAGATAACACTGAATAACACTTTCCAAAATTACTTCAATGCCAACATCCACTACCAATCACCAAAAGAAAGAATACTCATTTCTAACTTGAAAATGGAGGGTCAAACTCGTTGTTGCAAGAGTTTAACTCTCTGCCAATCCTTAAAAGTGGCAATCATAGAACTTCATAAGTATCCATGTGCGTATGAGTCAAATGCATATCCGAGATGGATTTTTGGAGCTGGGCATAAGTGTCTCGATAATACATATCTCATTTTCTCTATGTTTTCTTCGATCTTTGCATTCCACCACTATGTAATTTCCCAATAAGCTCTTATTGTATCTTTGTTTGCCATGTTTATGTTTGTGAAACACAACATCTGCTCCAACATCTCAATAGGCATTGCTTTCATATTCTGCTTTCCCTCTACTAAATAGATAAAATATTTTCATTTTGACTCCACTACCTTATGCTTGTGGTATTTAAACATGAAGGACCCAATTCAAAGGCATAATGGGACACAAGTGAATTCCATCTTAAGGATTTTGAAATTTATATATAACCAGAAGAAACCCACATCGGGGTTAGGGGAAAAGATGAGAAAAAAATTGCCAACATATAAACAGAGATGAAATCTAACCAAAATCTGGAGCATGTAAAACAGTAAACATAATTTGGAAATTCTCAATCTCTCAATGAATAAAGTCATACCTGATCAAGGTTGGTGAAGCCCCTGATAGTGTCACCACCAATGATAGCAATTCCACTATTCCCTAGTGGCTGCAAGACAACGGCCTGGAAAAGCTATATGCTCATGAACTGATCAACTAAGAGAAAATATAAGTTCTCTCATGTACAGTGAATAATAGAGCTTTTAGAGCAGAGGTTGAGGGTGGCGGGGCTGCCAAAGAAGCCGCAGTTGTTGGCGCATGGACGGTGCCCCTCCTGACATCTCTGCTCCTCCGCCATCCTCGTTTCCTCCTTTCTATCGATCAAGATTCGAAAACCCAGGTAGCCACGATCTACATGATTTTAGAAAAAAAATTTCAGCAAAAATCCGGGAAGAATTGGTAATATCTAATGTGCTACGGAGGCAGGATTCGGGAATTGATCAAGGGATCTCAAGAAATTAGCGAAGGATACATGAATTAGCCTGGAATTTGCTTCGATCCATTGTCTTCTTGCATACAATCCATTAAAGAAAAGATCAAAGAAAAAAAATATACCTCGAATTATGACGGGGATATGATCAGATCGTCCCCCTCTCTCTCAATCTCTCTTCTTTTCGAACGATAAAAAGAAGGAGGGAGAAAGATGGTCGAAGATCGAGGAGGCTGAGAAAGGTGGTCGAAGATCGAGGAGGCTAGGGGTTCTTTTTTTAACTTGGATAAGTGGAAGAGAGACCGATGGGGAGGAGAGTTTATAGGAGGTGGAAGCCGCTCCGCCGACTGGAAGAGGGCCCGCCACTAGAGGAACAGGCGGAGGAGCCCCCGCTCATCGCTGTAGTCCGGGAGGAGGCGCCGGAAGTAAGAGGACGGCTTGGCGGCGCGGAGGCAGGGAGGGAGGAGGATGCCGGCGGAGGAGGACTTGGCGGCATTGAAGAACCAGTGAGCCAGGATTTGGCCCGCGGAGGAGGACTTGGCGCGGAGGCGGGGAGGGAGTTCTCTCTTCTCTTTTAATCTGAGATCTCTTCGTTCTGTTTTTGGACGGGGTAAGAGCTGGGAGGGGCTTATATATAGCTCCAAAGGGATGGGATCTCGTTGAAGCCCCGGTGATCGGAGAAGTCTCGAAGACGGAGAAATCTCGTGGGAGACTGCGAGCCAGTGCGTTTTAGGGTTCGATCGGGATGGGAAACAAATAGGGGACCTGCAGGCGACCTCCCTCCCAACCTCACTTATTTTGTTGGCAGATCTTGGTGATACTGAACGAGCTCCACGTCCAGAAAATACGAGTTCGTGCTGGCTATGGCGGACAGAGTGCTGACCGAGAACGTCCAGCTGGGCCACGCGGAGCTTTTGGAGGTCAACCGGGCCATCCTCGCCTCCGCCTTCTCCCACACCGGCGAGCTCCTCCGCCACGCCCTCCAGCGCTCCTCCATCACCGCCACTTGGCCGTTGCGCGTCCTCAGCCTCCTCCCGCTCGGCCCCTACCTCGCCACCTTGTACGACAGCCTCCGCCTCTGCCTTGGTGGCCTCCTCCCGTCCGGCACCGTCGGTGCCCTCCGGCCGTACAAGCCCCACCGGCCGGTGACGACAAGCGAGAACGAGTGGCTGGATGCAGAGAAGCTGGCCCACGAGCTGCTATGGATAACGAACAAGCTGAGAGCGAGCTCGGTTGCCCTCGCCGTCGGCCGTCGTTGAGGGGATCGATGGAGGACCGAGGATCGGAGAAGTTTTGGAGGTGGAGATGTAAGGAGCCTCCCGACGCTTAAAAGCGTCGTTAAATCCCATTACCTTAAAATCAGTTGAAATTTCCCTAGCCCGTTGTAGTGAGTCCCTGGCCCGTTGTAGTGAGTCCTATTCAAACATGTAGTTAATTGCAAATATATAGATACTAAATGCAATTTGAAAATGTTTATGACCTCACATCCCAAGCCACACCGTGATCTGCTAGGGATGTACCAACAAGGTTCACATCTAACCTGAAATCTTGAAAGGGATCCATATGCTAATAGAAGAGAACCAAGAAAAGACCTTTCATAGAGAAAAATCAAAGTATGATATATATAACGAATCAGGTGGAGCAGCCACCCAGTCTGTCCACGATCAAAAATCAAATATACAAAAATATAGTCCTCCGGCCAAGAGAAGCTATGGCATTGTGAAATGAAGCATATACTAAGCAGGGATTGTATGCACGTTACCATTTACCATCCCATAGCAAGGTTCATTACGTACTTTAATTGCATTTACCATTCTCATGTACAAAAGAACCAGCGTAGTTTATTAATTAAACCGCATTACCGTCTCCACCAAGGCATGAATTGCAAGACTTCCGCCTCATAAATTTGGTGAGCATCGCCACGACGTGGTAACAAATCATAATTCCCGATGCCAGTACCCAACAGATTAGTATTAAAGTTAGAACTCCAGGAACGGTTTTGTCGTCCCCCGAAAGGGCATAGGCGCCCATCAAGAAAGCAAGCGCCATCGACGATACGGCCACCCACAGGGTGATTATGAGAACCCTTGTCATTAGCCGATTATTCAAAGGCAAGCCACTAACAAGAGAGAGAATAATAAGCATCGATGCTCCTAAGGCGATGGAGTCAAATATTGCAAACGGAGTGCAGAATCTCGAATCCGTAAAGTCATCGCTTTGTCCAAGAGGATTAAGACCAGCTTGGAAGGTAGCACCGGCAATTACCGTGGACACTATCATCATAGTGTTTTGCTTATCTTTAAACCAGGTGTCATCATTCTTGCACAAATTGTTCGAGCCAATCCGCAACATACCCTTCTTCCATGTCCACCTTTTGTTAGGCGGCGAAGCAATTTTCTGCGGTGAAGAGCATACTTGCCGGCCTTTCTTGCTTCCAGAACTCAATAGCAGGTCACAAACTTCCATGTCGCCAATGTCGCTTGGACACCGAAGCAAGAGATCAAGAGCTGTGCAGCCACATTCATTCAAAGCATTCACCTCGGTGGTGCTCTCTTGAAGCAAAAGCTTCAGCATCTGAAGTACATTGAAAATTAGCAATGACAGACAGAAAAATGACAGAGATTAAACGATAAACAAAACTGAATGATGATAGTGGAAGCAAAAGAGTTTTTTGAGATATCGAGTGAAGGCTTGTGATTCTAACTAGAATTGACAAGGTTTTCATTGCCTCTGCAAAGATTAATTCTTGGAGAATGTTTTTTATAGGCTACTAAGCAAATTTTGTTTCAAGTTTATTTGATCGGTTGCTTGGTACCTTCTTCTTTGGAGCTTGAGGATTAACTACCATACCTTCGATAGAGACCTGGAAGATAAAGAACGACTTATACCTTCTATTGTGAAATCCGAAACTAAGTTCGCACGAATACTTCGGTTTCGCCTCATATCTCTCTGGGGTTTAACAGAAGTTGATGGAGAAAGGGTGGTGTGGGCGGGAAAGTTCCAGACCTACTTAATTATTCCTACAATCGTGAATAGTAGTGGAGTAGGGGTTTTATTATTATTATTATTACTTTTTTTTTTTTTTTTTTTTAAGGGAAGTAGGAAGGTAGTGTTACAAGGATTCAGCTCCTCTCTTGGAGCAATTGGAAAAAACAAATATAATTGGAACCAGAAAACAAAGCAGATGGTACGAAAAGAAATATTAAGATGGGATGATCGACATTCAAATACTGGAGTTGGAGTAGGAAATCAAAATTATCGGGAATCTGGATTTGAAGCCTCCTCTTCCAAAGGCAAAGCCTATCTGTCCTCGAGACTGTATTGCCCTTTTTAGTAATTATATTATTATAAATTAATTTTAAAATATAAATTAAATTATTATTTGAATGAATGATTAAAAAATTTATAAATTTTATGATCATATTATTATTTAGATCCAATTATCTTAATTATATGATGTAATCGATATTGATATAAATCTAATTTGATTAAAAGATTCTATGGTCAATTAACTCATTAATATTATTAATTGGACTAAGTTTTCGATTCACTATTATAAATTCATGTGGAAATCTTAGAGCATGAATTTTATTTCATATTCCTAAGACGATACCTATCTTGTTAAGGCATAGACATAAAGAGGAGGAGACGAAGACCTAGCCTTATTATTGCTTTCTTCTTTCGTAGAATGCTGCAATAAAAATCATGAATTTTCAAGTTTTCAAGATATGCATGATTTAATATTTTATTTTATTTATTATTTTATATTTTGATATTATATATATAATACAAGATAAATCATATAATTGATATTAAAGTTCAGAATTTTATAGAAGATTATAATCAAATGATAAATTTAATAAGGGCCAATCAAATTATTAAGTTAATAGATTAAAATCTTTTATATATCTATGATATGGCGGGATCGCTGACGTGTAACCCATGACAGACCCAGTCAGGTGCCACGTCAAAGGAAGCTGCTACGTCAGATTTTTTCTTCGGACCCCCTCGCCAGGAGGCTCCCCTTAGGGTCGAGACGTCGTGGCCGAAGTCGAGCTCCGCCTCTCCGAACTCCTTCGCCATGCGGCTCCCTCAGGGTCGAGACGCCGTGGCCGAAGTCGAGCTCCGCCTTTTCGGACTCCTTCACCAGGCAGCTCTCTCAGGGTCGAGACGTCATGGCCGAAGTCGAGCTCCGCCTCTCCGGACTCCTTCGCCAGGTGGCTCCCTCAGGGTCGAGACGTCGTGGCCGAAGTCGAGCTCCACCTCTCCGGACTCCTTCGCCAGGCGGCTCCCTCAGGGTCGAGACGCCGTGGCCAAAGTCGAGCTCCGCCTCTCCGGACTCCTTCGCTAGGCGGCTCCCCCAGGGTCGAGATGCCGTGGCCGAAGTCGAGCTCCGCCTCTCCAGACTCTTTCGCTAAGCAGCTCCCTCATGGTCGAGATGCCATGGCCGGAGTCGAGCTTCGGCTCTCTGGATCAGCTCCACCTCGGACGAAGAGACCAGCAACCGAAGGACATCGCCGCTCCCCTTGGATGGCGGTCCGCCACCAAAGGACCACAGAGAGGTGCCTGCCAGGCCGCAATAATGGCCCCAGCTACCGCTTACACCGAAAAGGAAGAGGTCCTCCGATCGAGGCACTGCACTCCTTACCAACCGTCTGCACCACCCAGAAGAGGAAGTCAATCCAGAAGATTCAAATCCAGGAGGCGGCTGCCTCTCCGATCAAGGCTCTGCTAGGCTTCCCGAAATGGAGCGACCAGAAAGAATGTCAGAATGAACGGTAGGTTCCATATCGCAAATGAGGAAAGGTGTCCCGTCCACGACACGAAACATCACCGCACGCACCTGCAAGCGAGGAGAGGATCCCAAGGTAGGCCTCTGGCAGCCACCCTAGCTTATAAGGGGCTCTCCAAAGTTCCGAGAGAGAGGTACGCAAAAACTAAGCAAACCAAGAAAACAAACGGGCGAGAAGGGTGGCACACAAGAGGGTAACTGAGAGAGGCGGAGCATTCAGGGCTATCGGAGACCCATCGGGAGGGTCTCGACGGTCATAGCCTTCCTGCCCAAACTCTCTTCCGTCACCACTTCTCCCGATCCACTAACAACTCATTTATATTCTCTTTGCATATCATTTTCTCCTCTTAGCATGGAATCCATTTACGGGGCTCGACCAGGAGGATCTGTTCCCCTGGATCATCACTGACTTGAGTGTCGGAGTGCCTCCACTGGGATCACTGGCCCGGGTCTTTTCTGTTTTGTAGGTCCGGATGTGTAGGCAAGTCCGGAATGACAAGGGCACGATCCGAGATCGACTTCAGCTATAGGCCATGATGGTTTAGGCGGTAATAGATTAGCGTGCCAGGAAGGGGGACAGGACACATCTTGATCCGATCTAATCCCCTTGCAAGAAAACCACCAGAGGCATAGTGATGACCCGAGTGAGGGAGGTCTCCACCAGCCGTGTGGGAGATCCCCCTTCCCATGGGGACCCGCACAGTCCAGAGAGGGAGCCCCCTGCTCCACCGCAACCGTCTCCAATGGACACACAACTGGCTGCGCTCGCTCAGCAGATGCAGCTCCTAACTGCTACGGTGTGCCAGTTGCAACACCATCACCGATCCCTAGCCACTCACTAGCAGCCAAGGACCCCCGCGGCCCAAGCAGCCGCTCCCCACGATAGCTTGCAATCCTTCCAAGGAAGGCCTTCGCAGCCGCGGGCCACCATAGATTGCCAGGGAAGCCACAGGATCCCGGCAAAGAGACAATGTACCGGGTCTGCCAATCAGGAGAGCCAGTCTCCTACCTTTGAGCAGGCTACTGTCAAGCACCGTTGAGGTCCCAGAGGCAAAGCCCCCTGTCGCGACCCCACTCAGATGCAATCTTCTCCTCCACCGTCGGCCTCGATGGAAGGACGTACTAACGAGGCCATCAGGTGCATGGCAGAAAGGTGCTTGGAAGAATAGGAGAGCAAGCTGGCGGAGCTATCCCGTCAGTTTGTGAATTTGCAGGGCTCCCCCAACGAGCCTGTGGGCTACGACGCCCATCCCCTTTCTCCCGAGAGATTTAAGAGGAACCGATTCCGAGCCGGTTCTATATGCCATAGGTGGATCCCTACGACGGGACCACCGATCCCCTGGATCACCTGAAGAGCTACAAGACCCTCATGAGAGTTCACGGGATGACCGACACTCTCTTTTGTGTCACCTTTCCAGCCACCCTCCGAAAGGCAGCTCGAGTATAGTTTACCCGCCTCAAGCCATAAAGCATAAGCTCTTTCGCTCAGCTAGAGCAGAAGTTCGTGGCCCACTTCGATGCCTATCACAAAGTACCACGTGAGGCAGACAGCCTCTTCTCCATCAGGCAACAGGACCACGAGCTCCTGCGAGACTACATGGCCTGCTTCAAGGTTGCCGCACTGGAGATTTACAACTTGGATGAGCCAGTTATTATGCTGGCGCTGAAGAGAGGGCTCAGGACCTCTCGTCTGACTTACTCCCTGGACAAGAAACCCCCCAAGACGTACTCCAAGCTCCTCCTCCGTGTTCAAAAGTATATCCGTGTCGAGGAGACAGATCGTACGAGAAGGGAGCTGAACGGGAAGCCTCTAAGGAAGCCAGCCTTGGGGAGATGACCGGGGCATGGAAGCCTAGACCAGCCACACCAAGTTTCCGTCAGAAGCTGAAGCTGAAGAATGACCCCATCCCAGAAGAAAGATACACACCTTTCCTTTCTCCGAGGATGAAGATCCTCATGGAGATTGAGGGCAAGCGTTACCTGCATCGCCCACCCCCTCTGAGGCCTTCTAATGGTCGTGACAAGACAAAGTACTACTAGTTTCATCGCAACCACGGCCACGACACTGAAGAATGCCGCCACCTCAAGAGAGAGATTGAAGACCTCATAAGGAGAGGCTATCTCGGAAGGTTCGTCGAGGGCAAGACCTTGGTTGAACCTCAAGTGCTCGTTGCTCTCCCTCCGATCCTTGAAGTCGACAACCGGCCCACCAGAAGCCTGTGGGGATGATCTACCGGGGAGTTAAGCATGCCCCGAAGAGAGCCCGGGGAGGAGAGGATTTTGAAAATGTGCTCCCCTTTATGAGGGAGAGGGGATCTGGGGTCGAAAATATAAATAATGATACAGTAGTCATTGAGATGACGATCGCGAAGCATCCTATGAAATGGATTATGGTCAATAGTAAAAGTTTGACTGATGTCCTTTTCTACGATGCTTTCTCCAGGATGAATCTGTCCTCTGCTCAACTTAAGCCTGTACACACTCCCCTTGTCAGTTTTACGGGAGATTCCATGGGAGTCGAAGGGGAAATCACCCTTCCTATTACTGTCGGGGTACCATATAGACAGAGTACCGTCATGATGACCTTCACTATTGTTAGGCTTCCTTCGGCCTACAACATGATTCTTGGCCACCCCGGGCTCAATCTGTTCGACGCGATCATCTCCACCAAAAGGCTACTAGTGCAGTTTCCTACTCCTTACGGTGTTGGAGAAATGAGGGGGGTACCTCAACCGATCCAACACTATCTCCAAGCCGTCCCTAGGGCCAACAGCTCCGAGGAGCAACCCAGTGCCGACAACCTTGACCAAAGGGTGGAAGACCCCAGGGGTGGCCCGGTCGAGTGCCTGCTGACGTACTTGCTCGGAGCTGACCTTGCGAAGACAGTGCAGATCGGGGCCCAATTGTAAGAGAAGTGGGCCCACCTGTTGGAGTTTCTTCGAGCAAATGTTGATGTGTTCGCTTGGACGGTGGCCGATATGCTAGGGATTCCTCCTGACGTCATCACCCACAAGTTGAGCATCGACTCGAAGTATCGCCTGGTCTGGCAGAAGAAGAGAAGCTTCGCCCCTAAGAGGACGAGTGATCAACGATGAGTGGATAAGCTCCTCGCAGCCGGCTTTGTCCATGAGGTACAGTATCCCAATTGGTTGGCAAATGTAGTCATAGTCAAAAAGGGCAACAGGAAATGGAGGATCTGCATGGACTACACCGATTTCAACCGAGCTTGTCCAAAGGATAGCTTCCCTATACCGAAGATCGACCAACTGGTAGACGCTACCTCAAGGCATCGCTTGCTCTCCTTTATGGATGCATTCTCCAAATACAATCAGATCTAGATGCATCCGGAGGACGAGGAGCACACTGCCTTCATCACCAACCGAGGGATGTACTACTACCGGATGATGCCTTTTGGTCTGAAGAACACTGGTGTCATATACCAGCGACTAGTCAACCGGGTCTTCAAAGATCAGATCGGAAGAAATATGCAAGTGTACATGGACGACATGCTCGTCATGAGCAAGCCAAAGTCGGATCACGTCGTAGACCTGGCAGAGGCCTTCCATAACCTTTGGATGCATAAGACGAAGCTGAACTCGACAAAGTGCACCTCTGGTGTAGCAGTAGGGAAGTTCCTCGGGTTCATGGTCACCCAAAGGGGCATCGAGACAAATCCGGAGAAGGTCCAGGCAATTATCGACATGGAGCATCCCATCTCGAAGAAACAGGTTCAGCACCTAACTGGCCGGATTGCAGCCCCGAGCAGGTTCATCTCGAGGTCGACTGATCGCTGCTTATCCTTCTTCAAGGTGCTATGCAAGGTGCACGACTTCGCCTGGACCGAAGAATGCAAGGCAGCCTTCGAGGAGTTGAAGAAGTTCCTAGCATCCCCGCCGCTACTCTCTAGGTCGGAAGAAGGAGAAGAACTCCTGTTATATTTGGCGGTTACCCCAGGGACCGTCAGCTCGGTCCTACTATGCCAGCAAAATCCTCCGAGATGCGAAGATCAGGTACACCCACTCAGAAAAGTTAATTTTTGCTCTAATAATGTCTGCCCAGCACCTCAGGCCATACTTTCAAGCGCATCCTATTACGGTCATGACAGACCAGCCGTTAAGGGCCATACTCAGCCACCTTGAAATATTTAGGCGTTTGGCTAAATGATCCCTAATGCTGAGTGAGTTCGACATCTAATACCGATCGAGGCCATCCCATAAAGCCCAAGTGCTAGCTGACTTCCTGGTCGAGTTTGCTGGCATGAGCGAGGAGCTCGAGGAGACCATCTTGACCTCAGCACCCTAGCCGGAGCCTGTTACCGAGGAGGAGACATGGGTCCTCAATGTGGATAGCGCATCCAACTCAGGAGGGAGCGGAGCAGGGCTCATCCTCACCACGGGGATGGGGTCGTGGCCGAATGTGCACTTCATTTCCGATTTGCAACGACCAACAATCAGGAGGAGTATGAGACACTCCTCGCGAGACTCAAAGTCTCCTGCGGGCTGGGTCTACCAAACTTGAAGGTCTTCACCGATACCCAGCTGGTGGCAAAGCAGGTTTCGAGGAAGTATGAGGCCCGAGATCCCCAGATGATGAAGTATCTTGAGCGGGTATGTTCGAGCACGACGGGTTTTCGGTGCTTCATCATCTCCCACATCCCTCGCGAGGAGAATGCACGTGCCGATGCCCTATCAAGACTCGCGACCCTGCCGGACTCGTCATTAGGGCGCGCCCACATTGAGTACTTAGAAAATCCAAGCTTTAAAGCCCTCAGAGAAGTCCAGCAAGTCACCCTGGAGCCCAACTGGATGGACCGGTACATCAGATACATAACCGACGACACCTTACTGGAAGATCAGACTGAAGTTGACCTTGTCAAGAAGAAGGCCGTGCGGTTTGCCTTGATGGACGGATAGCTCTACCGCAAGTCCTACTCCTATCTACTCCTGAAATACCTCAGGCCCGCAAAAACAGTCTTTGTGCTCCAAGAAATACACGAGGGCCTCTATGGAAATCATGTAAGAGGGAGGACACTGGCATATAAAGCCCTCTATCAGGGATACTACCGGGAGACTATAAGGGAGGATGCCACCGACTTCGTGAAGAAGTACGACTGCTACCAGTGCCATGCTCACATACAACATCAACCTGCGGCGTCACTCTCCTAACTCTCCGCACCTTGGCCATTCGTCCAGTGGGGAATGGACATCCTCGATCCATTCCCTCCTGCTCCTGGACAGCGCAAGTTCCTGATAGTGGCTATCGACTACTTCACCAAGTGGGTGGAGGCGGAGCCGCTAGTACGGATCACTGAAGCCAAGGTCCACCAATTCTTTTGGAAGTCAATCATCTACCGTTTCGGGCTCCCTCATAGCATTATCACCGATAATGGATGGCAGTTCGACAACCACGAGTTTGAGGACTTCTACACTGACCTCAGCATTCAACATCGCTTCACCTCGGTGGCTCCCCCCCAAACTAACGGAGAAGCTGAGGTGACCAACAGACAATCCTTCAGGGACTCCGGACTAGGTTGGACCAAGCTAAGGGAAGGTGGGCTGAAGAGCTCCCTGGCATCCTTTGGGCCTACCACACAACTCCTTGGACAACAACGGATGAGACACCTTTCAGCCTCGTCTTCAGTGCGAAAGCCGTTGTCCCTATCGAACTCGGCGTGCCCATGCTGCAGGTGGAGCAGTATGATGAAGCAAAAAATCTAGCCTGCCTTCTTCTCAACTTGGACCTCCTTGAGGAAACCAGAGACAAGGCTCGACTCCAGATGGTGGCCTACCGGCAGCGCATAGCTCGATAATACAACACGCGGGTGAGGCCAAAGATCTTCCACCCAGGCAATCTGGTGCTGCACTGAGTTGAAGCCTCGCAACCCTTGGAGTGCGGTAGGCTCTCCCCGAACTGGGAGGGTCCGTACAAGGTGTCGAAGCTCTTTCCAGCAGAGCCTACTACCTAGTGGAGCTGGACGGTGCCAAGTTCCGGCGCACTTGGAAAGCCAACAATTTGAGAATGTATTATCAAAGATGTAAGGCCTTCCCTCATTAATGATAAAGATCCTTTTTGTGCAAATCACCTTTGCCTTGCAGGGATCTCGCTGTCCGACCCTAGGTCCGGCACTCAAGCCCGGAAGTCGGAAACTCCTAAAGCCCGGAAACTTCCGAAGCCCGATATCAAGCCCGAAAACTCCTAAAGCCCGGCACTCAAGCTCGAAAACTCTTGAAGCCTGACACTCAAGCCCGGAAACTTTCGAAGCCCGGCACCTCATAATTGCTCAGTAGTCCCTTCAACCACAGCATCCAGGCCCCTTCGCACCATGCTCGCTTGAAGGTGATCCCATCCGAGGTCGAATACACCTCTTCCGAAGTAGTATATCACTTCGCCCGCGAGGTGGGAATGACTCAGCATGTCAAAAGAATTCCCTTCCAACTGTCTCATGTACCTAGAGCTCGACGGGAAAGAGCCCGGGGACTCAGAGCCTAAAGGCAAGATGCCTCGGTAAAAGACATGCGCACGGGCAGTGGAGAAGCAAGGGAAAGGAAATTGCCAAAGAGTCAGAAATACAAAAATAAATACACAAGTCAATGGAAGAAGAAAAATTTTATTGATGGAAATCGAAATCTTTACATTTTCTCTGGGCCCCAACATGCCGGGCAGCCCGAACAAAAATGAAAAGCAAAGAAAGAAAGTACAAAAGACCCCTAAGCTACTCGATCAACTCCTTCCCGGGTAGGCGCACTGGTGGGGCATCATCCTCGGGGACCTCCTCCGGTGGAGCTTCGTCGGTGGCGGCTACTGGCTCCTCCGCCTCGGCCAAGTCTGGTGCTGGTCCCTCAGGAGAAGCAGTCGAGAGTCTGAGCCTGTCCAGATTCTTGTCCGAAACAAGCCCCGCCACCTTCGACCGGCAATACATGAACCCCTTGAGGAAGGAGTCCATGGCGAGTTCGTGAAACTCAACATCAAACTCCTTCGAGGCCTTGTACTTGGAAACCGCCTCGGTGACCTCCTTCTTCGCGACCTCCGCCTGTTCCGCGGCCACCACAGTCTCCTTGGTGGCAGTAGCTTTCTCTTCAGCCACCGCAGTCCTCTTCTCAGCGGCTACGGCCCGTTCCTTCGCTGCCTCCAGCTGGCCTCGAAGCGATCGGGCCAGTTCCCTCTCCCGGGCTGCCTCGGCCCTAAGCTCCTCCGCCCTGGCCTCCTTGGCCCGGAGCTCCTCATCTCGGCTCTTGGATCAACTCCTCTCTTGGTCCAAGGACTCCACCTTTTTAATGCGCCTTTCAGCGCTTGCGATCTCACCCCTCATCTCTTTATTCTTTCGTTCGGACTCCTAGGTGGCGTCCATCTGCAGCTTGACCTCGGCTGACGGGGACTCAAGCTGGGCAATCCGTTATTGGTCCCTCTTCGCCCAGTGCCTACAGTAGTCCCGGATTAGCAGGAGGTCAGCACCGAGCTGTTCCAAAGAAGATGTCAACCAAAAAAAACAAGAAGAAAGAAGAGAAGAATGCTTACCGAGAACAACTAGGGGAATGTGCAATGGATGGCGTCGCCTAGGAGCTTCCCCGCCTTCTCCTACCGGTCACGTGATTGGATCGCAAAGTCCATCATGCACTCGGCGAGCTCTGGGTCTCGGAGTAGCGAAGAATTCGATGCCACTTCGAATGGCAGCCTACAGGGAACCTTCCCCTTCCTTATCACTGCAGACACGGCATCGCCCTCTCCTCCGGCCGAGGAGGCATCGGAGGCATGGTGGGGACTCGGCGCCACCCCGGACGATGCCAATGACAACCACTCCACCCTCTCCTACTCGTTTTCGGGCTCCACCTCAACGACCTCAGGTGGTGGAGGCTCCACAGTGGTAGCAGTAGCCCTGGCCTGAACCACCACCTCTGGGTCTCGGACTGGGGGCAGGGCCTGCTGCCTCGGTGGCTCGAGGACGGGCTCAACCCTTCCCCTTCTCAGCTCTTCTGCCAGCACGACGGGTGTAGCCCTAGTGTTCTCCTCCTCTCGGGTCCTCTTCGGCAAGGACTCTCTAATCTCCGTCGATGGACCCCTCTTCCTGGAGAAGGCGAGAAGGTCTTCCATAGTGTACTTCATACCTGTACACACAAAAGACATGGTTAGCTTCATAGCCAAGAAGATAAAAAAACAAAAATAGGTGAAGGCCGTGACGAACTCACCCATGGGGCCGACTCCGGTTTCGTGGAGATTTTGATCTGTTAGCAGAACCTCAAGAGAAGGAATCTGGTCGGTGTGGATCTGGTCGTGCACCTCCCTTTCAGTCACCTCAATAATGGCATTTCGATTTGGGATCCGATCTGGGTCGCTCCAAACCCAGTCGACCCCCTCAACCGAAGCAAAAAAAGTACTTGCTCTTCCATCCCTTGATTGAAGAGGGGAGCTCAAATTTTATGCCCTTAGGGCGAGGAGAGATGAACCACCACCCGTCCTCGGATGGATGGCGCTTCAGGATGAAGAAGATCATGAAGAGGGAGAAACGGGCGACGATCCCGTGGAAATGATATAAGATGATGAAGCAAAAAATGGTTCGGACTGCATTCGAAACTAGCTATGCCGGAACCAAACAGTAGTGGCTAAGAACAGAAAGGAAGAAGGGATGGAAAGGAAATTGGAGGCCCCCTGCAAGGGTCTCCTTATATAGATCTATTCAGCCCAGGCCACTAGCGGTGACCCGTTCCCCCGATCATGGAACCGAGAGCCGGACAGAGTCCAGAATACCATAGGTATCCCGAATGGTCGCAAGATCCTCATCAGTTATCATCGAAGCGATACCACTGGGACCGGTCGACCGCGGAGGTTCTAGAGAAGCTTCAGAAGGAGGAGGCGGGGGACGGACCCTCGGTGACCCAATGACTATCCCCGTGGGGCGAGGCCTCCTCGATAGCTCGAAGCGCATCTCTTCCTCATCATCATCAGAAGAAGAAGGCGTCCTCGACCGGGAAGGCCTAGCCTCATTGAGGTTAGTCGAGGGACGGAAGTTCCGACCCCAGCGAGACATTTTGAAAGGAAGAAGAAGAAGAAGATGGAGAAGGAAGGAACGGATGAGGTCCAAGGAGATCCTGACCCTACGAAGAGACTCTACCCAGCCTGCAAAGAAAGAAGAGTGGAGAGTGGACAAACCTGGTTGCCTCTGAAGGAAAAGGATGACTGGGGGCAAGGAGGCTCTCCGTTTCACTGGCAGGCACAAAGATTTTTTGAAAGCAAAACTGTCTTTCCTTTCAAAATGACCATACCGTAACCGTCCCATCATCACCGTTGGATTCATCCACGTGTTAGCAATTGGCAAAGGCGATGCTCCGTTTCGCCCGTGACTGCTTCGAATTCTGCATCGGTAATAATGCCTTCTTGGACGGCTCCATGTGTGGCCACTTCATTGGCTCGAAGGTTTGCCCCGTGAGGTGCCGGCGATCATAGCAATTATGGTGCATGATTTTGGTCTTTCCATGTCAGTGCTGCATTTACTCCCTTCGCCCCGAGCATCGTGCACCAATGGGACTTGGAAGTGGAGGGAAAATGATGTGGCGGGATCGCTAACGTATAATCCATGACAGACCCAGTCAGGTGCCACGTCAAACTTTTTCTTCGGACCCCTCGCCAGGTGGCTCCCCTCAGGGTCGAGACGCTATGGCCGAGGTCGAGCTATGCCTCTCCGAACTCCTTCACGAAGCGAGTCGAGCTCCGCCTCTCCGGACTCCTTCGCCAGGTGGCTCCCTCAGGATCGAGACGCCGTGGCCGAAGTCGAGCTCCGCCTCTCCGGACTCCTTGGCCAGGTGGCTCCCTCAGGGTCGAGATGCCGTGGCTGAAGTCGAGCTCCACCTCGCCGGACTCCTTTGCCAGGCGGCTCCCTCAGGGTCGAGATGCCGTGGCCAAAGTCGAGCTCCGCCTCTTTGGACTCCTTCACCAGGCGGTTCCCTCAGGGTCGAGACGCCATGGTCGAAGTCGAGCAATGCCTCTCCGGACTCCTTCGCTATGCAGCTCCCTGAGGGTCGAGATGCCGTGGCCGAAGTCGAGCTCCACCTCTCCGGACTCCATCATCAGGCAGCTCCCTCATGGTCGAGATGCCATGGCCGAAGTCGAGCTCCACCTCTCCGGACTCCATCGCCAAGTGGCTCCTTCAAGGTCGAGATGCCATTGCCGAAGTCGAGCTCCGCCTCTTCGGATCGGCTCCACCTCAGACGAAGAGACCAGTAACTGAAGGATATCGCCGCCCCCCTTTGGTGGGGGTCCACCACCCAAGGACCATGGAGAGGCGCCTACCAGGACGTAATAATGGCCCCAGCTACCGGTTACACCGAAAAGGAAGATGTCCTCTGATCGAGGCACTACACTCCCTACCAACCATCTACACCACCCAGAAGAAGAAGTCAACCCAGAAGATTCAAATCTAGGAGGTAGCTGCCCCCTGATCGAGGCTTTGTCAAGCTTCCCAAAATGAAGCGACCAGAAAGAATGTCAGAACGAACGGTAGGTTCCATATCGCAAATGAGGAAAGGCATTCCATCCACGGCATGAAACATCGTCGCACGCGCTTGCAAGCGAGGGGAGGATCCCAAGGTAGGCCTCTGGCAGCCACCCTGGCTTATAAGGGGCTCTCCAAAGTTCCAAGAGAAAGGTACGCAAAAACTAAGCAAACCAAGAAAACAAACGGGCGAGAAGGGTGGCACACAGGAGGGTAACCGAGAGAGGCCGAGCATTCAGGGCTACCGGAGACCCATCGGGAGGGTCTCGACGGACATAGCCTTCCTGCCAAACTCTCTTCCGTCACCACTTCTCCTGCTCCACTAACAACTCATTTATATTCTCCCTACATATCATTTTCTCCTCCTAGCGTAGAGTCCATCTACAGGGCTTGACCAGGAGGATCTGTTCTCCTGGATCGTCACTGACTTGAGCGTTGGAGTACCCCCGCCGGGATCACCGGCCCGGGTCTCTTCTATTTTGCAGGTCCGGGTTGCAGGCAGGTTCGGAGCGACAAGGGCATGATCCAAGATTGACTTCAGCTATAGACCACGACAGTTTAGACGGCAACAATCTATATTAAGATTTTATAAACATAAATTTGATTGGTATTTTAGAAATTTTATCATAATCCAAATTAGGATTTCTGAGGATTCAAATTAGAAATTTTCTAGGACCGGAACATTTTTATATTTATTTATTTATTTTAAAATTTCAATCAAGTATTTAAATTAATTTTAATTTTTTAAATAAATAAAAAATATTTTTAATTAATTTTGATTAATTTTGATCTTCGATGTCGATCACATGGCAGCCATCATAGTATATGGTGGCGTGGATCTGGACTGATGGTGATCCAGTAGGGTGACGGCCGGTCACAGATTTTCTTTTCACGATGTTTTTTGAGATCAAATTAAAAATTAAAATAAAAACCCAAGGCAGATGCCACCGTGCTAAAAATAAGGGAGGGGGCCGGGGGGGGGGGGGTTGGTTCCCTCTCTTCCATGGCAAGAGCTGGCGCTCCGTTCCTCCTTTCGCCGGAAAAAGGGACGGCGAGGTCGGCGGATTATGGGGAGAGGTAGGCGGTTGGCCGGTTGGATTTTTCCGGCGGGCGCAGGCAGCTATTTTGGGGAGGAGCACCGGTTTGGACTCTCCGCCTCCACTCGATCGTGAGAATAATCCCCTCTCCATCCCAGAAACTAGCGCTTTTGGACTAGGAGACGGCGGCGGCCCGCCGATTGGGATTTTTCCGGCGGCCGCCAGCCGAGATTTGGCAGCGGGAGTGGCGGTTTTGGGCTCCTCCATCTCTGCCGTTTAAATCACCATAACCATCTCTTTTGGGTCGCCGGCGGCCGGTGGTCGGGTTCAGCCGGTTGCCCTCCGGTAGGGAGATGCCGAGCATGGAAGATACCATTAATGGTGTTTTGGGAGAAGTTGAGATCGGTTAAACGGTGGGAGGAGGAAGGAAGAAGACGAGTGTTAACAGGTTTTGGGATGTGGATTTTCGGGTTTCAGCTCCTCTTGGAGCAATTGGAAAAAAACAAATGAAACCGAAACCAGAAAACCGAGCAGATGGAATGAAAAGAAACATCAAGATGGGATAAACAACATTCAAACACTGGAGTTGGAGTAGGAAATCAAAACTGCCAAGAATCAGGATTCGAAGCCTCCTCTTCCAAGGCCAAAGCCTGTCTGTCCTCAAGACTGTATTGCTCTTTTTAGCAAAAAGTTAGCATGTTCACCGCGTCTCATTTCACTGATTGTCAAAGAGACAAAGTTCCCCCCCTTGAGTAGGATGGAGGGAAAGCAAACATCAATGAGATGTCCAGCGACCGGTTTTGGACTCTCTGGAGGTATAAAGTAAGTCAGGACTGCCTTGTCAAAATGGATCGAAACTGAAACTAGCCCAGGTTCGCTAACAACTCTACCCATCAAAGGACGAGTGATTTGTTTGCTTAAATCTGCCATCTAAACGTTAGCAGACTTCCATAGAAAGGACCTCACACAAAAAAAAAGTTATTGGCAATGACTAAATAAGTTAAACATCAGCAGTGAACTTTACGTGCGTGTGTGTGAAATTTGTATGTTATGAAATCATGTCCCTTGAGACCAATAAAATCCCCCCGGAATTGAATCCGACGAAAACTGTAACTATTGAGCGTATGCTGAAGTAATTTACCTTGCCGAGTCTCCGAGCTGTAGCAAGGTGCAAAGCCGTGTTTCCACTCTTATCCTTCATGTTGATGATTTCCTTGAAATTTTCTACAATGAACTTAGCCGCCTCGAACTGGTTATATTTTACACTCAAGTGCAAGACCGTCTCTCCTTTATCCGTCAGCGCTTGGCTAAAAGACTGATCAGCTGGCAATAATTCCTTCAGCAGAGCAACTTGATCGTTGGCTGCGGCCAAATGGAGAGGTATTCGCCCATCCTTATCATGGCAAAGGCGTAAAGAAGCATCCACCTCCAAAATTTTCTTCACAATACCCCCATGTCCTTTGGCTGAAGCCAGGTGCAATGGGTACAAACCTCGTCCATCCCGGACTCGGGCTAATCCTGGTTTTAGCCTCAGTATCTCTGCAGCCAAATCAGCGTGCCCGAGTAAGGAAGCTATATGAAGGGGCGTGTCCAGAGAGACAGGAATGGTGACGGTATCAAGGACCAGTGGTTCTTCCTGTAGCAGCTGGTGCAGACCTGCTACATCTCCATTTATCGATATCTCGAGGAGTCTAGCATCCATTGTTCTCTCAACCGCTGGTACTTCTTTATTAATTTTTTTCGTAGAGTTGCAGATGGGCGAGGCTATTTTATAACATGCCAATGCACGACGGCTGAAGTTTGAAAAATTCGTTGGGCTGCTTGCTTCGTCAAAGTTTGTGGCATTCACAACGGCTTAAAAGTGCCGGCGTGTGGAATTTTTCTCCAAAATGTCCCGTGGAATTTTGCTTGGAATTAAACCGTCCAAAGATCCCACGTCAAAGAAGACATCTAGAATGATTGACATTAGCATGCATGTGTTATTTTCATGGACTTGTAATAAATTACCCATCGGCGAACAAGTCTCTTCTATATTAGAACTTAGAAGTAGGGGTACAAATAGATCGGGTCCTCGTATTAGATTTAAATCCAATCCACTCGAAAATCAGATCGAGTTAGGTCGGCTCTATTATTAAAATTTTCAACCCAACAGATCATTTGGATTAGATTGGATCCATAAATAATCTCGTTCTGATCTAAAAAAATTGGATCTAGATATGATCCGAATAAAATATAATCAACTATATTTTAATTATTACATAGCCAACTATTATTAACCATAAAATAAATAATAAATAATATTATTTTTATAATAAATTAAGATATAAAATTAATTATAACTATATCTTTATACATTAAAAATAAGTTTCATATAAATTTTAAATTATAATTTAAAGTTCCAAATAGATATGATCATAATAATATTAATATGTTCGAGTCGAGCCAAGTCGGATTGGGTCGAGTCCAAATTCAGTAAACCTAAATCCGACCTAGAAAATGGAACGGGTCTAGTTTTAAAACCTGATCCGGATTTACGGGTTTCTAAAAATGGGTTGAAATGGATCTAAACGGGTTGAGTCGGATCGAGTCATGGGTCAACCTGATCTATTTGCAGCCTTACTTAGAAGATACTAGCGAAGTCCATGCGTTATAATTTAGCAGCAAGGAATTGGTCTCTATTTTCTCTTCCTTATCGTGCACACTCTCTCAGCAATAAAAAGAGTTATTTTCTTTTTCCTTGGAGGAGTGCTGACTATTACGTCTCAAAGGAGATTTAGGTGTTTTGCCGGTAATTTATGTCAGTTTTTTCGAGAGTCATACAGGAGAGAATAGAGGACTAGAAGTTTTTGGGGTCTACAGTGTGTGAATTAGCATGGTTTAAGGAGAATCTTGTAAAACTAAGCTTTCCTCGAGGATAAATTGTTTAATGCTGAGCACGTTGTGTTGACAAAGATTAAAATGAGATATTAGGTCATATTCTCACACTTTTAGGGCATTTCTTTCACATACACAGCCCGTTTGTTTCAAGGGGGTTGAAGGTATTGAATTTGACCTCTGCAAGGAAATTTTAACCATGTTTGCCATTAACCATCTCCAAATTCCAGTATCTCAATGCCATCAAGAAAAATCATATGAGATAGGCACCACAATGATCATAAGGGGTGGGGGTTCTTTTTATGCCACGTGCACTTTTTCTCTCATCTTAAAAAAGGAAATCCAAGAGCCAAATAGAGATAAAACCTAACTAAATCGAGTCTATCCATCCTATAAGTTAAAAAAGTAAAAAAAGAGAAAACTTCACACTTCAAACAAAAAAGTTTATAAAGGGTAACCATCCATATATCCTTTCTTTTTTCTCAAGTATTCCTTGTCCCCTTATTTTTTTCTTCTTTTATAAACATAAAAGCATCGGTTTCTTTTTTAATAATCAAATTCAATACATATTACAAATAAATCGATATATATTTTTCAAATATGGTATTTATTAGTACATAGTATATGACCAATTGATATTGTCACTGTCAAGATCGTCATGGCCCGTAGCTCCGACGTGTCATGAATGCGTCGGGTTCCCGTGGGATGCTTATCCCTCCCTTTCCTGGCTGGCTCCTTGGTCCGGTCGTCCTGCAAAAAAGAGAAGACCCAGGCCGGGAATTCCGACGGAAACACTCCGACGATCAAGTTAGATGGGACGATCAAGGAGAACAGAACGTCCGTGGCGGAGAGTTTGAGGGGCTTTTCGCATAGAGGGTGAAAGATAGAATTGAGGTGGAAATTGTGCAAGCAGAGATGGGAGTGGAGAGCTTGGAAGGGTCTGCTGGGGTCCCTTGCTCGCTCGCTCTCCGTCTCTTTCTCGCATGTTTGTTTCTTCTTGCCCTTTGCTTTTCCTCTCTCTATCTTTATGTATGTGGGATGGCCTAGAGCAAATCTGGAGCTTTGTCCAAGTATCCCTTTCCGTGTACCCTCTCTGGGAGGAGCTTTCCGTTGCCTGCGGCCTCCCTCTTGTCAGGCCAGTCCTTAGAAGGAGATCCTTTCCTTGGGGGTGTACGCTGGCATGGTACAGATTCTGTCCCTATGGTGGTGTAGTTTCTCGTGGGAGAGGCGGGTGCCATGCCGCTAAGCCCCATGCCACGGTCTTTCTGCATGTATCTCATACAGTATGATCTGCAGCTCTTAAACTTGCTCCACGGTCTTGTAGTCTACCATCTTGTAGTCAAGAAACCTACTAACCACAAATTTCTTATGACCTGCATCCTCGGTCTTGTACTTCATATCTAAGGATGCCCATGGCTCTTTTGCTATATTGATACTACTGTACACATTGTACAGTATATTTTTCAATCCATTGAGGATGTAATTCTTGCATAGGAAGTCTGAGTGCTTCCATGTATCTACTGCAGCGACCACTTGCTTGTCGTTCTCTCCTTCCTTCAGGACTGGCGGGCCTTCGTTAAGAGCTCTGACTAAATTCAGAGTCGTCAGATAGAACATCATCTTCTGTTGCCATCTCTTGAAATCAGTGGTGGCAAACTTCTCCGGCTTCTCGGCTTGAACAGGTGCAGTCATTATTGCCATCAATTGAGCAACACTTTAGACACAAAAATTGTCTTAAGATTGTTAGAAATATTTATGGCTATCTATTTGAAAAGACCGAGTCTAGAGTTACACTCTGTCTTTAAGACAATTTTGTCCCGCAATGGTGCTTACGGTGTGATGTAGCCAGAATGTTGACGTGGCACGAGGCAGCTAACGTGGAGTCCCCATCAAACGCCACGGTAAGCTTTCAACATGAGCGCCTTTGCCGAGCTGAGCTTTCCTGAAGCGACACCTCTGCTCGCCCAAGGCAAGCTCCGTCCTCTGCCAGGCCAGTTCCCGCAAGCCCGGAATGCCTAGGCCAGAGTCGAGTCCGAGTTCCCACCTGAGGCGGACCCCTCGAGATCGGGCCCCGTGGTTAGGAGTTGAGCTCAGCCTCCTCCGCCACGAGGCGCCCCTCCGAGCTCAGGTCCCCTAGGCTGGGCGGCACCCCGGCACCGAGCTCGTCTGAGGTCGGACCCCGTGGTCAGGAGTCGAGCTCAACCTCCTCCGCCACAAGGCGCCCCTCCGTGACTGAGCTCGGTCGACCTCCATCCTGTCGAGCAGCACCAAGGCGAGTCTACCGAAGACGGGCCCTACCTCTCCAGCTCGGCCCTCTGTTCAAGCCAATGCACCGGCCGCCAAGAAGCCATACCTCTCCTCCAAGGACAGTGGCGATGCTCCCGAGGGCCGTACGACACCAACAATACCGCAATCAAGGCGCCATACCCTCCACCGATCTGCCATACAACCGGAGAAAAGACCCTACCAGAGAGCACGGATCCCAAGACCGGCGGCCCGCCGGTCGAGGCCCTGTCAGACTCCCAGGAGAGGGATAAGCAGAAGGAATGTCAGAAATCTACGGAGGCTTCCTCGACTATCAAAACAGAAGAGACATCCCGTCCACGTCACGGTACCTCGCCATACACGATAGCAGGGGGAGATCCAAAGTAGAAACTCCCGCCAAAAAATAAGCAAAAGAGGTATTGGCATCTAACCTCAAAAAACAACACCCATAGCATACTTTTAAAGCCAAGAGAGGAACCAGAGCGACACAAGGGAGGAAGGCCAGAGAGGAGGGCAAGACCACCTCGGCCAACACCACTCCCAGCTCGTCCTCATCTTTCACTCACACTATGTTCACTCCTCCTAGCATGGAGCTCATCCAGAGTGGCTCGACCAGGAGGATCTGTTCCCCTGGGTCATCACTGACTTGATCATCGGAGTGCCCCCGCCAGAATCCCCGGCCCGGGTCACTGACGTTGGCTTTCTTGCAGGTCCCGAGGCACCGGAGGCATCTCCCGCGGACGGACGCGGAACACCCGGCACCACCAGCAGCTATGGGCCACGATGATCCGGGCGGCAATAGATTGGCGCGCCAGGAAGGGAGCACAGAACGACATTCGATCTAGTTCAAGCCCCACTCAGCCGGACCACCGGGGGGATGATGACCACCCGAGCCAAGGGAGCTTCCCCCAGCCGTGCGGAGGCATCCCTTTCTCACGGGAACCCACACGGACCGGAGACGGAAGTGGAGCCACCCACTCCGGTCCAGCCACCTCCATCAGAAGCCCAGCTGGCTGCACTGCCCAGCAGATGTAAGTTCTTGCCACGGCAGTGCGCCAGCTTCAGCATCAGCACCAGTCCATGGCTACCCACCAGCAACCAGGGATCCCGGCGGCCCATGCCGCAGCTTCCCATGACAACCTGCACTCCTTCCAAGGCCGTCGCAGCCCCGGGCCACCACTGACAACCGGGGCAGCCATTAAGCTCCGACAAAAAGACAACGAGCTGGCTTTGCTGACGGAGAGAGCCGCTCACTAAACCTCGGGTGGGAGGTGCGCAGACCCCGCCGAGACAAGAAAAGTAAGACCCCCCGCCACGGGTGCCGCGCATCCATGTCACCTTCTCCGTCTCCTTCGGCGGAGGGGTTCCCTGATGAAGCCGCTAGGCGCGCGACGGGCAGGCACCTGGAGGAGCATGAACGCAAGCTGGCAAAGTTTGATCGCCGGTTCGCCAGCATGCCGGGCTTTGCTAGTGAGCCAGCGGGCTACGACGCCCATCCCCCATTCTCCCAAGAAATCCAAACGGAGCCGATCCCGCACCGATTCAGGATGTCGCGGGTGGATCCTTACGAGGGTACCACCAACCTCCTGGACCACCTGGAAAGCTACCGGACTCTCATGAGGGTCCAGGGGGCCACTGACGTCCTTCTGTGCGTCGCCTTCCCTGCTACCCTTCGTAAGGCCGCTCGAGTATGGTTCACTCACCTCGAGCTGGAAAGCATCCGCTCCTTCGCCCAGCTAGGGCAGAAGTTCGTGGCTCAGTTCGATGCTTGCAGGAAGTTGCCACGGGAGGCAGACAGTCTCTTCTCCATCCGGCAGCAGGACCGCGAGCCCCTGCAAGACTACGTGGCCCACTTCAAGGTCATTGCGTTGGAGATCTACAATCTTGAAGAGCCAGTGGCCATGTTGGTGCTGAAGCGAGGGCTCAGAACCTCCCGCCTGACCTACTCGTTGGATAAGAAGCCCCCCAAGGCCTACGCCGAGCTCCTTCTCCGGGCCCAACAGTACGTCCACGTCGAGGAGGCAGACCGTACGAGGCGGGAGCTCGACGGAGGATTCCTGAAGAAGACGGCCCCTGCTGAAGTGTCCGGGACTTGGAAGCTAGCACCCTAAGCTCAAAGCTCCCGGAGGGACCGGCCAAGATTGAGGAGGACTCTCATTCCGGAGGAGGCCTACACCCCTCTCCTCATCCCGAGGACAAAAATTCTTATGGAGATCTAGGGCGAGGACTACTTGAGGCACCCATCACCACTAAAGCCGTCCGCCACCCGTGACAAGTCAAAGTACCGTCGCTTTCATCGTGACCACGGTCACGACACCGAGGAATGTCGCGACCTCAAGTAGGAGATTGAGGAGCTCACTAGGAGAGGCTACCTCAGAAGGTACGTGGGGGCAGGTCTCAGTTGGAATCCCAGGCACTCGTCACCCTTCCACCAGTCCCAGCGATCGACAATCACCCCACTGAGAAGCCGGTGGGGAAGATACACTGGGGGACTGGGTGTGCCCCCAAGAAGGCCCGGGGGGCAAGGGGTGGAAAAGCTCCCGAGCATCCTGTGAGCCTGCCACACAATGCCCAAACGACAACAAGCAAAGCGCCTTTCGACCTCGTCTTCGGCACGGAGATAGTGATTCCAGTTGAGCTAGGTGCACCCCCTCCTCAACCTGGACCTCCCCGAAGAAAAGAAGTCCAGAGCCTGGCTTTGGATAGCAGCCCACCAATAACGGGTCGCCCGACACCATAACACCCGGATGAAGTTGAAAACTTTCCGACCCGGCAACCTGGTGTCGTGCCGAGCTGAGACGTCTCCACCCAGAGAGTGCGGTAAACTCCCGCTGAATGGGGAAGGCCCCTACAAAGTGGCTGAGGCCCTTCTACAGGGGGCCTACTATCTCGAGGACCTGGATGGAATCAGGTTCCCCCGGCTGTAATCTGAGGAGCTACTGTCAATAATGTAAGTTATCCCTCCATTTGAAATAAACGTTCTTTTCCTGTGCAATGGTTTATTTACCTTGCAGGAACACCAAAACCTGGGAAGCCCCCCCCCAGGCACTCAACACCTCCGAGCCTAGCTCTAAGGCGAAACCTTCCGAGCCACGTAGCTCGCCAACACCGACGTCCCTGAGCCCAGCTCCAGGACGCCCGTCGAATCCCGGAGAAAAGTCCTCCGGCACGAAAGACCTAGGAAGCCCCCAGGCACCGGCGAGCCTAGCTCCCCGGCATCAAAGATCGGATGACCCTCCGGCACCGATGAGCCCAACTCCCCGACGAAGGACCTGGGAAGCCCCTAGGCAACCAATACGTCTTCGAGCCAAGCTCCAAGATGCCTCCTCAAATTATCAATGTCTCCGAGCCCAGCTCCAGGACGCCAGCCCAAGACCGGAGCTCAGATCTCCGGCCAAGGGAATTCTCAACCAATACGTCTTCGAGCCAAGCTCCAAGACGCCTCCTCAAATTATCAACATCCCCGAGCCCAGCTCTAGGACGCCAGCCCAAGACCGGAGCTCAGATCTCCGGCCAAGGGAATTCTCAACCAATACATCTTCGAGCCTAGCTCCAAGACACCTCCTCAAATTATCAACGTCCCGGAGCCCAGCTCTAAGACGCCAGCCCAAGACCGGAGCTCAGATTTTCGGCCAAGGAAATTGTCAATTAATGCACCGTCAAGCCCAACTCCAAGGCACCATCTCGAATTATTGAAGCTCCCGGGCTCGGCATCACGATGACAGTCGAAGCCGGGCCCCGTCCTTCGCCAGGTCCGCTCCCGCAAGCCCGGGATGCCTAGGCCGGAGCTGAGCACGAGCCTCCACCCAAGGCGGACCCCTCGAGATTGGGACCCGTGGCTAGGAGTTGAGCCTAGCCTCCTCCGTCGCGAGGCGCCCCTCCGAGCTCAGGTCCCCTGGGCTGAGCAGCATCGTCACCGATTAAAGACCGGACGACCCTCCGGCATCGAAGACTTGGGAAGCCCCCAGGCACCGGCGAGCCTAGCTCCCCGGCATCAAAGACCGGATCTCACGGCCCTCCGGCATAAAAGACCTGGGAAGCCCCCAAGCACCCGTGAGCCTAGCTCCCCGGTAGCAAAACTCGGAGAAGAGTCCTCTGGCACAAAGACTTAGGAAGCCCCCAGGCACCGGCGAGCCTAGCTCCTCGGCAACAAAGACCGGACGACCCTCCAGCACCGGCAAGACCAGCTCCCCGGTGAAGGACCTGGGAAGCCCCCAGGCACTCAACGCCTCCGAGCCTAGCTCCAAGGCAACATCTTCTGAGCCATGTCCTCAGATCATTAAAACATCATCGTCTTCGAGTCCAGCTCCAGGATGCCCGCTCAAGACCGGAGCTCAGATCTCCGGCCAAGGGCAGCTCTGAGCCACGCAGCTCTCTAACATCATCGTCTTCGAGCCCAGCTCCAGGACACCTGCCCAAGATCGAAGCTCAGACCTCCGGCCAAGGACATCTCGGAACCGTGCAGTTCGTCATCAACAACACTCCCGAGCCCGGCATAATTGCGCTAGCCGAAGCCGAGCCCCGTCCTCCGCCAGGTCAGCTCCCGCAAGCCCGGGATGCCTAGGTCGGAGTTGAGCGCGAACTTCCACCCAAGGCGGGCCCCTCGAGATTGGGCCCCGTGGTTAGGAGCCGAGCTCAATCTCCTCCGCCACGAGGCGCTCCTCTGAGCTCAGGTCCCCTGGGCTGGACAGCATCGTCGCCAATCCAAGACCGGATGACCCTCCGGCACAAAAGACCTGGGAAGCCCCCAGGCACCGGCGAACCTAGCTCCCCGGCAACAAAGCCCAGAGAAGAGTCCTCTGGCACAAAGACCTGGGAAGCCCCCAGGCACCGGCGAGCCTAGCTCCCCGGCAACAAAGCTCGGAGAAAAGTCCTCCGGCATGAAAGACCTGGGAAGGCCCCAGGCACCGGCGAGCCTAGCTCCCCGGCATCAAAGACCGGATGACCCTCCGGCACCGGCGAGCCCAGCTCCCCGGTGAAGGACCTGGGAAGCCCCCAGGCAACCAATACGTCTTCGAGCCCAGCTCCAAGACGCCTCCTCAAATTATCAACGTCCCCGAGCCCAGCTCCAGGATGCCAGCCCCAGACCGGAGCTCAGATCTCCAGCCAAGGGAATTCTCAACCAATACGTCTTCAAGCCCGGCTCCAAGACGCCTCCTCAAATTATCAACGTCCCCGAGCCCAGCTCCAGGACGTCAGCCTAAGACCGGAGCTCAGATCTCCGGCCAAGGGAATTCTCAACCAATACGTCTTCGAGCCCAGCTCCAAGATGCCTCCTCAAATTATCAACATCTCCGAGCCCAGCTCCAAGACGCCAGCCCAAGACCGAAGCTCAGATCTCCGGCCAAGGGAATTGTCAATTAATGCGCCGTCAAGCCCAGGTCCAAGGCGCCATCTCAAATTATTGAAGCTCCCGGGCTCGGCATCACGATGACAGTCGAAGCCGAGCCCCGTCCTCCGCCAAGTCCGCTCCCGCAAGCCCGGGATGCTTAGGCCAGAGCTGAGCACGAGCCTCCGCCCAAGGCGGACCCCTCGAGATTGAGACCCGTGGCTAGGAGTTGAGCCTAGCCTCCTCCGCCGCGAGGCGCCCCTCCGAGCTCAGGTCCCCTGGGCTAAGCAGCATCGTCGCCGATTAAAGACCGGACAACCCTCCAGCACCGAAGACTTGGGAATCCCCCAGGCACTGGCGAGCCTAGCTCCCCGGCATCAAAGACCGGATGACCCTCCGGCACCGACGAGCCCAGCTCCCCGATAAAGGACCTGGGAAGCCCCCAGGCACTTAGTACCTCCGAGCCCAACTCCAGGATGCCAAGGCCTAGAACTCAGATCCCTAGCGCCGCAATCCTCAAGCGTCAACGTCCCTGAGACTGGCTCCGAGACACTAAGGTTCAAGACCCAAACTTTCAACACCAAGGATCTCAGCCTTCGACACCTCCGAGCCTAGCTCCAAGACGGCGACCACTGAGTTATGCCCCTAAGCAGCTGAATCCAAGGTCAACATCCCTCACCGGCATGACCTCAAGCTCAACGCCGGGTCCGTGCCTGTTGGAGTCCTCGGCTCCTCTCTCGGACGTCCCTACACCAAAAAGAAGAAGTAGCAAAGAGGGAGGAGAAGAAAGAGAGGGGACATTCCACATTGCAGATGATGGAGACACCATGATCGCAAAAGTGAGTTTCATTATCGAAAGAGCTGATTACATTATCTTCCGGGCCCCGACAGGCCGGGTGACCCGGTCAAGAAAAAAGAGAAAAGTACAAGTAAAAAAGAAGAAAGATCCTATCCTAATGGACTGGCTCCTTTCCCGGGCGGCGCATGGCTGGGACCTCTCCCTCCTCCACCTCTGTAGGAGGAGCGGGTTTAGCCGCTAAAAGGGACTCAGCGGTAGTCCCTCTCCTGTGTTCCCACCGGTTGGCTCCTTCGACGACAGAAGACTCCCTTGGCACCAACTGGGAGATCGGCACCACATCGGACCAGACTTGGGTACCGGCCTGGCTTTTCGCGCCCCCCCCCCCGTCCCCCTCCATGCTGGCGACCTCCGGGGTGGGGGGCTCCGACCTGGCAGCAGCGGCGGCTGACCTCGCGTGGACAACCACCTCGGGCTCGGACGCTGCTACCGGAGGCTCCTGGACGGGCTCGACCGCCCTTTTCTGCCTGCGCTCCTGCACCGGTGCATCCATCCCTAGCCTACACCGGCCTCGCCCCATCCTCAGTTCGGGCTCTCTTTGGTGCTGGCTCGGCGGCCTCAGTGACCTGCTCCCGCTCCTCAAAGAATGAGAGTAGCTCATCCATCGAGAACTTCAGTGCTGCACCAAGACAGAAATAAGGTCAGACCCCCAAAAAGAAAAATGAAGAATGAAAACGAAAAAGGGGATAGCCAAGTGAGACTCACCCGACTCCTGTGCCGGGCCTACTCCAGCCTCGTGGAGATTTTGTTCGGACAGCAAAACCTCGAGCGAGGGGATCTCCGTCGATCTGAGCTGCTTGTACAGTACGACGTCGGCCTCCTCGATAGCAGAATTCTGATTTGGGGACCGATCTGGGTCACTCCAAACCCAATCAACCCCCTCTATGGAAGCAAAGAAAAACCTACTCTTCCATCCCTTAATGGAAAAGGGGAAGACAAACTTTATTCCCTGAGGGCGGAAAGAAAGAGACCACCACCCCTCCTCTGTGGGGTGGCGTTTCAAGATGAAAAAAGTCCTAAAAAGAGAAAAATGGGCAACAATCAGGTGAAAGTGATACAAAACTATGAAGGCAAAGATGGTCCTAATGGCGTTGGGGACCAACTGAGCTGGGACAAGGCGATAATTGGCCAGGAATGAAAGGAAGAAGGGATGGAGAGGAAAACGGAGACCCCCAACGAAGGCCTCCTCATAAAGGGCGATCCGCCCAGGACCACCAGAAGTCACCCGCTCCCTCGGATGAGGAACGGACAGACGGACGGATTCGGGAATCCCATAGGCTTCCCAGATGGCCAGCAGATCTTCAGAGGTAATCACCGAGGCAATCCCCCCGGGACCCGTCGACCGAGAAGGCTCGGGCTCTAGAAGGACTCGAGGAGGAGGAGGAGGAGACTCAGGTTCCCTAATGATCACCGGGCCCTAGGCGGGCCGCCTACTAAATTCAAACCTCACCGCCTCTATCTCCTCGTCGGAGGAGGAGGGAGTCCTCGGCTGGGAGGGTCCAGCTTCGGCTTGGCAAGAAGGATGGAACTCCGGACCGAAACGATCCATGGAGGAAAGAAAGAAGGAAGAAGAAAGGAAGGGATAGGAGGAACCCTAAGACGACCCCTAGAGGACGAGGAGAAAGGGGGGCTAACCTGCAAGAACTCTAGGGAGTCGCCGGCGGCCGGAAGGGAGGAAGAAAAGGAAGAATGCTCCTGCGGGATACTGGGCATGCAAAGCTTGAACGAGGGTAAGCTTCGAAAAGACTTACCCCTCCTTCCCAAGCAGCTTACGCCTGACCGTACCTTTACGGCCCCCAAAAGGCGCTCGCCGCGTGTCGACCATCCATTGGGCCCGCGCGCCCATTCGACCGCGGTCGCTTCGACTTCCGTGCCCACCTCGATGGCCCCCCTCCTGCATGGCCACGTGGCATCCTCCCACAAGCTCGTAGGACCGCAGAGCGAGGCGTCGCCGATTTTGGCCATTATTGCGCCCAATTTCACTGCCTTTCCATGTCAGCGCCATAATTATGCCCTTCGCCCCAAGCATCGCGCGTCAATAGGCCTTGGGCATGGGGGGCAAATGATGTAGCCAGAACGCTGACGTGGCACGAGGCAGCTGACGTGAGTCCCCATCAAACGCCACGGCAAGCTTTCAACATGAGCGCCTTTGTCGAGCAGCGGTGTCGCTTTCCTGAAGCGACACCTCTTCTCGTCGAAGGCAAGCTCCGTCCTCCGCCAGGCCTGTTCCCGCAAGCCCGGAACGCCTAGGTCGAAACTGAGTCCGAGTTTTCACCTGAGGCAGACCCTCGAGATCGGGCCCTGTGGTCAAAAGTTGATCTCAGCCTCCTCCGCCACGAGGCGCCCCTCCGAGCTCAGGTCCCCTAGGCTAGGCGGCACCCCGGCACCGAGCTCGTCTGAGGTTGGGCCCCATGGTCAGGAGTCGAGCTCAGCCTCCTCCGCCACAAGGCGCCCCTCCGCGACTGAGCTCGGTCGACCTTCGTCCTGCCGAGCAGGACTAAGGCAAGTCTACCAAAAACGGGCCCTGCCTCTCCAACTCGGCCCTCTGTTCAAGCCAATGCACCGGCCGCCAAGGGAGCCATACCTCTCCTTCAAGGACAATGGCGATGCTCCCGAGGGCCGTACGACACCAACCATGCCGCAATCAAGGCACCGTACCCTCCACCGATCTGCCGTACAACCGAAAAAAAGATCCTACCGGAGAGCATGGATCCCAAGACCGACGGCCCGCCGGTCGAGGCCCTGTCAGACTCCCAGGAGAGGGATAAGCAGAAGGAATGTCAGAAATCTACGGAGGCTTCCCCGACTGTCAAAACAGGAGAGACGTCCCGTCCACGTCACGGTACCTCGCCGTACACGACAGCAGGGGGAGATCCAACGTAGAAACTCCCGCCAAAAAATAAGCAAAAGAAGTATCGGCATCTAACCTCAAAGAACAACACCCATAGCATACTTTTCAAGCCAATAGAGGAACCAGAGCGACACAAGGGAGGAAGGCCAGAAAGGAGGGCAAGACCACCTCGGCCAACACCACTCCCAACTCGTCCTCATCTTTCACTCACACTATATTCACTCCTTCTAGCATGGAGCTCATCTAGAGGGGCTCGACCAGGAGGATCTGTTCTCCTGGGTCGTCACTAACTTGATCATCGGAGTGCCCCCGCCGGAATCCCCGACCGAGTCACTAACGTTGGCTTTCTTACAGGTCCCGAGGCACCGGAGGCATCTCCCGCGGGCGGACGCGGAACACCCGGCACCACCAGCAGCTACGGGCCACGACAATCCGGGCGGCAACACGGTGTATGACGATTATCTCTCAGGATACAACGATCTTTTTTAGTGAAAGCAGTACTATTATTCACCAAAAATCCGAACCAAGAATGCTTTTCTTTCTTTTATATGCACTATAGCTATACTCTGTTATTCAGAGTATGCGAATGCCTAAAAGACTTACTATGAACTATAGCTATACTCTGTTATTCAGAGTATACGAATGCCTAAGAAAAGGAAAGAAAATTGGATGAAATGAATGAGGAACGATGACCTATTTATAGCCTTAAGGTGCCCTTTGGAAGCAACCCTTTTAAATTTGATCGGAGGGAATAACCGATGGCTTGATAAGCCGTTTCGTAGTAAAATACGCCTTTTTTCAACTATGATCAACCGTGATCTGAAGAACACACAATCAATACACCTATCGGAAGCCATAATACGCTGATTCATAGCGAAGTGCAAAGTGCGCCTACAAAGTGCCCATTGCACCTTGTCACCCGTCGTTCGCATGCACGCGGGTGATGCTATGAATCACCCTCAAACTCTCCACCTATGGTGAGTCTAAAAGCTAGAGCAAGAGAAAATGTTTTCTTATAAGGAGCCTTATCTTTTCCAAACTTTTCATGTGGGATTAAAAGTTTCCATCCCAAAGGGTATTTTGGGTATCCTCAATTTTCATTCAATTATAATGTATTTTCTAACAAAATCTAGGATTTGTGCGGTCGGTCGCGTAGCCGATTCCAGTGCTGGATTTGGGGCGTGACACTACCTAATAATAAAGAACGAAGAAAAGGCCTTTCAGGATAAATGGAAGTAGGATGTATGTGATGAAGCAGCTGGAGCAGTCTCCATTTCTCTCCACGGTTAAAAATCAAGTATATAGTGCTAACATAGTAGCTCAATTGATTGAGAACTTGCTTTATAACCAACAGATCGTTGATTCGAGACGTGACTCTGCAGAAAACTCGATTAAATTCAATGATTATTTTCTAGGCCCATGAAGGTTGGATAAGTGAGAGACTAGGATATCCTTCTTCTTTCCCGTTCTGATCAGCTGGTATCTTGGTGGTGTCGGATTGACATACTCATCCTTGAATAGAAAAAAATTATAAAAATCTAGTGCCTTGAATCAAATATTTTTCGATGGGATAGGAACCTGCAGGGATAGCTATGCTAATTTTGTCCCCTATCTCTTTTGTTATTAAAAAAAAATAATCAAACATACAAAATATAGTCCTCCAGCCAAGAGAAGCTATGGCATTGTGAAATGAAGCATATAAGCAGGGATCGTATACACGTTACCATTAACCATCACATAGCAAAGTTTGTTACGTACTTTAATTACATTTATTATTCTGATGTACATAAGAACCTGCGAAGGACATACGCATTAATTTAACAAACATCAGTCTAATCCAAACACCACCTTCCAGCGTCTACTGTAGTTTATTAAACTGCATTACCGTCTCCACCAAGGCATGAATTGCAAGACTTTCGGCACACACCTCATAAATTTGATAAGCATCACCACGACGTGGTAGCAAATCATAATTGCCACTGCCAGTAGCCAAAAGATTTGTACCGAAGCTAGAACTTTAAAAACAGATTTGTCGTCCCCCGAAAGGACATAGGCGCCCGCCAAGAAAGCTAAGCCCATCGACGATACGGCCACCGACAGGGTGATTGCAAGAACCGATGTCATCAGCCGGTTTTTCAAAGGCAAGCCACCAACAAGAGAGAGAATAATAAGCATCGATGCTCCTAAGGCGATCGCATCAAGTATCGCAAATGACTGATTGGATCCTGGAGAATATATGTTACGAAAATAAGCGTTTGTGTTATCTCCAGGATGATTAGGAGAATATATGTTAGTATCCTCAACGTTATTGCTTTCTCCAGGGGGTTTTGGAGGATTAAGACCAGTTTGAAAGGTAGCACCGGCAATTACGGTGGATACTATCATCAAAGTGTTATGCTTATCTTTGAACCAGGTGTCATCATTCTTGCACAAATTGTTCAAGCCAATCCGCAACATTCCCTTCTTCCATGTCCACCTTTTGTTAAGCGGCGAAGCAATTTTCTGCGGTGAAGAGCATACTTGCCGGCCTTTCTTGCTTCCAGAACTCAATAGCAGGTCACAAACTTCCATGTCGCCAATGTCGCTTGGACACTGAAGCAAGAGATCAAGAGCTGTGCAGCCACATTCATTCAAAGCATTCACCTCGGTGGTGCTCTCTTGAAGCAAAAGCTTCAGCATCTGAAATACATTAAAAATTAGCAATGATAGACAGAAAAATGACAGAGATTAAACGATAAACAAAACTGAAAGATGATAGTACAAGCAAAATAATCTTTGAAGCTTGAGGATTAACTGTCATACCTTCGACAGAGACTTGGAAGAAAAGATCGACTCGTACCTTCTATTGTGAAATCCGAATCTAGTTCGCATGAATACTTCGGTTCCGCTTAATCTCTCTCTGGGGGGCTAACGGAAGTTGATGGGAAAGGGGAGTTGTGGGCGGTAATGGGGAAAGATCCAGACCTACTACTATATTTAATTATTCATACAATCATGAATGGTAGTGGAGTAGTTTCTTTTCTTTTCCTTTTTTTCTAAAAAAAGGGAAATTAAAAGGTACCGTTGCTCTTCTTAGAGCAATTGGAAAAGCAACGGATGAAACTGAAATCAGAAAACAGAGCAGATGGAATGAAAAGAAACATTAAGATGAGATGTTCAATATTAAATTACTGGAGTAGGAAATCAAAACTGCCAAGAATCAGGATTTGAAGCTTCCTCTTCCAAGGGCAAGGCCTGTCAGTCCTCAAGGCTGTATTGCTCTTTTTAGCAGAAAGTCGGCATATTCGACGTGTTTCATTTCACTGATTGTTAAAGAGACAAAGGCCACCCTTGAGTAGGATGGACGGAAAGCAAACATCAAAGAGATGTCCAGCAATCTGTTTTGTACTCTCTGGAGGCATAAAGTGAGTCAGGACTGCTTTGTCAAAATAGAAACCGAACCTAGCCCAGGTTCACTAACAACTCTACCCATCAAAAAATGAGTGACATGTTTGCTTAAATCTGCCATCTAAACGTTAAGCATACCTTCATCAAGAGGACCTCATATTAAAAAAATATATATTTTTTAAACATCAGCTGCGTACATTACGCGTGCGTGCGAGAAATTTGTATGTTATGAAAGCATGTCCCTTGATGTCAATAAAATCCCCGGGAAATGAAACCCACCAAAACCGTAACCGTGGAGCATATGCTGCAGTAATTTACCTTGCCGTGTCTCCGAGCCGTAGCAAGGTGCAAAGCTGTGTTTCCACTATCATCCTTCATGTTGATGAGCTCCTTAAAATCTTCTACGATGAATTTAGCCGCCTCAAACTGGTTATATTTACACTCAAGTGCAAGATTGTCTCTCCTTTATCCGTCAGCGCTTGGCTAAAAGAATGATCAGCTGGCAATAATTCCTTCAGCAGAGCAACTTGATTGTTGGCTGCGGCCAAGTGGAGAGGGATTCGCCCATCCTTATCATGGCAAAGGCGTAAAGAAGCATCCACTTCCAAAATTTTCTTCACAATACCCCCATGTCCTTTGGCTGAAGCCAGGTGCAATGGGTAGAAACCTCGCCCGTCCCGGACACGGGATACTTCTGGTTTTAGCCTCAGTATCTCTGAAGCCAAATCAGTGTGCCCGAGTAAGGAAGCTATATGAAGAGGCGTGTCCAGAGCTACTGGAACGGTGACCGTATCCAGGACTAGTGGCTCTTCTTGTAGTAGCTGGTGCAGAGTTGCCACATCTCCATTTTTCGATATCTCAAGGAGTCTGGCATCCATGGTCCCCTCAACCGTTGCTACTCCTTTATTGATTTACTGTGGAGCTGCAGTTGGGCGAGGCTATTTAACAGGCCGATACGCTGCTGAAGTTTCATCGTTGTTTGGGCTGCTTGCTTCGTCGAAGTTTGTAGCAATCACATCACCTCTGATCATGGTCAGGACTAAGTGGCAAGTGCACGAACCAATGGCTAGCTGAAAAGTATCCGCCGAGCGGAACGCGGAACGCGGAACGCGTTGCGTGCGTTATAATTTAACGTTAAAGAATTCTCTATTACGATAAGGAACATGTTGATCGAGTTTTTTAATGTATTAATTGAACGCGCTCCCTGGAATTTGTGAACGAACGGAGATTTCAGAGAAAGTATCTAGCCCTCAGCAAGCAAGTGCTATTTCTATGGACTTAAAAAGAAGTCATCCATCTGCGAACATGTCTCTTCCTCGTTAATTAGAACCTAAGGCAAAGAATTATGAAGGAATACGTCTCCGGATTTTTAACCGAAATAATAAAAGAAAAAAACTTATTTATGAAAGTACAGTCACCTTTTTTTTATTTTACGGAAGTAGGTAATTTTGGCCACGTGTGTCAACCTTGCTCGGACACGTTGCCAAATCGAAAAAACATGGCAGCTGGTTCGGGACGCGTGGCAGGGCAGGTGAAAACGCGGATTGGATCCGTGAATTCTGTTCGAAATTGCAGGTTCAACCAGCGATTCTAGTGCGGAAGCTCCACGTAGTGATGAAAATGCGGGTTCGACTCGCGAATTATGAGTGAAAATGCGGGTTGAACTCGCGATTTCTCAACCGAACCTCTACTTACAACTCTGCCGGGTTTTTTTTTTTTTTGCGTTGCTCTGTTTGCACGCCACCCACTCATGCTCTTTCCCCCACCTCCGATCTCCTTTGCCCCACCTCCGATCCTCTTTGCCCCATCTCCGGTCCCCTCTTGGCTGCCCCACTTTCGGTCCCCTCTTGGCTCCAAGTTTTTTTGTTGGTTTATCCAGTTTTTTTCGAATCCTAGGCTGTCCCGGGATTATCTAGATATGTTTTTTATTCTATAGTTGTTTAGATATATTGAACCGGATTTGATCTCTTAGCAGTTTGATCTAATTTTTTTATTATTTTTTTAGAATCATTCCGATCGTATTTCACATCTAGTCCAATCCGGTGTTCAAATTTACAGGTATAATTTATATAATTTTTTATAATTAATTTATTATTATATTATTTTTATGATATTTTTTATCTTGTGATGCCATGTTAATTTAATTTTGTTAATATAATTATATATGCTTGTTTGATATATTAGATTAAATAATGATTTGTAGTATATATCTTATATTATCATATTGCATGAAATTATTTATTTGATAAATAAAATTAGATTTTTATCAAGTATTTATTCTTTTTTGATATTTTAAAAATTAATAATGTTTATTATTAAAAAAATAATTATTGGGATAAATTTTTAGGATAAACCTATATTTATAAATTTTTTGATTTAATTTTAACAAATATGTTATAATATTCATTTTTAAAAAAATAATTATTTTTAATGTTGAAATAGACATAAAATTATAGTAGTTCATAAAATTAGCTAGTAAATATTAATATACATGGAATTCTTAGAATTATGTTATTAAAAAATAATATATTAAATTAGTTTAGTATTGTATAATTTTAATAATTAGTTATTTATGAATATATAATTATGTAAGAGTAATAAATTAATATTGATTATATTATTTAACATACGAATACAAATAATTGATATGTTTATTAAGAAAAAAATTATGACATAAATAATAATAATTGAAATATATAATATTTTATAGCTTATAAATAAATCTTTATTTTAATATAAATAAGTCGTGGTATAAAATTAATATATCTATAATTTTATTTATTTTTTTATTTTTTTGATGTGCAGCATGAATATCTACATTGTATAGTATGCAAAAATTGTTATTACTGGATAAATTATGTGTCATAGTGTTATGCTCGTCTCGGAGCCAAACGCCATCCTTGTACAAACCGTTCAAGCCAATCGGCGAATCAATTTGCTGCGGTGAAGAACGTCCTAGCCGGCCCTTCTTGCTTCCAGAACTCAATAGCAGTTCACAAACTTCCATGTCGCCAATGTCACCTGGACACCGAAGCAAGAGATCAAGAGCTGTGCAGCCACATTCATTCAAAGCATTCACCCTCGGTGGTGCTCTCTTGAAGCAAAAGCTTCAGCATCTGAAGTATATTGAAAATTAGCAATGACAGACAGAAAAATGACAGAGATTAAACGATAAACAAAACTGAATGATGATAGTGGAAGCAAAAGAGTTTTTTGAGATATCGAGTGAAGGCTTGTGATTCTAACTAGAATTGACAAGGTTTCATTGCCTCTGCAAAGATTAATTCTTGGAGAATGTTTTATATAGGCTACTAAGCAAATTTTGTTTCAAGTTTGATTGGTTGCTTAGTACGTTCTTCTTTGGAGCTTGAGGATTAAGTGCCATACCTTCGATAGAGACTTGGAAGAAAAGATCATCTTAGACCTTCTATTGTCAAATCCGAAACTAGTTCACATAAATATTTATTCGGCTCCGCTTAATATCTCTCTTGGGGGATTGATGGAGAAAGGGAGGTGTGGGCGGTAACGGGGAAAGTTCCAGACCTACTACTCTATTTAATTATTCCTACAATCATGAACGGTGGTGGAGTAGGATTTTTTTTTTTTTTTTTTTTTTTTTTTAAGGAAAATTGGAAGGTATCGTTGCAAGGATTTTGCTCCTCTTACGATAATTAAAAAAAAGATAGATGAAACTGAAACAGAAGTATAAGTACTATCCTAAGATATATTTTCGTTCCTCGTACGAGAATTATCAGAAATACTATCTCAGGATACCATCAAGATTTTTCCACCTGCAATCATGAAAGAGATTAATGAAGATTTTTTTAGTATCTAATAAAATGACTTTGAAACAAGAAAAATTTAGAGGAGAAAATACTAGAGGAAAAAAAAAAAAGAGTATAAAAATACAAAACAAAATCTATATCTTTAAGCCTTCAAGATAGTTTTTTTAAAGCCATCTAAAATCTAACCATTTGGATTTTTATTGGCCTATTAAAACCTAATTAAGAGTCCAATGATCAGAAAATTAAAAGTTCAATAATTAAAAGCATAATTATTAAATAATTAAAAGTTCAATAATCAAATAATTAAAAGCAAAATGGTCAAATAATTAAAAGTACAACGATCAAATAATTAATTGACTAGTAAAGGAAATTTTAGATTTTTCTAACAATCTTTCTTAAAACTCAAAATTTCTAAAAATGGTAAAATATAAGATTCTAGGTACTTATACTATGCAATCGATAAGTTGACTTTAACATTATTTAGTGTGAATAGTTTTTATCTAAAGAAATCAAAGTGAACCAGATCTTGAACTACGTTTCTTTGATCTAGACTTCAACTACCATACATATAGTATAGAATTTTTCATCACAAGTCTATGCATTAATGGTCCTGCACATGTATCTTGATTTTTTATAAGAGCTTCTAAAGATTGCCAATGTCTCTAGCCCGCGGTCATATATGGATACTCTCATATAGATGAGACCCTTTAAAAATGTATGTAGTATCACAGTTGGAAAAATACCTCTCGAGTTTCATTCAGAGATAAACTCTTCCTAACCACTAGGTAGAAGAACTAATCGCTATAGAGATGGATGGAGTCTATAACTTCTATATCAAATAAATCATATATACTCCATGACCAACCAATTAGCTTGTTATTATTATTTTGAACCTTCTTCAAGGGATCTCTATCACAGAGGTTGGGTTGTCACTGCTAGAAGGTTCTTTGTAGGCAAAGTCCCATCTCTCTCGATGACTTTAGGATCTTAGTCCTATTTAAGCTTTTAGTAAGACATACTGATATAAAAATCTTTCATCACAAGTTATAAAGTATATCAGAATTTATAGTTAGGATAATAAAATATGCAAAACTAGATATAAATAACTTGATGTTCAATTTCATATGAATATTAAAATATTAGAATTTAAGAAATTCAAATAACAAATATTGCAAAGATTATCGTACCTTTCTTGTGACAATATGATTATGTACCTGTGAATAACCTTTAAAAATAATTGATGTCAAATGAATTAGCATTAAGCAAATCCAAACTATGTTATTACATAAATCATCATGATGCAAAGAATATCCATAGTAATATTTCAAAATATAAATTTAAATATATTATAAGTAAGAGATAAGATGTGTTTCATAGAGTAATACATATTTTTATCAAACATCATACATATTCTCATCAAAGCATGAAACTTCTAAGCACCTTAAAATATACCACAACAGGGATCTTTCTAGGAAAGATCAAAACCTGTTCTATCTCTCAAAAAAAGGTTGAATATTATAAAATTGATTTAACAAATACTATTAGATGATCTAGTTCAATATCGATACTTTTTTCTTAAATCTAGCTGTCATTAAAACTTTCTAAACCTAATTAAGATAAGACTCGTTGATATGACAATGTAGTTCAAAAGAATATACAGTTTTCAATATCAATGTATAATTGCCAAAAAATATATGCAAATAAGGAAAGTTTCACTAGATATTTATGTACAGAACATGCATAACATCTTCAGATCGTAGGCATCTCTATCATTTATGCCAACATATATATTTATGAGAGTAGAAATTAAATATGCTTTAGATGTTAACGAAGCCATTCTAAGCAACAATTAAATAGGACTAATATTTTAGACTAATTAGCATAGTATTAGTAACCTTCAGCTAGTAGGCCTTCTATTATTCACTATACTAGAATTATGTTGCTTAAGTTCAGTTGCTTTTGTGACCATCAATCACCGAAATAGAAATTATGATAATTAACTTGGAGTCATGTATTATTTGGAGAAGATGGATTCAACCAAGTTACAAGTGGGTGCAGGTGCATGGGGCCAAAACAAGCAAGCTTCAAAAAAATAAGCATAATTTTCAAACTATAACTTGGATTTTGGTAACCCAAACAATATTGGAAAACTTACGATGAGATGATTAAAATCATAATCAATTTAAAGGCTAATTCATCATTTTCTTGCTATTTTTTATTTATCTAATTCATATAAATATGTAGTCACATATCATGTATTTGATATATTCATTTATTTATTTTATTTATTAAAAATTGCATAACTATATTTAGACATAAATAGTTCAAGATTCATGATAAAATTATAGATATATTATATATATGACATGCTTACGCAGATATAGATAGCATACAAACTAATTATTCATGCAAGTTTAATAATTTTAATATTTTACACACTTGACCTTTGTATGGTAACTAAATAAGAGTGTATGTAAATAAATAATCAATAGGTATTGATGTGGCACTATCATTGACGTGGGACCTATGCCAAACCCTGCTAGCAGTCATGCTGGCAGAAGATGCCACCAGTATAAGGTGACCAAATGAAGATCCGAGGTTGAGCACCCAGCCGAGGTCAGCTCCTATCCAGGGTCGAGCTTTCGGTCGAGGTCGTGCTTTCGCCATCTGAGGTCAAGCCCCCGACCAAGGTCAGCTCCCATCCAGGGTCGCGCCCCCAGCCAAGGTCATGCTCCCGCCATCCGAGGTCGAGCCCCCGGCCGAGGTTAGCTCCCATTTAGGGTCGAGCTCCCGGTCGAGGTCGTGCTCCCACCATCCGAGGTCGAGCCCCTGACCGAGATTAGCTCCCATCTAGGGTCGAGCTCTTGGTCAAGATCGTGCTCCCACCATCTAGGGTCAAGCTCTTGATCGAGGTCGTGCTCCCACCATCCGAGGTTGAGCCCCCATCCGAGATTAGCTCCCATCTAGGGTCGAGCTCCCGGTCGAGATCGTGCTCCCACCATTTGAGGTCGAGCTACGGTCGAGGTCAGCTCCCATCTAGGGTCAAGCTCTTGATCGAGGTCGTGCTCCCACCATCCGAGGTTGAGCCCCCAGCCGAGATTAGCTTCCATCTAGGGTCGAGCTCCCAGTCGAGATCGTGCTCTCACCATTTGAGGTCGAGCTCCCGGCTGAGGTCAGCTCCCATCCAGGGTCGAGCTCTCGTTCGAGGTCGTGCTCCGACCATCTGAGATCGAGTCCCCGATCGAGATCAGCTCCCATCCAAGGTCGAGCTCCCGGTCGACGTCATGCTCCTACCATCCAAAGTCGAGCCCCGGCCGAGGTTAGCTCCCATCTAGGGTCGAGCTCCCGATCGAGGTTGTGCTCCCACCATCCGAAGTCGAGCCCCCAATTAAGGTCAGCTCCCATCTAAGGTCGAGCTCCCGATCGAGGTTGTGCTCCCGCCATCCGAGGTCAAGCTTTCGACATAGAGCTCCCACTTTCCAAGATGGAATCACTATCTAGGACCAGGAGATGTCATCGACTACTAGGGGGCCCACTAGAGATAAGGAGAAGAAAATCAAAAGGAGTTCAAGCCATGAACTGGGCATCCCTGACTACCCATGACCTTAATGGCACGTACCCTATCGAAAAACTGAGCATGGCACGACTTTTGAAGCGGTAGCATGCAAAATATTAATGGCACGGGGGGTCCACATCTGCATGGTCGTTACTCTCCTCGCCCCGAGCCCCACATTATTCTCTGGGCTCAAGAGTGGGGGGTATCTGATGTCGCAACATCCGCTGACGTGGAGCCTACACAGCCACCAGTCGGTAGCCGCATTGGTGGGGACTGCCACTTGGACGAGGCCCCCATGTGGAAGACCGAGGCGAGCCCTCCTACCGAGGTGGCTCCCAGCCAGGGTCATGCTCATGAGACGAGCCCTCCATCTGAGGTCGGCACCGACTAGGGTCGTGCTCACAAGGCGAGCCCTCCTACCGAGGTCAACACCCAGCCAGGGTCATGCTCATGAGGCGCGCCCTCCGTCTGAGGCGGCACCCGGCGGGGTCGTGCTCCTGTGACCAAGGTGAGCTCTCCTGCCTAGGTCAGCTCTCAGTCGGGGTCATGCTCATGAGACGAGCCCTTCGTCTAAGGTCAGCACCCGGCTGGGATCATGCTCATGGTGTCAAGGCAAGTTCTAGGATGGAGTTCTCCCAAGGTGGGACTCACCCCCACATCAAAAAGGCCAACAAAAATTTAAACCATGACGGGACGAAGCCTGACCACACCTAGTCATGAATTCAAACTCTACAACACGCCACCTGCAAACTCTGCACAGAATGTGCTCCACCAGGCTTTGAGCCCCGTAATGAGCTGCCACCCTGACATTCATGCAACCAGGGGCGACAACCCTTGCAACGTAAATCTCCCCTAAAATGAGTATCCTGTCAAGGCCCTAGAACCCTGCGATGCTCGAACGATCCCTCCAGCAATGGAACATCTCGCTATGGCACGGGGCTCAGTGGAACAACGCTTGCCCCTCTTAAAGAAAACGACACCCCCAATAGAAGGATCTCCTCTGAAGGACCGGTCCGAGAAAGGGGACGGAAGAAGGAGAAGCCGCGAGTAGTGGTAAGCCCCTCCGGGGAAGACACCGAGAGAGGGCAGACTGAGAAGGACACCAGGATGAAGCTCCAGATCCAGTCTAGGCCATCACACAAGGCATAAGGTCAAAAAAGAGGAAGGTGAGAGGTAGGCAAGCAAGTAAAGGAGAAAGGGGTATGAGAGAGCTGCCGGGTAGGGAGCTAGCTAGAAGATCCTCCCAGGCTCACCTATCCCATCTCCGTCTTGCTCTCACAATCTCAATCCTACATTTTTTTTTATCCTCTATGCGGAGAGTCCCCCGAAACTCTCCGCCACAGAGGTTCTATTCTTCTTGGTCGTCCCACTAACTTGATCATCAGAGTGTCCCCGTCGGAATCCCTAGCCTGGGTCTCCTCTTTTTTGCAGGCCGATTGGACCGAAGAGCCAACCCTTGAAGAGGAGGAAGCGCACCCAGCGGGAGGAGGCACCCGACGCAGCGATGACGCACCGAAGCTATAGGCCACGACGATCCAGGTGGCAATAGAAAATAATTACACAAAGCAATAAGAGGACACATGTACTTCCCTACAAACTGTACCTTAGTCATACATGGCTTCTATATATATCTTCTTGGAGATTTGGGCTTTATCACCGCACCTCTTTCTTGAAGAACTCTTTCTTTATTCCTCTCTCTCTCTCTCTCTTTCGAAGACTAGACTAATTACAAGAAGAAAAATAAAATAAATTTTGTTACTGGAATTGATGCTTGGACTATTGTCCAAAGTCCTCTTTTTATAAAGTTCGTCATGAACTTTTTTCCGATCAATTTGGAGTCAATCTAGATCAAAATTGATCATATATCATAAGGAATAGTCCCAACCATCCAATTTATAATTTGATAGGTGATCGGCAACCTCTTTCCTTCTCAAGCAAACTGAAGCTTGGAATGCTAATAGATCAAATCCTTGCTCTTGAAGACTCCTCCCATTTGGATTTGATATTGGCTTTCCTGGTCCAGATGGATTCCAGCAGTGGTGGATGGTGACAGCACGATGGAGAGAAAACTGGCCGGTAGTGGAGTTGGGCAAAAATGGGAAGATGACGGCCAGTTCGTGACTTTTCCACCTATAAACGATTGCCCAATGGCTCCTTCAGCAATGGGCGGCGACTGTGGTGGCTGGTGGAGTGACATGCATTGCAAGCAGTAGGGAAGGTGGTGGTGGAAGAAGATGGTGTAGGGGTGAAGCTTGGACGGCTCAATGGTAAGGCGATCGAACGAAGAAGAAGATGATGGAGGATGGTGGCCGGTTGGGAGCTTCCAGGTGGCTTTTCCTGCCATAGGCGATGATGGCGGATGAAAACCGGCGGGCACGAGGGAGATCCCAACGATGAATGCTTCTTGAATAGGGGAGGCAATGACTTGAGGAAACAATTGGAAGCATGGTTGGAGGGATTCTCCAACAATTTTAATGGCTTCCCCAGGTTGAGGAGGTGGCGCAAGTGACTCGGGCAGTAGCGGGATGGCATCTCTGGTGAAAACAAGCTCGGGAAGGCCGATGGTCCACAGAATAGGCTCGTGGACCATGGTTAATGGCTTCTATGGACTAAGCTTGGCTTCTATGAACCGAGCGACCATCCACCATGGACCTACTGCTCTAAAATTCATGTTATTTTTTAAGAAACTTCAAACTTCAATTTCCGACTCATTTGAACTCTAATTTGAGTGTTGTTTATACCATTGAATTTCAAAAATCAAGCTCTTTCCCTCCATAGACTCCTTTTCTACAAAATATTGATAAAAATATCAATTTTTAATAAATATAAATTAATTAATATATATTTTAATACTTAATTAGGATATTTAATAGACTTATCGATGGCCTTCTGCCCTCGAGGCTCACTTGGCTCTTCTTGAGCCTATTTCTTCCTAGGCCTCCCATCAAACTCTCTCTGGATATAATCAGCCTCTTCTGTGCAAATATACTTCTGATCACGGATAAGGAGATCTGAATAGGTCTTTGGAGGCGCCTTTATCAAGGAAGTAAGTGAATTGAGAGGTCATGAACCCTCTTTCAGAGCTAGTATGGCGATGGACTCGTCCAAATTGTATATTTCCATGGTGGCCACCTTGAAGCAGGTCACATAGTCTCTAAGGGACTCTTGGTCCTATTGGTGGATTGAGAAGAGATTGTCGGCGACTCGTGGCACCTTCCAACAAGTATCGAAGTGTGCCACAAACTTCTTCTCTAGTTGCTTGAAAGAGTTGATGCTCCTCAGTTCGAGGTGGGAGTACCAGACTCGAGCCACCTTGCCAAGCATGGCTAGGAAGGCAATGCAAGAAGGATGTCAGTTATCTCTTGGACTCTCATAAGGGCCTTATAGCTCTCGAGATGATTAAGAGGATCCATGGTCCGTCGTAGAAATCTAACTAGGGCATGCGAAACCAATCAGATATCGATTCCTCTTGGATTCGAGGAAGAAAGGAGAGCGGGTGTCATAGCCCACAGGCTCGCGGGCAGCACCCTGGAGGTCAGTGAACTAGCAGGCGAGGTAGGCCAGTCTATGCTCATGCTCCTCCAAGCACTCCTCGGCCTGCCACCAAATGGCCTCATCGGTTGATCCCTCCGCGAAGGCCACAAGAAGGAAGGCAGATGGAGACTAGGGGAGTTCACACTTTAATTTCCTCCCGCACCGGTGTCGGTGGTGCGAGGGGCCATCATAGTCCGAGACAAGAGGGTGATTCTCCCAATTGGCCAAGTAGCCTTGCAGCCCCTCCTGGACAAGCAACAGCTCTTTTAAGGGTGACACGGGGTTCGCGGGAACGATGTCGCACGCACATGAGATGGCCCCCCATGGAAGGATTGGAGACTGGCATGAGCGGCGACAACAAGAATCGCGGGTATCCTTGGCTGCTACTATGTCGCCATAGAATGATGTTGTGCTATAGTCACTAGATAGTCTTGGTCAGTGTCTGGAACTGCTATGCTAGCATAGTGATTTGCTCCTACTGGTCCACCGGCGACGAAGGCTGTGGAACCAAGAGCTCCACCTCCTGACTACGCCGATCGCCATAGTGGGATAAGTTCCTGACATAGCTGGCGTACACTTCGCGAGCAAGGTTACAACCATAGCATCATTGCAATGAGGCATAGCTGTCCCCTACCTGGTACACTAATCTGTTGCAGCTTGGATCACCTTCGCCTACAGCCTCGATGGTCCACAGACCATGTCTGGTGCTCCGGACCTCGCTCCTCCTGAATGAACCCGAGCGGTCAGACCTGCAAAAAACCAGGTCGAGGGCACCAGCGGGGACACTCCGATGCTCAAGTTAGTATGGTGATCGAGGGCAACAGTCCTTTCTCACGATGGCCTAGGCCACTGCGGAGAGAAAGGAGGAGAATTTCTCTATAAGTAAGTGGAGGGTAGCTTACCTTCTTACCTTGGCCAGAGGTCTTTCTTATCCATATACAAAACGACACCATGGGACAGGGTCTAAAAGCCCAACAAAGTACTTCCTTGCGGAGTCTACAGGTTTGGTAGAGCACTCCTCTGCAAAATATACCTTTTCTGATCGCTGCAACGGATTTGGCGGAGGTGACGACACTATGCCCCCAAATCATGATTGTCAGGATTTCCAGTAGTGGCTCCAGAATCCGGCGGGCCATATACATTCCGTTGGGGGTTACAGTCTTTGTCGATCCGTTACCTGTCACGATCCGTAGGGGATTCACTCGGGTCTGTGGCCTAGCTTGGTTTGAGGTTCAATTCGGCCAAGAGCTCTAGCCGGCCCGAAGCTATACTCGTCCTGGGATGCCATTCGGCCGGAAGCTCCAACTGACTAGGAACTCTGCTCGGCCTAGGGCTTTACTCGGTCCCAGGGTACGACTCGATCGGGAGCTCTAATCGATCTGGAGCTCTACTTGACCCGGGATTAAGCTCGGTCGAGGGGAACTTCAATGCCCGGCGCTTAACCACATCAGGTGGAATGCCATCTGTTTAACCCACCCTCGGTTTCTCTTGCCACGAGTCGTATAGGGGAGAAGGCTGGATGTATCTGGAAGATAATGGGAGCTATGATGCCTCTTTGTAGTGGAGTCGTGCTTGATAATGAGGAGGCAAAGGATTCTACACCTAGACACGGGAGACTCGCCAAGAAACGGGAGCCACATTTGTATGTGAATAATAGTGCTGTGCGTTATCATACCGATCGTGCCGGGTTTGCTGCAGATGCGACTCCATACAAACCGAAGAAGAACGATAATATCGGAGATATCAGGGCAAAGCTGTTGTAATGTCCAAGGACCCTCGGAAGTTTATCGAAGCCCATGGGTTGCAGTAACGGTGGTCGGATGACATGGAACTCCAATTGGCTGTTCATCAAAGCAAATTTAACAGGCAGCTGAGGTCACTATATACGGTCCCACCACCGACAATTCCAGTAAAAGTCCTTATGAAACGCCTGTAATATTCTCGTTTCCTTGGTCCCTTCTCATCTCAGTTCCTCCTCCATATTCTTTGATTACATGCATTCTTAAGGAAGGGTCAAGATTATTGGCTATCTTCGCATTTCCTTGCGGAAGCTGGATTGTTCATTATGCATTTTGCTGATAAAGAAACATTGGTATATTAATTTTTACCTGGTTGTGAATCAAGAAACATGAATATATAGCAAGCAGAGCAGGCACCTCAACGCACACAAATACACCCTATACACATAACATTAAAGCCCCAGGTCTAGCATGTGTGTGTTGTCGAACCAAGTTCCAAGAGGCCTTCACAAGTTGGGGGTCGGCTTTAGGGTAAAAAATAACGGGAAAAAAATCGAAACTATCCTGGTCAAGGACTAGGAGTTAGGATATTAAGATCAAGCAGACGTCCAAAGAAATATTTTGATAGAGCCTTGTAATTATATGCCTTTTCTTAAAATTCTGTGATCTCTGATTTCTCCTCCAACAATAGTTATACTCTTTATGATTGAATCCCTTTGCTTTACCAAAAAAAAAAAAATTGATAATTTAGTTTTAAGACTGTTTTCATCGAGCTTCAATATTCTGATATCAATAGAATTTGATCCACTTATTTTCTGTGCTCATTTGATCTTCTCTGGACACCTTCTGTGATTTTTTATAGCAAAATAAAAAATATCTTTATATACATGCGACTCCGCTGGGGATCGAACCCGAATCTCTGGTTCCGTAGACCAGCGCCTTATCCATTGGGCCACGGAGTCCTGACGAAAACAGTTAGCCATTCAAAATATAAATGTAAATTATAGAAGCCACAATTCCTCTAAGTTAAACACTATTTCTATTAATTCATTTATTTACATAAACTAGAAAACGCACGATCAAAATAACCAACCTAGTTTAGGGTATCCTGTTGTATTCGAATTGAACATTTGGAACACATATCATGTTTCCGAGGAGCATTTCATGGAGCATTTTGATTTCATCAATGCTTTTCCTCATTCAAGTTAAAATAAGAGTATTCATGGCACTCATGATTCTAATAATTTTTGTGCTATGCTGGTTCAAGTAGAAGAAAATGTGATGGATGACTATGAGATCATCAAGCAATAATTTATTTTTAATTAATTACTTTTTTATTCCTAATTGGCTATATTCTCTCTCTCTCTCTCTCCTCTCTCTCTCTCTCTCTCTCTCCATTTATCTACTAACCGTTAATGCAATCATAATCATGATAGTCATGATGCGCCTTCCGAAAATTCCATTTAAATATCTCCATTCGGCTTTGCCATCAACTTTTAATATTGTTGCCTTTTTACCACAAGTTTGTTAAGATAGCATAAGCACAGCAGACGCAACGTCCACATCCATTGCGGTGCAAACAGCAAGCGATGGTAACTCCTACCTTAATAATTGGTGGTACATCAACGTACAAACATGTTTCTCGTTTCTTCAATTCCTGCACAAACCTCTTATGAAGTCGCATTAAAAAAGCTGCTCATTAACATCTTCATCTCCAAAACCCAAGTTCCTAGTGGCATGAACAACCAGATCCAGGATGGTTCTCTTTGAATTAAAGGTTTGTTTTATATACCATAAGCAGAACACCAGCATGAACAAACAAAACAGTATCCTGTGATATATCGGAACTCTCCTGGATTATCAGGGAAGCTAAGATTACCGGTGTCGATTCAGTAAATCAAAGTCGGTCATCGGTACCAGATATTTAGAAGGAAAGAAAGAAAAAAATAAACAACAATGCCAAAAAAATTACCGGTGCAGCCATGCTCATAAGAAAGT